>JAHTLZ010000213.1:7747862-7782424 GCA_023846285.1 Phrynocephalus versicolor | reverse complement strand
CTATCTATCTATCTATCTATCTATCTATCTATCTATCTATCTATCTATCTATCTATCTATCTATCTATCTATCTATCTATCCAACAAATAATAATCAACATGCCAAGTGATAGCAATATAAAAGAAAATATGGCACGGGCACATAACCCCATACAGTAAGAAAGAATGAGCAATGCAGGTTTGCCAAGTAAGGATTCTCTTTAAAGCAGTGTTTTCAGTGATCTTCTGAAAGTGGAGGCAGAGGGAGCCAGGTGCAGTTCCACTGGCATTTGGTTCCATAGTGTCAGAGCCACCACAAACAAGGCACACAAAGCTCGGGCAGCATGGCCTGGGAAGATCTAGTAGGGTCAGGTAGATGACATTAGGAAAAGGCCCTCGTGAAAGTTAATGTGGTCCCAAATCTATGAAGGGCTTTATAGGTGACCATCAAAACCAGGAGCCAACAGATAACCAGTGTGGGGAGTGAGCCAAGAGGAAGAACAAACCACATGAAAATCTAGCACCGTCTCCATTAAAAATGATACATTTCATCTTTTTCTTTTTCTTTTTTTAAAGGAAGACAGAGATAGAGATAGAGGAGATCAGGCTGTGGATCCAGAGGTTGGGAGTTCAGTTCCCCACTTTGCAAAGGGCTGGACTAGATGGTCCATCAGGTCTCTTCCAGCTGTGACGTTCTATGTCTGCAGACATTCTTGGACACACACAGACACGTCCACACACATAAGATACGGTGCTCTCCTTGTTTTAGGAGTGAGTTCATCATATTTATAGAGATACAAAATCGTTCTGTTTCTCTTTCTGGTCTATTCATATTCCACCCCCACCACCAGCATGGAGGCATTCTGATTTTCTTTCACACGAATGTGAGATTGTTGTTTTTTTTTTAAAAAAAAGCGCTAAATCTATAAATGTGCCAATTTTCATGTATTTTCCATCCACTCTGCAAACAAGTTCTCCTCCAATTTGCACACTTTAAAAAGGGGGGGGGATTCCTCCACACACGTTTCATCATATACTTTTGGCTTGGGGAACTGCCTTGCGATATTCGCAGCAGCACGAAAATGAGGGTTGGGGGGGTGAAAGAAGACAGATAATTGCCTTCTGGTTTGTGTATTAATCCGAGAAGTGTGAATTACACGCAAACCAAATCCGTTTCTCCCCAGTCCCTCTTTATTTATCGGGTTCCAGCTTATCGTCTATGGCTGTTCGCTCTTGGTAGCTTGGCGAACAACAAAACCCTTCACTGGTGGGTGTGGGAAGCCTAAGCTCTGAAGATATTCTCACTGAAAAAACCAAATGCCCAGAAGTGAAAGATGGACTCTGTGTTGTTGTTTTTCTTTCACGTTGAAGAGACGGTCTCCCCTTCTCTTTGTGTTAGCCATGTGGCGATATAAGCCAGACAGGCCCCAGCGACAGGGTGGAGTATGGTTTTTTTTTTTGAGAGACTCCTTCAATTTCCTCATCCTTCTTTTCTCTCTCTCTCTCCCCCCCCCCACAATAGTCTTCTTTTTTCTTCCACCAAAAGTGTCTATAAAATTTTTAAAGGAAAGTGGGTTGCTAAAATGTACTTAATTTGCCATGATAGATTGAGTCCATGCTTCAGTGGCTGTAATTGAATATGTGACCTATTTCTTTAGTAAAGTAGAAAGAGCCTCTTGGGTTTTTGTCATGACCATCTTTTAATGAAATTCAAAAAAAGAGAGAGAGAGAAAGAAAAGGAAGGAGGGGGGGAAGACTGTCAAAATGTTGACACTTTCCCCTCTCGTTGTTAATGTGATTCCCTTACAATTTGTTACTTTTTAATTAATCTTAATAAATGTGTACACACTGTACCTTAGCTGTCCGAAAGGTATATATATCAATTCGGGGCTGACACGCTGTAATGGAAAATTAACGGGATTGAAAGGGCATGAAAACGGGAGAATATCCAGACACATATTGGTTCTCTTCACACTGTGCTTTATATCTCTAATTTACAGAGGCCATAACATTGCCCTGGCCACAGGTCCCCTAACTAAACGTAAGGATTTGTCAGCATTTTATTCATGCCTCCCACTACCGTTTCTCTAAAGGTTGGCTGCTTAGCTCAAAAGAAGAAAGCCAAGAGAAACCTCCACTATTTTTAAAAGAAATGGCAACATTTATCGCTTGAGATGATTCCCAAATGTTCATCTTAGACTGGATCTGAAAAATCACCAGACGCCTTTAAAGAGACCACCTGGTAGTGGGGCCACTAAAAAAAAAATCTTGTAAATAAATAAATAAATAAATAAATAAATAAATAAATAAATAAATAAATAAATAAATAAATAAATAAATAAACAAACAAACACCAGTAGTATCACTTCACATATATATCAGCATAGACAAATGTCTCTACCACCATTAATTTAGATCATTTTGATGCGTGGCTCAGAAGTTTATGTTGCTGTTTATGCTACTTTGATCTGTGCCTGAGTAGAAAAGGAAGGGAGAGAGAGAGAGAGAGAGAGAGAGAGAGAGAGAGAGAGAGAGAGAGAATTTGAACAAGAACAAGAAGATATTCTTGGCAATGATTTTGGTGCTAAAGATTCTCTACGTCAGTGGTTCCAGTCTTGGTTCCCCAGATGTTATTGGACTCCCACATGCCTTCGCCACCAGCTGTGCATGCCAGCCAGGATTTTTTGGGAGTTGTAGTCCAATAACATCTGGGATGCCAAGGTCGAGAACTATTTTTCTAAGGTCTCTCTGGACATATACCTTCATGTATGTATGGCATGTGGAATGACTTGTTGGCTTCTGAAAGTATCTGAGATACTTTGTTGTTGATGAAATAGGAGAGTTCCCATCTTCCCTGGGGGCCATTCTCCATCCCCCCCCAACCCAAGCACCTAAGGCCAAACACATGGCTCTCATACAGGATAATTCCAGTCACCGTATTTATGTGATGTCTTTGTGGCCAAATTTTAGGCAGAGTTATTCTGCCTATTCTTTGAATGCCTGCGGTGATGTTTTTTCCCCTAATTTTTCAGCATTCTGAGTGGCCTTTATGATAAACTTTCCCCTGCCTTCTTCTAGAATTTAGATTCTAGATTGTCAGAGTGAGGGTCCAGATGGCAGTATCTTCTGTGTGTCATCTTCCCAGGGTCCCCCCCCCCCAACCAATTATTTCTTTGTGCCAACAAAAATCTATTAAGAAGCAAGAAACAGAACAGCTGCAGAGTGTCTTTTGATTGGCTGTGCTAAGAGCTGCCCATCTGGAATCACCCTTAATTGCTCTTTTTTGTGTTGGATTGCTCCTCTTTTTATTGAATGTTTCTTTATTATTTTATCCCCCCCCCCAATCTTTTCTTTGTAATCCTCTAGCTGTGAATGTGACTTTGAATCTGAACATTGGCATGGATATAAATGCTTCAGATCATTCTGCCAATGGTTTCCCCAGGCACAACTTGCATGAGAGCAACTGAACTCATGAACGTTGAAGGACGTTCTAAAAAGACATTGGTCCACACCAAGCATTCTATATGATAGCTAGCTCTGTGGGACGATGGTTAAGCTGCAGTATTGCAGTCAAGTTTCTGCTTAGCACGTGACTTAAAAAAAAACCATAAGAACATAAGAAGAGCCATGCTGGATCAGGCCAAAGACCCATCTAGTCCTGCTTCCTGTCTCTCACAGTGGCCCCACCAAATATATCTGGGAGTGCATGAGACTAGATCTCTGTCTCTTGGTACCACTCCCTTGCATCTGGCCTTTGAAGTATCCCGGTTTTAAGCCTGGAGATGACACCTCTCCATCATGGTTTGTTTGTAACCTGTGATGGACTTTTTCTCCAGGAATCTGTCCAATCCCCTTTTGAAGGCATCCAGGCCAGATGCCATCACCACATCCTGTGGCAGGGAGTTCCACAGAGTTCCGATCTTGGTGGGTTCAGGTAGCCAGCTCAAGGTTGACTCAGCCATCCATCTTTCCAAGGTTGGCAAAGTAATAAGTCTCCAGCTTGCTTGGGAGCAAAATGTTCCTTCCTTATATTTTAAAGTGTCCAGACAGCACTACATGCCAATATATAAGTCAAAACAACAAGATATGATAATGTTTTTGGAGATAAGTCAAATCATTCTTTATGCAGGCATTTTATACTTCTTTTTAACGTTATGGGTAATTTTTATTTTATTTTAAGGATTCGATTGGCAATTTGTATCTGTTGTGCTGATCGTACAGTGCCCAGGCATCCGGAATTGGATGAAAAGTGGCATATAAATGTCTCAAATGCATAAGCACATTAAAAGACAAGCAGGGCGAAATTATTTCCCCACAGACCTAAGTGGTGTTAAGAGAATCATGCATGCCTACCGAATGTTCACTGTTAAGGATATTCAGTACATGAATTGTCTAAATTGATGGCCTATAATGGATCAAAAGTGCCAATTTGCTTCTATTAAGATATCCAAACAGAAAGATTCCTGCAGTTCAGTGCTCACGGCTGTTCTGCTTTGAAGTAACACCCCCTCCCCAAAGTCCTTGCTACTTAATAGCTCCCTCACTGATCATGCATAATATAATATAATGGCTTATCGCCACCCTGACCTTTCTGATGGTCATTCCTAACTATGGAGAGGGGACTTCTGACTCCTCCCAACAACCCCCGAAATTGTATTTATAGAACGTACTCGATCAACCAAATACATGCTGTAGTTAAAATTTCAGAAACTAATTGTTAACTTCCCTCCCATGGCTTTGGACCGCTGTGTACCATGGGGATCGAAATTATATTATTGTTCATTGCATGATAACTCTCTGTAATTTCATGGACTCATAGAATCATAGAATCATAGAGTTGGAAGAGACCTCAAGGGCTGTCCAGTCCAAGCCCCTGCCATGCAGGAACCCCCATCACAGAAACCTAATGATGATGCATGCCTGTATAAATGGAGTAAGCTAGTGGTTCGCATCCATGGGTGCCCAGATGTTCTTGGACTGCAGCTCCCAGAAGTCTTCATCAGTAGCGGTGCTGGCAAGGGCTTCTGGGATTTGTAGTCCAATAATGTCTGGGAGCCTGCAGGTGGGGAACCACTCAGTAAGCAACTGGCTGCCTATTCACAAAGTGCTGGTTATGGTCTTAGGCAAGTGCCTTTCCATGCAACCAGTGGTGTGTTAATGAGTAGCTAGTGTGGTAAAGGGCAACTCCAATATGAAGCTGGGCTGGTTACATTACAGCCTGAGTCAGAATAAATCTCAGCATGCCTCTACACACCCTTAGGCTTTCTGGAAGCAGGTCAGATACCATCAGCTGTCAATTTTCATTGATTACCCTCTACCTTCCACTTGGACCCAGTCCTCCCAACCCATTGACCTTCACTGCCTGCTTGAGTCACCAAATGACTCTTTAGAGAGATTCCCACGGTAATACCTGCTCTTTCTAGGTATCAAATAGGTATTTAGTAGGGCAGAAAGATGTTCAATGAAGTGCCTATTAGAGATGGGCACGAATTAAAAAAATGGCATTTCATTTGTTGTTTCTCGTTTGGAGGGTCCGTTTCGGTTCGTTTCCGTTTTTTGCGAATTTTTGTAAAAAATTCGTTTTCATTTTCATTCGTTTCATTACCATTTCGTTACCATTAAGTTCAATTTTTTGTGAATTTTTTAAAAGGATTTTAAGCAATTCACTCATATTACAGTAACGGAAACAAAACGCACAACAAAATTTCCGGTGTTTCTGTTTGTTTTGTTTCATTTTAGAGACAAAATTCGTTTGTCGTTTCATTACGTAATGAAACAAAAAATGAAAACGGAAACAAAAAATTGTTTGTTTCGTGCCCATCTCTAGTGCCTATCACTCTGGGCAAGCAGATTCTCCAACTCTCATGCTTACATGCATTCATACATGCACACATACCTCCACCACATCTATTTACCCAGCTCAAGTAGTAGTTATCATCACATTATACACTATCCCATCCAGCTGGTAGTTTTTTTCCTTCCTTCCTAACCACCCCCTTTGTATGTGCACATGTTTAGACAGCTATTCAAGAGTGTGCCTCTAAACACGTGCATTTATTTTGCTTTCGTACTGCTTTAATAAAAAGTCATTTGCTTTATTCTGATGATGCCAGATAATTAAACACTTTTTAAAGGTTGTGTATAACCCGACTTGAGCAGATGGCTACACCATCTCTTTCCCTTCCTTTATTTAAAGCCTAAAGCCAAGGTTCATGAATATTAAAAAACCGATGGAACGCCGAGATGTAGATTTTGTCCATTTCTTTCACATCGGTTGCATATATTAGTTTTATAATATATATGTATATTAAAGCAAATTTCAATGAGAAAAAGGTTGTTTCTTTTGCACACAATCAGATCTGGTTGGAATTAAATGGCTCCTTGTAATGCATCGACACGAGAGAATATACTCTAAAAAGGTACACCACATTAAACAAATGTTTAGATTCCGGCTGGTTGCTTTCAGGTGAAAAGTGTAATCAGTGGAGCACAGCCCCCACAAGTGTGCCGCCGAATATTAAAATGTTCTACAAATCAGACAATGACAAGATGGCAACAAGTACTCCTGGGATGAAAGCAGAGGTGGGATGAAAGGTACTGCTCCGATGAAATCCGTCAACAAAAGGAATGAGCCCACCAGATGCAAATGAATGAATGAATGAATTCAATTTATTGTTTAGCCAGAAGGCCATCACAAAGTGAACTACTGTTGACATGGAAATGAGATTTGAAATATGCACAGCTAAGTCAAAAGGCCTTTGCAGGACAGAAGTATCGGTATGTTCAACAACAGAATCTGTAGATCGTGGTCTCCTGAGATTGGTGTGCTTAGTAGTCTAACAACCGGATTTCCTGGAACGGAGTCAGTGCAGAAATGCTTGTATTAGGCAACGTAACACTTTGTCTGTTTCATTCTTGCAGGTGAGAATAGAAAACATTAAACACTTTTTCTAGCTGCTCTGCAACATTATGAGAATTTCGTTCATTTGCATTTATGGGTCTTTCTTTCTTTCTTTCTTTCTTTTGTTCTTTAGGATTGCATGCTTTCGATAAGCAATAAAAATGAAGTCTTAGCCCAGGATTGGTCTCCTTGACATTATTGTGTGTATAATGGCTTATGCAAAAAAATCCAAAGAAAAAATCCAAAGAATCTTCATGGTTAGTAACACAAGTCTTTGAGAGTCTGAGTCCTAAATCTAAGTCCATGTCATTGGTACTACATCTGGAGTCTAAGTCTGAATCTTTGGTAACAAGTCCCAAGTCCAAGTCTTTGGTGGCACCAAGTCCCAAGTCTTTGGCACTAAGTCCCAAGTCCCAAGTCAGACTTTTTGCACCAAGTCCCAAGTCTTTGGCACTAAGTCCCAAGTCCCAAGTCAGACTCTTTGCACCAAGTCCCAAGTCTTTGGCACTAAGTTCCAAGTCCAAGCCTTGGGCACCAAGACCCAAGTTTGAATCTGAATATTTGGCACCAAGTCCCAACTTTGAGTCTTTTGTGCCAAGTCTAAGTCTTTGGTACGTACTCCCAAGTCCCAAGGCCCCAAGCCAAGTCTTTGGTTAAAAACAAGCTCTTTTCCTCAGAAAAAAATGGTAGACATGGGTTCCATGTCACTGGGAGTTGCCATTCCTGAATATAAGCCTCTGTGTTCATTTGCATGGGATGGAGAGGGAAATGACGCGGACTTCTTGCGCAGCCACCTCAGCTAATATTGAAATATTTTGTGTGAAATACACATGCAATCAGCTTTGTGTTGATTCTGAGTCATGGTACGAATCGGGAGCAGTGAAGACACAGGTGTCATTTCTTCTCCTCTGTGAAAGTTGGGTCTGGCCTTTTTCTCCACCGCATGGAAAGGACAGCACATCCTGGAAGCTCCCTCTACCATCCTGAAACCTGGTCACCTTGCGCCTCAGTGATATTTTCTTTCAGATGTGCCGAATCAGTTTGTTAAAAAAAAAAAGAGCTGTGAATTTGCGCCATGTAGTATGAGGGATTTGGAGCTCTGTGGGAGGCTGAAAGTGTCCTGCTGAGCAGTTAATATCCCAGCCAGCGCACATCGGCTTTTGAGGACAACACTGAGAGTCCACCTTGGTTTGCTTTCTTAACAGCCGCCTCTTGAAAGAACACAAGAAGGAATAACTGTTGTTGTTTTTTAATAGATCAGGTGCTGCTTTTCCTCAGAGAGAGTGGACTTGATTGATTTTTAAACCGAGGTTGATGCTTTCAATTTTTCTCAAAGCGGTGCTACGACCATTCAGTCCATTGGTTCACCTTGCCCAGAGCTGGGTGGTTTGCAAGAATTAAGGACCATTGTCCTCCTTATTCAGGTTTTGGAGGACACCCTCTACCTCACATATTTTTTTGGGGGGGTGTTTGTGAGATCTATGAAGGCCACAGAGGTGAATCGGGGCTTTGTAGGTTACAGGTTACCCCCAGGCCACACTTTGTTGGCCCCAGTCTTAAGCAGGATTGTTTATTCTGATTGGCTGAGACTCCTTAGGATTTCATGAGTGTTCTTTCCCCCTCACTTTTGTTCTATGAGTCTCTGAAGCCAGGAAGTCAGAGAACATCTGTATGAAACCAAAGCCAACCATACTCAAAGCCTACACAGGCCGAGGTTTTTTTTTCCATCAAGTTGATACACATGTTGTATGGACAGGTGACAATTAGGACAGAGAGAGAGAGAGAGAGAGAGAGAGAGAGAGAGGTGCAAACAAATGGGAAAAAAAGGCCACATTGGATCCTTCGAGGGAGAAAAGTAGGATATAAATAAATAAATAAATAAATAAATAAAATGTGGATCGTGTTAGCCCTCTTCTCTGTTTCCTCAGTTAGATGAGCATCTACATGTGGATGCCAGCAGTCTGAAAGGGGGAACCTTTGACATTCCATGTCCTCTGGAATTCTGGGAGATCAAGGTTCCATATTCATTGAATGGGTACAGGTCAAAAAGGGTCTTCTCTTCTGTTTGTCCACATGGAAATGGCCATGGCATGATGAAGGTGGGCCAGCAGCCTCTCTCTCTTCACATGTTAATATACTGGGTTTAATGAGAGGTCCATGATGATTTCTGGTTTCTCAAAAAGGTCAGATTTGGTTTGTACTTGGTGGTGGACCACCAAGAGTCATTGGGGAGAGCTAGGGAATAATTTTGACTGGGATTGACAGATGTATCCCAGTAACCGCAAGGAAACACTCCCACATTTCAGTTTTAGGTGGGAAAACAGTTCTCTACACTGGGGGCACCTCACGATCCTTTCAAGAGCCAATCACAGTATTACATTTATATGAACCTGTGTGTGTGTGTGTGTGTGTGTGTGTGTGTGTAAAATTTCCATTATCTAGATACATGTATCTTTTCTGCATCTCAAGAAATATCGGCCTTGCCTGTTACACCTTACCTTTTTCTAAACTTCATTCAGTCACTGTGTGACATGCCATAAGAATATAAGCAACGACCTTTAACGGCACCTCCCGTCACATTGTCTGCATCCTGTGAAACAGGAACAAGTTGGTCCTCCAATCTTAGTAATACCTGCAAAGGAGCTATTGATTTGAAAATTATTTCCCCCCCCCCGCAGAAATCCAAGGGCCATTTTTTTTTTCAATTAACAATGGCAAAAATGAGACAAGATGGTATTCAAAAGGCACAATAACAGGCTGTTCACCTCAGCTTTGCCTGACAAGGAATATCCTACATCATTTGTGTTTTCGCCAAAAGGAGAGAGAAATGAGGAAGGGGGGGGCGCCATGGACATTTAATTCTTCTCTTAAACTTTTCCAATTAAATCCTTCAAAGCTTATCATCTGCATCTGCCATGAGTGAAACTTTCACAGGAGCTGGAATGCCGTGGAGAGCTCTGAAATCTTTAAAATGACTCAGTCAGTGTGATTAACGCACCCTTTATTTATATCTATATATCTAAAGGGCAAATGTGACCGTCACAATTATTATTTTCGGCAGATAATTTTGTACAGGCTTTTAGTTCAGACGCCAGCTCCATCATCTGTGATGAACAACTGTGAAGCCTGAGTCACGCTATCTTCTGCTGAGTCCTTTCTAGCAACTGGGGGAGGGCGTCTCGAGCACTACTATGAACGCAGGTGAAAACAATGTCTCATCTCATTGGGAAAGGCATGGCAGTTGCATGCAGCCAACATGGGATCGGGACAGCAAAAAAATGTGTGTTGAATAGAGATGGGTGCGAATCAAAAACATGGCATTTCGTTTGTCGTTTGTCATTTGGAGGGTCCGTTTCGGTTTGTTTCCATTTTTCGTGAATTTTTGCAAAAAAATCATTTTCATTTTTGTTCATTTCGTTACCATTTTGTTACCATTTATTTCAATTTTTTGTGATTATTTTAGGATTTTAAGCAGTTCACTCATATTGCAGTAACGGAAACGAAACACACGACAAAATTTCCGGTGTTTCTGTTCGTTTCGTTTCATTTTAGAGACAAAATTCGTTTGTCGTTTCATTACGTAACGAAACGAAAAAAATGAAAACGGAAACGAAAAATTGTTCGTTTCATGCCCATCTCTAGTGTGCCATGTCTTCGCCACAAGGAGAACAGTGTCTCAGCTCGCTGGACTCCCCGGGATCAATGGATTATATGAGTCAATTGCTCTTTTTCCTAAAGGAACAGAAGTTATCATTTTTAAAAATGCTTCCCCACGGTGACTCCTGAGAACAGAGCTAGCCTGTGTGGCCTTGGGCAAGCTGCATAGTTGCCAATATAAGAAGAGAATGGTAGACCATTTCTGAGTAATCTCTACTTGGAGAACCCTGAAAGGGATCGCCGTAAGTCAAAATTGACTTGACGGCATGTTGTCGTTGTCACTGTTATCGATTGACTCTCAAGGATCAAATAACTGATGGGGCCTCATGTCACCGTGGTTTAGCCACTGCACTGCAGCTATAACTGTGCTCACGACTTGGGGTTCAGCCCCGGGTAGCCTACTCAAGGTTCATTCGGCCTTCCATCCTTCCAAGTTCAGTGAGATGAGTACCCAGCTCAGAGAGTGCTTTACGCACTATGGGGTAGTATATAAGCAGCACACCTTGCTATTTGCTTTGATGGCCTGCAATATGTATGCCTATGGTAGGAATAATCTTACCATTTCTTAGTTTCCTTGTATTTCTGACTGACTGGTCAGTAAAATCACTTCATGGACTCCTTCATCAGAAGTTCTCACTCGCTAACAGCTCCAACACCCACAACATTATTGTTTCTTTAAAATCAGAAAGTATAAGTCATAATGGAACAGATGGTTTGTGGAAATGAAAAACCTAGATCCAAAAACCTATGCCTTTCTCTCCCCCGCCCCCCACCGCCTTTAGTGATATTTCATCAGGGATCTCTGCAGGTAGGCCATGATTCTTTACGCAAGTAAACACCCCCTGATTAACTTGAATGTAGCTGTCTACATATAATACAGAAAGGAGAAGGATAAACACAAATAGATCTTTCCTATTTCTCTCTGTGGACCTGGCCATCTGCTTGCATTCTTTGGTTGTTTTGTTCATGTTCAGTTTAAGGATGGAGAGTGAAGAGTTGGGATGAGACATCTAGAAAGAAATGGACTTCCGGTCCCATCATTGGGTAGGACTCCCTGTTCCCAAGCCAAATTAATGGGGTGGGGAGCCATCAAAAAACATGAGGCAGAGCAGCACTTTTACCTTCATGCCTAAGAGCAGCCTCCATTTGTGCATTAGAAAAATGCCCCTGGCACACCTTTGCTAGTTCTAAGCATTCCCAGTGACTTGGAAGGGTGCATTGTGGACTGGAAAGACCCCCACATTCCAGATGGAGGCAACCTCTATCAGGACTTCCATGGATTCAGAGACTAGGACTCGGGGCAACGGTTTCAAACTACACGAAAAGAGATTCCATTTAAACATTAGGAAGAACTTCCTGACAGTTAGAGCTGTTCAGCAGTAGAATATGCTGCCCCAAAGGAGGGCGGTGGAGTCTCCTTCTTTGGAGGCTTTTCAGCAGAGGCTGGGTGGCCATCTGTCTGGAGCACTGTGATGGAGGTTCCTGCATCACAGGTTGGACTGGATGGCCCTTGAGGTCTCTTCCAACTCAAGGATTCTATGATTCTATGACTTTTTGCCCCTGGAGGTATTCAGAGACAATGGTGTTGGGAGGGGGGGAGACAGAAACGGGGTCCTCATCAAATAGGGAATGGTAATGAAATTCCCATCATCAAATGCAACGTTTCCCCAAAGAAGATTCAAGGTTGTTGTGCAAGCGGAGGCTCGGGCTGAATTACTGCTAGCCATCCTCATTCCTAAATCCGTGATCAATACATTAACCAAACTACTTCATCAACAGATTTATTCAGCTCTAATTGGGATGCTAAATAGCTAGCCTGCCAAGTACAATGGTCTGACTGCATATAAACTATGTAATTGCCAGCAGTAATTTATAGGCTTCATCTGGGAATGAGATACATTACAGATGAATTCCCTATTTACTTATTAATTTCCTAATAACATTACTTATATTTCTATCTTACCGTAAGAAGCTCAAGATTAGCATTCATTTGTTCATCTCGCCCACCCTGACAATAATCTTGGAACAACCACTTGGGCTGGATTAGATGAAAAGATGTTGACTTACCCAAACTTACCCGAAGAGCTTCATGTAGTTGATTAGTTGACTTCCATCAGTTCACTCCTAAGTCTTTCCCATTGCATTGTTGTTCTGTTGCACTGTTGCACATTTAAAAAACAGAACAGAACACGGAAAGCTGTCCCCCTCCTCCACAAAGAAGGCCATCGCTAATGACCCATACTTAATGGGTGTTGGGAAAGGTTCCATAGGTGGGATTTTTACCCACCCCAACCATTGTAAATCTAACAAGCATATTCAGGCCATTGTGCACCTAACAAGCCTATTCAGACCAGGGGGATGTGAAATCAAGATGAAATATAAATTGGAGGCCTCACCACTAACTTTCCTCAGACTGATGAAGCTGCTTGGATGAGGAGCGAAACCTCTCAATCTCAAAAGAATTCCAGTTGACATGATTCAACTTCCAGATCACCTCACCTGGATGACTGAGAATCTTCACAGTCAACCACTTCTGAGTGCTCTCTACTGAAAAACCCTAGCATTGATTGGATGGCACATAAGAATGATTTCCAAACAATTTTAGACCTCCTTTGTGGAGAAGTCACTCAAGATGAAGAATGGGAAATAACCTTGGTCAAGACTTCTTGAGCAGCCCGTAGACTTGATAGTCTGGATATATCAAGTTGCAACACTACGCCTGTGTCTAAGCTGTTTCTCATCTAGTAAGAAGGACCAGTGGCTGCACTCTATGAATATTTCTTGACTTACTTCTCATAAGGAACTGTCATTTTTATCAATAGCGACTCAATATGTGGGTCAAAGGCATTAACCAGGCTTAATTCTTTCCATGTTACACACTGGGGCATTTGTTGAAATTATCTGGCATACAGTGACCATTTGATAAGTGAAGCAGAGCAGAGCTTAAACACAATGTGTCCTTTATGTTGACTCCCTCATTACGGAGAAAGTTGGAAAAATGCAAAGCCTCCCTTTGTTAAACAGAAATCATAGTCATGCTACGGGGTGGGGGTGGAACTCACTCACAAATCTTGGACGGCCATGGCTGATACTTCTCAATGCCATTTGCGGGCTGGATATCTCTCCATGCCATTTGCAGGGGATCGTAAGCAGGTGGAGACATCTGCTTGGGAATACCCTGAATCAAATGATTAAGCCACTGTGTGAGACAGAATGCTGGGCTGGGTGGGCTGTGTCCTCTTCCAGCAAGGCTGTTCTTATGTTCTTATGATTGTAGCAGCAGAAGAAGAGTAGAAGGGAGGAGGGAGGGAGGAGGAGAGGAGGAGAAAAGACAGATAACACGCTATAGATAGCAAGACGCTTTTATGTGTCACAGTGACTTTAGGGCCTCAAGTCGCTAAAAATACCTTTCTGGTTCTGTCAAATTCCTGTCACAATATTTTAATAAAAATTAGGCTCTCTCTCCTACACATGCCTACTTGTGTCCATACACACACACACACACACACACACACACACAGAGAGAGAGAGAGAGAGAGAGAGGGGGGGAGGGAGAGAGAGAGAGAGAGAGAGAGATTTCAAAAACAGAAATGGCTGGGCATTGCTCCAACCTTAGGAAGTTGCTACCCAGTCATCCCTCAGTGCAGTGTAGTAGACAGAATGACAGACCAGGTCTCCAGAGACCTGGATTCAAATCTCCACTCGGTGTCCTCCTTGCTCTTAAGCCAACATGAGGTAACCTAGTCTCCAACTCATCCTCTTTCAAAAAAATGATTTATGTCCTATTTTTATGACTTTTATGATGTCCAGCCACATTGTTCTCCAAAGACCTGCAAGAGGCAGGTTCAACCTTTATGTTGTTTCCTATTTCTGGAAGCCCAACAGGTTAAATGCCATTTCCCCCAAAAGTCTGGACCTGGAGGGTGATATATAATGTCCTTCTTTAAGGATCAGATGCCTTGGCATGAGCGTTAGTAATAAATCCATAGTTTGGAGAAATGGAAATTGTCCCCTGAACCTTTTTCTCTAACGGAGATTAATAAAACTATTTCTCTCTGACAATAGAGCGATACAAAACCGAGTGGATTTTTCAAGACTTGGGTTCATGTCGAAGTCGTATTGAGCCTTTGATCCCGTGCCTAAAATATGAAAACAAAGATGATTGAAGAGTCTGTCATCTTGCTGACAAATTCATTTCTTTATGCTCCTACAAATGTATGATCTGTAGTAAATTCCAGCAGTCTTTCAGATATCTCCTGGAAATCAGGGACGGTACTCGGTCATTTAACCAAGCAGCTGTTTCCAGATGTTTGTCTCCAGTATCCCCCCCCCCCGCCATGGAGAGAGAATGTGTGATGCCATGACAGACTTTTGTAGGTTCATATGTTTTTGGTGTGATTAGATGGATCTTTGTCCCAAACTTTGGGCTGGGTCAGGGATAGCCTGGCTGGCTCCTTTCCCAGTAAAAAGCAAACAGTAATATTTAATATAATAAGGGCCAGAGTCTTACAGATGTTTGTGTTAATGTTGGGTTACTAGCAATGGCTAATTACAGATGATTGAGAAGGTGCCAGGGCACATCTTGGCTGAGGGAGCTGGCACAACCAGGCACCCTGGTACCTTACAAATTTTGTGGATGCAATGAACCCAAGTCACATGCGCCTTCCATGTGTATCAGCTGAATTCCTGCCATTAGAACATAATGAGAATAGAACAAAAGTGTGTGTTGTATTTCTATATATAGACAGAGGGGCTAATGTCTATATGTTAGAGATGGGCACGAATTGAAAAAATTGTGTTTCGATTTGTTTCGTGTCGTTAAGGAGTTTGGTTCATTTTGTTTCATTTTTCGTGAATTTTTGTGAAAAAAATCATTTCATTGTTTTGTTAATTTGCTATTTGTTTTTACCCACTTTTCCCCCAGTGCCCACTGCACAGCCTCCTTCTTATCACTCCTCCCAACTGGCCCTGCGATAACGGGCCACGAGAGGGAGGTACAAGGGGCGGCGGCTTTGAAGCTGTGCTGCTCTGGCCGCCTAAGCGCCGCCTCCTTATCTCCCCTCCCGATCGGCCCCGCAATAACGGGCCGTGGAAGGGAGGCACAAGGGGGACAGCTTCGAAGCCGCGCTGCTCTGGCTGCCTGAACGTGACCTGCTTCTTACCTCTCCTCCTGGGGCTGGGCTGAGGCTCGAGCCCGCCACATCCCTCAATGGCACCGACGAGGTGCGTGCTCCCTCCGTGCAACTCAGCACAAAAGGACCTCCGTACCAGCAGCAGGAAGGAGACATCTCCGCCCCCCATTAATGAAATGAACCTAACTGAACCAATTTTTCTCGGTTCGGTTCGTTGCGTGTTAGATTTGCCCCTAGGTTTGTTATTCGTTTCATTACGTAACAAACGAATAATGAATAACAAAATGAAAAATATTCATTTCGTGCCCACCTCTACTATACATGAATGTGTCTGTGTATATTTATGTGTACAGATATGAACACAGTACATTTTTGCTAGCGTATGTAGAACTAAGGGGCCCTGAATGATAAAAAGCCTCAGCCCTTAAGTATTAACCTTTTAATGTCAGCCTCACTTTTTTGGTGGTGGGTAATAGTTAGAAGAGAATGGTAAAGTTGTGGTGAAGGGTTATCCATCAAAACCGAGCCTTCCACCCAAGGGTCATCGCACAGCATTAGAAAACCAGAGAAACCTACAGATGAATCTTGTGATGAAATACCTTTGACGTTCTTTAGAGGCTCGTGAAGCTAATGCCTGTGTTTATACCAGGGAGGTTTCACTGCTGTCAGCAGAAAGCAAAAGTGGCATTTGTGATGCGGTCTGCATCTGAACAAACGCCGTTGTCACCAAGTGTCTTTGGGCATGATCCAGACACGTTCGCCTAAAGGCTCATTTTTATCTGCATGGCGCTGCGAGCAAAATGGAAACATCAACCACCAGCAGCTGCCCAAAAAATGCAGTAAGACATTTATCTGCATTTTGGAGCAACTCAGCAAATGGCAAGGGATACATTCATCTCACCCGTTTCTCACTTACCAAAAGGGAATTGCTCTAAGTAGTAGCCGGAGGGGATGGATGTTAGAAAGCAAGGATGGCATTTGCAGCAATGAAAATGTGATTATACAGGATGGTCAGGATGAAACAATGAAAGGAGAATCTGAGCTTTGCATGAGATGTTTTCGGTGCTTTTAAAGGAGGGGGGAAATGAAGTGAGTGTCAGCGAAAGGAAGCAACAAAGCCATATGTGGCTTCTTCAGTGTTCATAGACCTCATAATGGCTTAGATTAGTATGTAGTAGGATCAACCCAACCATATTCTGTCATCCTTGACTGCAGGTGGCAATACTCAACCTCCCAGTCAAATAACTGGGTTGTAATGCTCCTGGACATGGAAGACTTATAAACAAGAGGGATTGTTCTTTTTCTGCTTCTCCTCCCACCTCTTCCTAAAATAACTGCTGATTGCCTAACATCTGAGATGAAAACGGGATCCCCACCGTCTTTCTCCAAAGAGCAAAAAATCATGGCCAACAGCACCGTAAATGCCACTTAAGTTAGGTTGCCTCCAAGAACCCATTATTGGTCTGGGTGCTCTATTAAACCCGAGAGGAGAAAGCAGAAAATCAAGAAATAGAGAAAACATTGACTTTAACAATGAGTCTGAGTACCTATGAAAACATCAAGTCTAGTATTGTTTGATGTTTTTAACTGTTTTAATTCTTTGATTGGAAGCCGCCCAGAGACCTTTGGGTAGTGGGCGGCATATAAGTTGTAAAAATAAATAAATAAATAAATAAATAAATAAATAAATAAAATACAAATTTCATTTGGGCTAGCAATCCCTCGAACTGCAACCAAACCAATCCTCACATTTTGTCATGGCTCTAATGCAACCTTAGGGGGTCAGACCCGCTGTCCGCATCCTCTGGGAATGCCGGCAGTGGTGATTTTGGGGTCTTTGTGACTTGAAGAGGGCTGCAAGTAGCTGGCTGAGGAGCCAGAGGCTGGGAGTTCGAATCTGCTCTGCCTCTTTTAGGTAGAGTGCTTGGTCTCGGGCAAGCTGTTTCGGGAGCCTCAGAGCACTCCAAGGAGAAGGCAATGGTAAACTACGCCTGAGTACTCTATACCTAGAAAATACCTTGGAAAGTTTGCCATAAGTCAAGTTTGGTGGCATGTCATGATCATGAAAGAAGAAAGCCGCAAGATGTTCATGGAACGGTTCAACATTGCCACCTCTTGTGACATTCCCATGCTCAGGGGAAGATCTGAACGCAGGATTTATGTTTCCTACTCTGGTATTGTATCTATAGCACCATGCTGTCTCTTCTAGGTCTCTTTAGAGTAGATCTACTGCAATGGATGAGACTAGGGATGGGCACCTTATGAAAAAATGAAACACTGTTTAGTCATTTTGTAAGCTTAGGAGTCATTTTGTAATGAAACGAAACGACAGGCAGCATTTTGTTATGAAATGAAATGAAACACCACTTTCCCCATTTTAAAATGAATTGTTTCGTTACTCTGTAAAACGGCTCCCGTGGGTCCTAGAGGCACCACATTTGGACCCAGGGGAGCCATTGTATAGAGTAACAAATTGTTTCATTAATGTTTCATTTCATTACATTTCTTTTTGTAAAAATTCATTTACAAACAAAACAAAATGCAGGGGAAACGAAATGAAACGAAACACAATGTTTTTCCGTTTCGTGCCCATCCCTAGATGGGACTTCTATCAATACTGACAAATAATGTATTTCACCAATGGGTCTACTCTACTTGAAAGAAAATGGAATTTAGCTGCCGATTTTACAGGTGTCTTTCAAAAGAACAGAATGCATCATGGATTTGGTTCCTTTTTCAACACGGTCCCACCCATACTTCCATTCTCTCTCCCCCATCAACGTCAGATTAAGGAGGTCATGGAAACTTTGCAAGAAAACTTGTCATTCACCCCGACTTCTCACATGGCAGGAGCCTGGAAATTGATCCTGAGACATTCAGGAGGTTGAACCCTGCGGTGTTGCATTATGTCTCCTTTCTCCACCAAACATCTCATCTTTTGTAGGGTTGAGTTCTCAGTTATGGCCACTTTTCCAGATGGTCTACCTCATTTTAAGTGGCTAAACTACACTTTTTTTCCATCTCCATTTTAGAACCCACTCAATAAAGTGCTCTTTGTAAAAGTGAGTTTTCTCATTAGTCACTTGTGGTTTGTTCTTACTTTTACAGCAAGGCGAGATTTCTATAGGAACATCAAGTTAAATGTCCAGGCGAGATAATCAGAAAAGTGTTTTCGCTGAAATAAAAATCAATAATGAGCCACACTGATCACAAAGGTACACTGAAAATAAAATGGTTTTCCACTGTAGATGTAATTTAAAAATCCAACATATTCAATGTGTTTGCTATTGATTATTTCAGCAAGAGTTTCTGAAGGCTAATGGAGACAGTCTGTACCAGTTCCAGCACACATACTGATGTTGTTGTCATAGCAACAGGTAAAAAGAGAGAGAGAAGAGAGCTCAGCAAGCAAATGCAATGGAAATGTAGCAACACGTAGGAAGGGAGTTGCTGAATGTAAGCTTTAGAGAATATGAATTTGCCTTCATCTCATTCCCCTGCCCTGAATGCATTCAATTAGATCAGTACTCATCAGGAATGGGAAAGACTAGGCATGCTTTATGGGCATAATGGCTTGTCTGATTTTTCCTGATAATAGCATACAAGATTTCACCTCATCAGCTACATGCTACCCTTCATCCTAAGAGTTATTGTCTTACAGTCTATCTATCTATCTATCTATCTATCTATCTATCTATCTATCATCTATCTATCTATCTATCTATTCCTTCCTTCCTTCCTTCCTCTCTCTCTCTCTCTCTCTCTCTCTCTCTCTTCCTTCCTTTTCCAACCCAGTTACAGTTTGCAACCACATGGTTCTCTCCTCAGCTTCCATGTATAAGATAACCCTCAATTTGTAGTTTAACAAATTTAGACAAAAATATAGTCTTATACACAGAAAAATACTCTATAGAATCACGTGCTATCAAGCCATTGTTTGAGTTTTTACTACTCCTTGTGCTGTTGGGTCTACTTGGGTTTTCCATTTTTGTATCTTCCATTTCTCAGAGCATCGTTTGCTTGTGTGTGTGTGTGTGTGTGTGTGTGTGTGTGTGTGTGTGTGTGTGTGTGTGTTTATTGTCCTTTTAAAAAACAAAAACTACAACAGCCAGAATTGGCAGTTCAAGACATAAACTTGGCCAAGCTTTGCACCATGTCGGTCTGAACTTTCTGTTTCGGGCAAAAGTTTACTAACCCCCCCCTCCTTGGGGTTTACATCTACTGACCATGTTTTGTTCGTTTTTTCCCTAAACAATACCACATTTTAAACAAGCTGTTCTTCGAGCAGTGAGGTTTGCTGCAATGCCTGTGCTCCAGCGGCACATTAGTTAATACTAAATGAACACCAGGTTTTATCAGCCTCAACGTGACACGCACTCCGCCTTCGAAGATGAATTCATTATGAGCAATGAAATTATAAGGAATATCAGTAGATCAATAGCTCAGCGCCTGTCAGATTGATACCCTTTGGAGATCTCTTTGTGTCTGCTGGGACGTTGCATCTCAATGATAAGTTGTGAAGTCATTGTGTCCACAGATATATATTTTAGATGCGCAGAACGAACACCAACCCAAACCCAGAACAAAACATGGCCCTATTTCCTTTGCAAATCCCTGCCTCTGTTGAACTTTCCACTATTCAATAGGTAGAAAGTAATAACTGAAGTGGGGTTTAAATGCACGTGCAACACAGCATGACATACACACAGAGATAGGCTAAGTACTTCAAATGAACCACATTCTCCCCCCTTTAACATTATGTCTCTTCTTCCCCCCAAACCCCATTATTAAGGGATCGTCGTGTTGATTTGTATTGTCCTTCCAGAGAATGGGTACAAAACCGACAGGTTTGTGTGGAAAATAAATCTTGATTGACAAAATGAAATTTGTGGATCCAACGGTTTGTGGCAGAGAGCAATTTTGTCAACCAAAAATAGAATTAAAGATTCTTTTTTTAAAAAAATGGGGGAATTGGCAGACGGGATGGCTTTGATGTTTATGACGAATGGCATTTTGTTGACAGAAGGGATCAGAGTGGCAGGAGTGTGGCTTTTCAACATAACAGCTTTGACAAAACTCATGTCATCCCCAGATGTTTCGGGGGAGTCACCAGTAATTCTCTAGTCTTGACATTAACCAAACACATCATCACCAGCTAAAAAGCTTTCTTGTGATTCTCAGTTCTGCCGAAGGCATTTCACGGGAGCTGTGATTGGTCCTCCCTCAGTCGTTGGCTGCGATAATGCAAAATTAATGCTCATCAAACGACAACAATATCAAGTGTGCCTGGGAAGGAAAGATTGATCCCTTTTGTCCACCCCCCCCACCCCACAGAATTCTGATGTTTAATCTTTTCCTTAAAAAATATTAAATATTGTCAGCAAGCATGACTAACTTGGGAATGAACATACTCACGGATCTATCTGTCTACTTCCTCGTGGCGGAAAGACTTGGCGTCTATTTTGGATTTCAAAGGCAAAGAAAGGATGCTGCCTGAGATCGTGCAGTTCCCCAGGCAGCCACAGTTGTAGGTGCAGAGCCAGATGGACTTTAAAAAAATAAAGGTTCCCTCTGCACATGCATGCTAGTCGTGTCCAACTCTAGGGGCGGTGCTCATCTCCATATGTAAGTTGAAGAGCCAGTGTTGTGCAAGTCCATGGCCACATAGCTGGCATGGCTGCAAGGGAACACTGTTTTACCTTCCCAGTTTTTACAGTGGTATCTATCTACTTGCATTTATCTACTTGCATTTATATGCTTTCGAACTGCTAGGTTGGCAGGAGCTGGGGTTATCAGCGGGAGTTCGCCCCGCTGCCTGGCACCCGGGATTTGAACCGCCGAACTGCCGACTTTGCAGCCAACAGTTTTCGGAGCCTTAGTCCATTGAGCCACCATGCCTAAAGATCTTTGCTAATATAAGATGACTCCTTACATTCCTAAATATTCTTATATGCACTTCTGGCTCAACCTGTGTCCTTCTCCTGATTTTCCAAACATCATATATGTTTCTTTCCACATATTTAGCCTAAAACAGTAACTGGATATCTGCCCGCTCCATACATTTCTAGATAGCCATCCCCATCATTGGCAACATCCAAAGAGGCAAAAAGGGATGGAAATCCAACAGGATCAAGAGGGAAATGGGTGCTATAAATTTGGAGAGTTTAGGGTTAGGGATAGACAATGGTGGGGATGCTAGAGATGGACAACTTCCATCAAATATTGAGCCTTCAACTCTCATGTACCCTCGCCAGCAGGGATGAGCTACTTAAAGATACCCAGCAAGCAATGGGGCAGCTTCTGTTTTAAACAGGAATCTAAGTCCAGATGAGTGAAATTTAGGTGTCTGTCAGTGTGGGCCTGTCAGGTAGAATTTCCAACATGAAGACTTCTAGGAACTGAAGTCCCCCCAAAATCTGAACGGCACCTCTCTATTAGCCGGCATAGCAAACATTGAGGAATGATAGAAGGTGAAATCCTGGACAGTCACACTTTGCAGCAAAAGGTGAAACACGTGCGAGAAGGACAGAGCAGAAGAACATATGTTTAAGCAATATGGAAAAATTTTGAGAAGTGAAACCCATAACTGGGAGAGAGAGAGTGAGAGAGAGTGAGAGAGAGAGAGAGATTTGTTGTTCTCCAGGAATGCTTTTATCATAGTCCTGGGAGCACTCCTGAATTTCAGCCCAAATGTTTTGTACAGCTTATTATGTTCTGCTTTCTAAATAAAACTGTCAGCTTTATGGCTGCTTTCATTAAAATGTTTCATTGTATTCACCATGGCTTCAGGGTAAAATAAAGATTGGGTTTGTGTTGAGGAGAAGAACTTCCCCTTGTATGAGACCTACATAAATCTGTTTATCTGAAAACCTAACCTCTTGCCAGAAGCTTGGTTCTTATTAACCTCTGGTGCTGGTCCTCATCTGAAATGCTATTAGTGTAAGGAAGCCATGCTCCTTAGAACCTTAGAAGCAGTGCTTGATATTTCTTTTGGTCTTAATTTTTAAGTGCAACGGGCCTGATTCAAACTTACATTCACAGAAGGCCATGTGGATTTCAAATGTCCGTTTCTGTCAGTTTTCTACCTCTCCAGAGTCCACAAGAACCATTCTCCTGCTCGAAATGATTAAATAGCCTTCATCCTAGTGTTGATCCAGGGAGAAATGTAGTCCATATGGTTGACCTCATGAGCAAGTCACTGGGGAAGAAGTTTATTTATTTACTTATTTTCTGTGGCTGATCAATGAGATGCCATTCACAAGGGAGCGGTGAGTTGTAGCTTGATGTTCTTCTCAAGTGCCATCAAGTAGCTTCAGAATTACGGCAACCCAAATAGTTTCCCCAGGTATGGAAATCTTTAAGGACTGTTTTACTATTCCCACCACTTAGGGACACTCCTGGGCTGACCTTCTGGATCCTAAACTGCCACTCCCTCCATCACACCACATGGGCTCTTATAGTTGGATGAGCTAACCCATATTTTCTGTAACATTTGGTATGAACTTTATAACAGCTATCCAAGGTGCTATCCCCCACCCTGCCTCTTGGTTTCAGCACCATGGACAGCTGTTATGAAACCAAGACTCAAACCCACAGTGGATGTCTCACCACAAGGAAACTAGAATGACATTTTCTGTTAGAAGGGGAAATACAGAGAATATCTAAATAACACCTTTATCATCTTATTTAAAAAATGGCATTTTCTTCTTCATACTTCTCAATGTTCTGCATTACAAAGCACAGAAATACTGTATCTACACAGTATATTCTTAGAGAAGTCCAGAAACACCTTTACAACGAGTTTCATGGCTTCTACATGGCAAGTTTGTGGAGTGGTGATGATGTTGAAGTGTCCATTGTGTTTCTTCTCATTCCTTTGTATCATTTACAAACAGGGATGCTAAACTTTCACATAAAATCCTTTTGCTCAGAAGAGGAAGGACAGAGGAGATACAGGGTTGACAGTCTTGTTTTGACAGAACTTTCCATGTTGTGAAGACGATATGTTCCAAGAACAAAAGCAGCTTTCAACAGTTTCATTATTTACAGCAAGGTGGTAATTAAAAATCCCTGTGACCTTTGAGAGGGCTCTTGGCTTCCAAGTCATCACTACTGCTGCGGTTGCATCAGAACGAACACCCACACAATATTCCAACCTGAGCTCTGTTAAACAAAGCTGGCTGTAACAGTTGCATCCCAGAAAGGAGTACAAAGTCAATGTTCTATGGAGCATGAATCAAAATATCCATTTGATATAACTTAGGGATGAGGGATGTAGGCAGCTTCTCAAAGTGTTTTTCAGTATCAATTCCCATCATTTTCCAGCTTTGACTTTATTCCCCCAAAGCTGGTGGACATGATAACTGAAACAACCACTAAACAATCAACCATCCAACACCTCAATGTTAGCAATTGAAAATAAATCTCCATGATTACTCTGAAAGAGAGCATCATAGCACAGTGGTGAAACTGCTGTCCTGCAGCCAAAACTGTGCTCACAACCTGGGGTTCAGTTCCAGGTAGAAGGCTCAAGGTTCACTCAGCCTTCCATCCTTCTGAGATGGGTAAAATGTGTACCTAGCTCTCTGGGGAGGCAATGTATAGCCCACATCATTACTTGTAAACCTCCCAGAGAGTGCTTTAAGGACTATGGGGTGATATATAAGCAACACACTTTTTAATTCCCCCTGCCATACCAATAATGCCGGTCTGTGGACTTCAGAATTGCTTGTAAGAAGAGATAAAGGGTTCTTAAAGATGAATGTGTATTATGTGGTATAAACTTTTCTGGAGCCCATGTAGTGCTGGGGAGAGCTTTGCAGATACCTTGGATTACTGTAGCAGAAAGGCAAATAAGTAGGTACTGGATGAAACCAAAACGATCACTGGAGGAAAACACATTGAATCTGTCCCACTTTGGACACATTATGAGAAGGGAAGATTATTTGGGAAAGAGAATAATGCTGGGACACACAGAAGGTAACATAGAAAGAGGAAAGGCAAATACAGTAGGACCCCAGTATCCGCTGGGGATTGGTTCCAAGCCTTCCTGTGGATAATGAAAACCATGGATAAGAAAGAATGCCAAAATGTCCCCAGAACTGCTGTTTTGTGATAGTAACTTGCTTTACAGCTGCTGTTTTGCAACAGTAGCTTGCTTTACAGCCGCTGAATTATTTTTGTTCCTCTGCCAACCATGGATAACTGAATCAGTGGATAATGAATCAGAGGATACAGGGGTCCTACTGTATGAGATGCGTTGTCTCCCTAAATGAAGGCATAGGCTTGAATTTACAAGAGCTGAGCAGTTGAGATTGTGCATTCATAGAGTCACAATGAGTTGGAGGTGACTTCACAGCACATTACAACAACAAAAGCCCATTTTCTTGGACACACAACAGCTGCAAGACATGGGACTAGCAGCAAACTGTGTGTGTATGTGTGTGTGTGTGTGTGTGTGTGTGTGTGTTTGGTTTTTCATCACCAAAGATGGCAGATATGCCACTTCTGTGATCTCAGAAGTGGTGTATCTGGCTCAGAAACTGGGTATGTTGATTTTTGCACTACAACTCCCAGAATCCCCAATGAGCATAGGCAAATGTGTCATGGTCAACCCCCTCTCCAAGGGTCCCAAGCTGGAGTGTGCATGCACAACTTGCCCAGAATCTTAGTGAAGAAGTGACCAGATGGACTCACGATGGGTTGGATTCTGCCTTCACAGTGCTCTGAGCTTGATTCAATGGAACTAGTGCAAGTTGTATGGATCCAAACCAACTTTCCCCATTGATTTCAATACCATCTATTCTAAGCATGACAACCTTGTCACTGTACTGTACAATAAGCTCCACCACCTCAATTCCTAAACTCAATGGGGGGGGGGGGACAGGGTTAAGAAGCTCCAGCGTTCAAAACCAAGGATTTCCAAGTGGAAAAATACCAATTCGCTTCGAACGATCTGCCTTTATAATTGCCGTTTCAGGAAGGGAGCATTAAACAAAGAAAAGAGCTATGCTGTTGCAGAGAGATAAATATCTCTTTCAATCAAATATTGAATATCATGATATACACCATGCTATCAGTCGTTTGCCCTTCAGGAAGGTCAACGATCTCCCAAACATGTCCTCAGCAAGGATCTTAAAGAAATTATCATTTTTATTCCCAAATGTAGTCATATTGCTTCTGATGAGTGTCAGTGTTTCTGCACCAGCATTACATTTTTCTAATATTTAGTTTTCTCCCATTCTTTTCCCCCCTTCTTGTGCCTATCTGTGTAGATTTTTAAAAAAAGGTTCTTAACTGTTATCTGTAATAGATTTTGCCAGTAGCAAAATCCATGCAGGCAAAATAGAGGAACAAAGTGTACCCTGATGAAATTGCAACCATAATTTCCACTCGCCTGACATTTATGGTGTATTGCCATTAGTTTTCAAGTGGCTGTTTGTTTTGTACTTTGCTTTTATTCTTGCATCATGAATGTGTAATGGAAAAAAAGATATTTTAAATGCCAAGTTAACTATGGCTGATCAACAGGAGGTGCCGGGCATAATCAATATTACTTAAACACACTGCTAGGCAATTAATTTTTAAAGAAAATCAAATTGTTACGCCTCATCAAAATTTATAACAATACAATAAAGGATGTTACATTCTTTATTGTTTAATTAAAAGCAACATTTAGCACTCACCAAGCTAAGTGCTGGAGCATTAGGACAAGGTACTTCCTGTTTATCAGCATGAGATACACAAACAAGGCCGGCAGAACATTTTATATTACACGAGTTAATTAGACTTTATTAAATTTCATATGCTTATCAAATTATTGAGCATGATAACTCCAGAACCCCAGAGAAATGTTCCTGTAATGCGTCCAACTGTAAATGAGGCATCCTTAATGGATTCGCCATTTCCATTTAACACAAAATAAGTTTTATGGCAAATGCACTCTTGTGAACTTGGTGGAGAGACACGTGCTCTTGAGAAAGGAAGTGCTTGAAGTAACATGGAAGGAAATTTTGTACATGGCTAATTTCCTTTCCTTCCATTGAGGTTAACCTAGAATACATGCCTGTGCTCTTTCCCCTCATTTATCCACTCTACACCCCTGTAGGGTAGGCCAGGCTAAAAGAGAACAAGAAACCCTGGACTAGTGATGGCACACCTTTTAGAGACCGAGTACCCAAAATGCGATTCAAAACCCACTTTTTTTTTTTTGCAAAGTACCAATACAGCAATTTAACCTGAATACAGGTGGCTGTGAAGGGATGATGTCGGGTGCCTGCAGAAAGGGCTCTGAGTACCACCTTTGGCACCCGTGCCATAGGTTCACCAACACTGGCTTAGTGAGTTTGAGCTCCTGGCTGTGAAATTCAGATCTCCCTAGTGCAGTGACGACAACTGAAGTGCCCTAGTGCAGTGATGGCCATTGTAGAAGAGACTGGTTTGTTTTCCATGGCTTCAGAGACTAGGGCACGGGGAAATGGTTTCAAACTGCAGGAAAAGAGATTCAATGTAAACATTAGGAAGAATTTCATAACAGTTAGAGCTGTTCGGCAATGGAATATGCTGCCACAGAGGGTAGTTGAGTCTCCTTCTTTGGAGGTTTTTAAGCATAGGCTGGATGGCCATCTGTTGGGAGTCCTGTGATGGGGGTTCCTGCATGGCAGGGGGTTGGACTAGGTGGCCCTTGAGGTCTCTTCCAACTCTATGATTTTATGATTCTATGATTCAAACATTTTAGAAACCGGGTGCCCAAATTGAGATTCAAAACCCACTAATTTTTTGCAAAGAGCCAATACAGCAATTTTACCTGAGTACAGGTGGCTGTGAAGGGGCGCTGTTGGGTGTCCACAGAAAGGGCTCTGAGGGCCACCTTTGGCACCCGTGCCATAGGTTCACCAACACTGCCCTAGACTCCCCAATGAGAATTATGGCTCCTTAGAGAGGCTCTGAATTTCCCAGGTCTCAAGGTCAAACTACCTGAGAAAGCAACTTTACCTTTAGATCACATGTGAGCTCCATCCACCTTCATTGGACCAGTGAGTAGCTGGAGCTTTGGGTGAGTTCATTCTACGTCATGTGATAATTTCCGAAGAAGGCTGTAACATTGTAGCTTTACCGCAATTAGGGTTTCCAACGAGCCATATCTTTGCTTGCAAACCCTTGCTGAAGATGGCTGTTCCAAGGTCCACATAAACAGCCCAAATCAAAACAGAAGAGGGCTCAGGAGAAACATCTCCTTCACTTTGGTGACCCAGATGTGAAAGTCAGGTGTAACACTGACTTAATTCTTTCTTTGCCCTAGCCAGTGGTGGTGAACCTTGGGCACTCCAGATGTTTTGGACAACTCCCAGAAGAATTCCAAGCCTGTATTGCCAGTGACAAAGGACTGTGGGAGTTGTGGTCCAAAACATCTGGAGTGCCGAAGGTTTGCCAACACTGCCCTAGGCCCTCACTCGACCAGAAGCACATAAATTAAAATTTAAGTGGGAGGGGCCTCTGGCAAGGCAACAGCTTTTGTGCTCACTGTGGCGTTTGATTTATTAGACCCCCAATTTTGGGAGTCGCTGGTCTTGTTTGCCCCGCTGGGCCCTTTGAAACCAGTCTTTCCCTCCTCAGAAGGAAGATGTTGAAGGCTGGATTTGTTAACATGCTGTGTTGCTTGTTATTGATTTGTTATCTTCTTTTCTCGGGAACCTATTTAAAGTTGTTTAAAGAAAACAACACACTGCTACTCAGACATGAATAGACTCAAATCACCCCATCTCTTAGAGAGAGGGGGGAGGGAGGGGGAGAGAGAGAGAGGAGGGGGCATCACAAAAACCAAATTCAGACAAACAAACTAGGGAAGAAAGCCAAAATGGAAGGGTCACCGTTCATACACGGAACCAGAAGCAAGCGTCTGTCTTCATAGTTATTACAGTATCTCCATGTTGAGTCAACCATAGGAGGGTATCCACACACTTTTCTCTGGTATTGGTTTTGGTTTTGGTTCGTTCTCTCTGTGTGTGAGAGTTTTGTAAACATATAAAGACCCTTTCAGTCCACCTCACTCTTCCGCAATTGGCATAATGGCCCGGTTTTTCAAAGGGGAAGCAAAAATCTCAGATGGCCTGGGCATCATTAAAAGGGGGTAGTGGTTTCTTGTACTTATTGTAGGGCTTGTTCAAATAACCTAAGCATCCACCTGTACCTTCGCCACAATGAAGAGGGAGGAATAGGGAGAGACAGCATGAATGAGAAATGGACATGGACCAGAGTCCCTAAACTTACTGATTTTAAATCTTCATTTTGGTGGCTTACGAATGGAATGTGAAGAGGGGACTAGAGATGGGCCTGTAAAATAGAATAAAATAATGTGCCCTCTTTTAAGTAAATATGCAGGAACTCATGAACTACTCACTTTATGGTCTCCATTTTATTCCGTTACTGGGAACTAAGAAATCAACAACATTCAAGACTACACTGAAGTATAAAACCTAGCCAGGCAGATGGATTAAAGCTGAAGGTTCAGGAAATTAGAACTGTCATGCAATGAGGTCCTAGTTTAAAAAATGATTTTAGATATTAGCTATGCTGAGATGAAATGGAGACAAAAGAAAGCACATATGACATAATGTGTTTGGATGAAAATAAAGCAAAGCAAAGAGATCTGCTTATATATCACCCCATAGTGCTTAAAGCACACTCTGGGCAGTTTACATTTTAATTATGCAGGCTACCCATTGTCCCCACCAGCAAGCTGGGTACTCAATTTACCGGCCTGGGAAGGATGGAAGGCTGAGTGAACATAGAGCCGGCTACCTGGAATTGAACCCCAGGTCGTGAGCACAGTATTAGCTGCAGTGCATGCCTTTAGCCACTGTGCCACAAGGCTCCAATGTAGAGATGGGCACGAAATGAGCAATTTTTCATTTTCGTTTTCGTTTTTTGTTTCGTTATGTAATGAAACGAAAAACAAATTCTGTCTCCAAAATGAAACGAAATGAACCGAAACACCAGAAATTTTGTCGTCCGTTTCGTTTTCGTTATGGCAAATACATTGAACTGTAATAAATGGTAACGAAACAGCAATTTTTCATTTTTGTTTTTGTTTTTTGGTTCGTTACGTAACAAAACTAAAACAATTTTGTTTGCAAAAATTCACGAAAAACAAAAATGAACCGAAACAGACCCCCTAAACGACAAACGACAAACGAAACACCATTTTTTTTGAGTCGTGCCCATCTCTACTCCTATGTATGATCCTTGGAAAAGGGCTAGCTGGAACTTTGACCAAGAGAAGCATTGAACTTTCTGCTTCAAGTCCAACCCGTAGAGTTTCTGTTTTGAACGCAAATTGCTTTGGACATCCAGGATGCAGGAGTAATTCTGGCCTGCTGAAAAGGCCACAGGACAAATCACATATGCAGGCTGTGACATCCTTTAAAAAGGCAGCAGGAGGACAATTAGACATTGGAGCTTATATCCACATCACTTGGCAAACCAGTCATTATGGCCTTTGAGATGCTTAATTTGGGGCTGAACGGCCAGAGACGCCTTGTGACTAAGCATTCTGCATAACACGGAAGGGAATAAAAGTTTCTCCAAGAAATTTACCAAAAAGGATTCCCCCCCCCCCCCCCGGGGTCTTAGAGACCAAAAGGCTCCCCTTAAATTCAGACTTTAAGCAAAAGGATGATCGCTTCTGAAGAAGATTGCTATGGAAACTTTCTTCCACGTTGACTTTTATTGCTTTTTATTTGAAAACCTGAAGTCCTTTCGGCTCTAAATATGCGATCTGAGAATTTGCTGGTCTTCACAAAGGTACTGACGTGACCTTTTCATCCATCTGCTCTGGCCTAATTCGACAGGTATTGCTATTTCCAGCCTAATGAAGGCCATGGTTGATCTCTACCTGCCACGTAAAGGATAAAGAGGAGGCACCTACCAGAGGATAAGAGTTGGTAACTCGACTTCAGCCATAATATGTTTGAATGTGTTTTATTTCTCTGTTGTTTTATTCCTCTGCTTCTTGCTTAATTTTGGGTGAAAAGAAAGAACACCCCACCCTTGCAGGTATAACAAACAATTTGAGAACATGGTGCAATTTCAGCTAGATAATGATTTTTTTAAAAGGAGCAACATTGTCCTTTGTTCTGATTTGAGAGAGAGAGACAACTGGAGACCTACAGCCTTCTAAGAATACATTGTTTCGTTATGCAGACATCCTCCATGTCAGGCATTGTAAGAAGAAAGGGCGCCAAGCTGGCAGTGGATTTGTGTGTGGCAATAATTTTGCAGTATTACAACCCTGGAAAGTTGAGAGCTGCCAAGCTGTGGGTTCAGGCGCCCTGGGGTGCCACCAAACCCAGCCAGGATGTCATGGACCCCTCATTATTCATACTCAGGCCTGGTTTGCCCTGTACCCTTTCTCTCCATCACCCCCAAATAATTATATCGGGGGGGCACATAGTGGCCAGGAAGTCAAGAGAGACACAAGTCAAAAAGGTTTGGGAACCACCGCTGGAAAGTTCTTGATGACACCATTGACAGGATCGGGCTCATATAAGGAAGATTCTTATACCCTGATTTCAATATTGATGGATCTATTTTAATATGTTTACAACTTTCCTAGGTCATCGCCCCTGCTTCATAGTCATAAGCTCCACTGTGTCCTATCCCACTGCAGTCTGGTGGTATCAACACCAGGTGTTCCAATGGCTTTGAGCCCTATCAACTGAGATCCTTTGGGTCTTTTGGAACTGGAGATGCTACGAGGGGTGAGCTGTGCTTTTCCACTGCGTTTTGGTCCCCATAGCTAAAAGCAGAAGGGCGCAACTGGAGACATTACATTCCTGACCAAGGCTGCCTGACAGGGACAATCCATTAGTCTATCTTTTCAGTCGGTGCTGAGCCTCCATGACGTGAGCCGGGGGTGTGTGTGTCTCATGATCCTCCTGCTGAAGAGGTCTGCGGTTGAGTTTGTCGCAGAGTTGTGAACACTCAGTGGAAGAGCTGTGTAAAAGTGTGGGCTTTAACAGCCAGATAGCAGCGCTAAGAAATGAAAACAGACACAGTGGTGATTCCCTTCACCAAATGGATCTGTATTTACAGAATATACAAATCCAGCAAACATAATAGAATCGGCGGCAGGCATAAATGTAGTCAAAATACCGTCCCGTCTGGTGATCCAGTAATCTAGGAACTCACCAATCCTACTGGCAAAATGACGTGCTGCTCTCTCCAACACACCTCCAACACATGTGCTACACATCAAGCCTCCTTTTGTCCTCTTGGCTGATGCAACAATGATTCAGCATACAGAGAACTGAGCATGTACAAAGTGTCACATGATGTCTATACCTAATAGACAAATATTCTACAGGCATTCAGCAATTTCTGTAAAGTCATTCTTCCCAAATTCAATATGCCAATTCACTTTGAGAACAAACCTTGACAGAGTTGGAGAATTTTTGCATGCAACGCGGGTGCTCCCTCGCCAAGCGATGACCCTTGCGACTCTATTGTCGACCAACACAAAGAACTGTATCTACTTCTCCGGGGGGACTTCCTCTAAGGCATACCAAAGCCTGAGCAAACAGTCTAAAGCCATGTTGCTACACCACTGCAAACATGCAACGGGGAACAAAAGGTGGCGTTTTCCTACGTCTTTCAAGGAAACCAAACGTTGACACCGAAACATATTGCAGGCAGCATCACCTGCTTCTTGTTTGTCTCTAGCTTACCCCAGAAATGTCACTGCGAGCTGAGAAGTGGATCGAAACACAGGGCCAGCACCTGCCACTTTAAAAAGAAAGAAGCGCAGGCAGAAAAGGAGGAGGGGGGGAAACCTTCTATAGGAGAGCCTCTTGTTTATTTTGTAAGCGCCCAGAGGTGCAGTGAAGTAACTGCCTAGATGCAAACAATACCGGTGATGATTAAGCAAGCTTTACACATAAAGAATCACCAAGACAGGAGTGCTAAGAGGATTGGGGGGTTGGGGAAAGAAATGAAAGGGGGGGGGGAGAAATGTTTTGCAGATGGTCCTTACTAAAACGGCATTGCTAGGAACCACTCTAAAAGAGCTTTGGTGAACCAAACCATCTCCAATGCTTGCAACGTCCCCCCCTCCACAGCCGCTACACACACACACACACACACACACACACACACACACACACACACACACACACACACACACACACACACATACTTCAACTTGGCAAGCAGCCAAGTTCACTCTTGGCTTGAAAAGAATTCTATAGCTGGAGGCAAAAGAAAAAAAAGAAAAAGAAAAAAAGTAGGCACTGCCACAATTTAAAAGAGAATTGGCTACAGTAGGAATGATAATACGCCATATCGTTAAAATGCAACGGGCATCTTATGCTCCCTACAGCTCTCAGAAAATGTGCTTACTCGTCAACTATTTACCAAGGGGGGAAAGAGGCAAAAAAAGCCCAAATCAGAACCTCAAGAAAGATGAAGGAGGGGGACTTGTGTTTCTTAAAATAAAATAAATCAAAATAAAAGAGTCCATCCTCCAATTTTTATTTTGTTTCATTTTTGAAATACTGTAACTGGGTGCTGTACATGGTTAAGACTCAAGCGTTGGGTACTGAAATCTCTACAGTCCTAGTTCCGTGTTCATTTGTGTCAATTTAAGATATACCCAGTGAATTCATAACTAAGGTCAACAGACACTAAAGTCTGAGGTTCACAAAGGAAACCCTTTCTGAACTGTTTGCAAGCTGATAACATTCCGCTTTCCACATCATCGGCTGTTATTAAGGTTCACAATGTGATGAACCTAAGGATTTTTCAAGGCTTTGATAGGGTGTCTTTAAAACCTAGTGCTTCTCTAGGGGGACGATCTTTAGAGAGAACAAAAATGTGCCCTAAGGTTATATTTAAATCAATGATGTTTTTGTGACACACAGATGGTAACCATGTTCTGCACTCTCTGCATGAAGAGTGTGTGAACTATGTAGCCATGTGAACTAATCCTACTAAATTTCTCATTCTCAGTGAGGCGAGAACCAAGAGGTCACAATCAGCAGAGCTTAGTTTCCATAAGATTTCTGTCCTCCAGTCCAAGAAAGAGATGTCCAGCACTGACAAAAAGAAAAAGAAAAAGGATGGTACTTTTTTCAAAAAGATGTGTACAACCCATCCACTGCTTCTCACAAGTCCATGAAACCAAACAGCAGTGTGTGGGCTCTCACCAACCTTCCATGATGGCACTAGGAAACATTTTACTGTATTTGCCTGCGAGGAGGAGAAAGTTATGGTTCCCCCATCCCCAGATGCAAGGATGAAATAATTGAGGATTCATACTTCTAAGGTAATTATCCTCCAGGTCTGGTGCTGAGGATCTACCCTGCAAATCTTGAGGTCCAGAATGATTCATTCCTGTTTTGCTAAAAAGAACTTTAAAAATAGGTTCTTAATATGTGGATTTAAACTTAACTATAGCATATTTAAGACATTTCATGAGAGTTATGCTTAACGTTCTGCTTGATTATAGCTTCAAACCAGGATGGGACAGTAATTAAAGTGATGGTCTTAAGTGTGAGAGGCCTGGGTGTGGATCCTCACTGAGCCGTGAAACTCACCAGATGACTTTAGGCTAGTCCCACCTCTTTCGTGCTTTGTGTTGCTGGCCAATCAGAGAGGGAGGCGAGATGATGCCAGTCCCTGCACAACTCCTGATTGGCCAGCATCACAGATCTAGCACAGATGACACTGCAGCATGATTGGCCAGCAGCACGAAGCAGGAAAGATGACGTCACAGCATGCTTCCTCATTGGATTTTAGCCTGCATGAGACAGAGAAAGGTAAAGCAATTGGATGTGCATGTATCAGCCGGTTCCGAGGAGTGGTGGTGGATTGTGGTGTTGGTAATTAGAGATGGGCAC
>JAHTLZ010000213.1:7701760-7737692 GCA_023846285.1 Phrynocephalus versicolor | reverse complement strand
TACTTACTTACTTACTTACTTACTTACTTACTTACTTACTTACTTACAGTATTTTTACCCTGCCTTTCTCCTTGGAAAAGGACCCAGGCAGCTTAGATTAGTGAAGGACAATATACAGTCCAGTACAATTAAGACATACAGTATTCAAGTTTGAGAACAGCGAATTGAGTGACATCTTACAGCATTAAAAGACAACATTAAAGCTACAAGAGAGCACACACAGTTAAAGAGAGAGTAAAAATTCCATGTAAAGGTTAGAGTTTTCCTCACAAGTGGTGTCCCTGCCCTTTATTCTGGTGGTGCTCTGGGATCACCGCAAAGATGGTGGATCACCCTAACCTCACATGAGCTGGGTGATCTCCACCTGCCCTCTTCCACAAGGCATGGTGCCATTTTGAATTCCTGTCCTTGGATCTACCGTCATAATCTCCAATCCATTGAGCTACGCAAGTTCCCTTGGGCCCTCTCCTGTCCAATTTTAACCAAAACATTTTCAAACACTAAATTGTGGGTAAGCAGAGATGGTGTGGCCACCTCATATGCATCTAATTTGACCCCTGGCACCTAGAGAAAACAACAGGACTTAACGAGTCCATTTTTCTTCCTAAACCATTTCTAAAGGATTTTAGCGGGGTACATTGAAAGGGCTCAGTGGCAGGTATAGTGAGGCACACATTGTTTTTGTGTGTCAGGTTGCTCACCATTTCCTTAGTTTACTAAGCATGGCAACTCCATCTAAACCAAGCAGAAGAAAACAGAGGGCAAGATGTTTAAGGATTTTAGAAGCCTTGCATTTTCTTACGTTGATTTAATAGCAGTGTTCACTTCCCCAGCTGCGGCCCATTCCCCCGTGAAAAAAGATTCTGCGTTTTAAAATAAAAATCCAATATTTCCCCTAGTTGTTAGAAAAAACAGAAAGCATTGGGGGAGGGAGTTGGGAGCGGAGGAGAATGAACCAATATCTCCCTTTTCTCATAAAACAAAGAATAAAAGAGATGAATTCTGGTCTGCAGCTATCTCGGAGAAAGAGCTACAAAAGAATCATAAGAGGGTAAAAAAAAACCCCCAAAAAACCCACCAGCTCTGTTCTGATTTCATAATTATCATGATCTGCTCTTATGATCCATCACTGCTGGAGCTGTGGGTGAAACAGGAATAAATCACAGTTATTTATATTCCAGCAAATCATGAGAGAAAGTATCACAAGGAGTGATAATTCACATTCGCATCAGACCATAATTATACATGCATTGCATTACATTTTGAGCAGAGGGCATATCAGGAGGATAGTAATTCATTATCCAATGAGAAGAATCAAAACAAATGTGCACATCTTTTTACGCGCCCAGAATATTGGCAATGTCATTTAAGTTACTAGAATGAGCATGCCGTGTAAAACTACCTGTAAATTAAGCTAATACATTTTAATACATCTTTGGCATAAAAGTCTCTTAGGAAATGGCTTTTAAATTCATGAGCCTGTTAAAAACGTATCTGACATGGTTGGAGAATATGCATTTACTCTGGTTCTTCTCTTTTACTTGGCGTAATTTTAGCATTAGTTTGTTGGTGAGTTATCATTGCTGGGTTCTCTCTCTCTCTCTCTCTCTCTCTCTCTTTAACCTCACCCCTTAAGAGAAAAAGAATGTACATGCTGGAATCAGCAGCTACAAGTGCCATCAAAGAGGTAGAAATCAGATCAAATTGTCACTTGCCCATGAAACATTTTGCGCATAGAGAAATCTGACTTACATTTCTTTTTAATTTCAAGTAACATTATTTTTTTTAGTACACAATAGAACTACAGAGACTCAGAGAGGAGGATACTCTATCTATCTATCTATCTATCTATCTATCTATCTATCTATCTATCTATCTATCTATCTATCTATCTATCTATCTATCTATCTATTCCCCCTTTGCCTATCTATCTATCTATCTATCTATCTATCTATCTATCTAGTTATAGTATCCTCCTCTGGCCTCTGGGGTTTTCAAAACAGAAGGGACTCAGAAGACGTTTCCCTTTTTTTTGGGGGGGGGGAGATGCACAAGCTGCTTACCCAAGTCCGCTCAAGCTGGCTGTTTGCCATGGATTCACACTGGGGAATCAAACTCCCGACCTCTGGTTCCACAGCCAGACACCCAAGGCATATGAGATGTTCCAGGATCAGTTTACCATTGCCACTTCAACACATGCACATGCATACACATAGAGAGACACACAGACAGACAGACAGACAGACAGACAGACAGACAGACAGACAGACACACACACACACACACACACACACACACACACACACAGAGAGAGAGAGAGAGAGAGAGAGAGAGAGAGAGAGATGGAAGGAGGAGAGCCTTGAATGGTAGAATTGGGAGGAACCATTGTAAGCTGCCTTGGGCACTATCTTTTAGTGGAAAAGTGGCCTATAAATTGGATGGATGGATGGATGGATGGATGGATGGATGGATGGATGGATGGATGGATGGATACTCCATCCCTGACCACCTGCAAATAAAGGAAATGCTTTGTGGAACTAGCTCAGATGGATGGCCACTCAACTTCTCCCTAAACCCTCCTGCAAAGGACAGCCTATCTCTTTCCAAGGTGGCCCGTTTTCACTGTGGAATAACATTTACTGTGGAGACATTCTTTTAACATTGAGTCGCTCTTGATTTTCTTTGAATTTAATCTGTGGCCAAACAGGGATTTGAATCCAGATCTCATGGGTCCTAGTCTGACACACCTGTGCACTATTCCACTCTGGCTTCCCAACACGTCCAGTCCATTCTTTAAAATGCCACCCTTCAGGAATGTTTCAGCCATTGACGCCATGTCTAATCTGGTTCCGAAACTGTCGCCACTACGAAGTAACATCGCTTTTTGCTTCCCTCTCCCTGCCTGCCCTCCCTCTGCCCGCTTCCCCCTGATAAATAGCTCATTTTGCAATCACTATCATATAATTTAGCATGTTGACAGGTGCATAAACTACACATGAGCTTTATATAAATATTAAACAGCCTTTCTCAGAATGAAAGCCCTGAAATGAAACATGGTTCTTCAGCGCTCTCTTAATAGTGAAATTTGAAAAGCATGATTCCTGGGGAAGAAAAGGAACAATTTCTCTAGTGGCAGAAGCTTGGAGCAATTTAGACAGATTGTATTTGGTCTTCGTCACTATTACCATCAGGTGCTATCAAGCTAGAGATATGTGATGATGGAACCAGAGTGAATGATGCTTTTCTTTCTTTCTTTCTTTCTTTCTTTCTTTCTTTCTTTCTTTCTTTCTTTCTTTCTTTCTTTCTTTCTTTTCTTTTCTTTCTCTTCATGCTGAACAGTTATTTGATTATTATTTCAGCGCCAGGTAAAAACCTTCCTGTTCCAGAAGTTTTTTAATTGATACACTATAGACTGTGGGTCCTCTGATGGCAATTTTAGTGTAATGATTTTAGTGGCAGGTTTTTATTATTGTTTTTATTATTTATTGATATTTGGCATTTTAACTGTTTTAATTCTTTGATTGGAAGCCGCCCAGAGACCTTTGGGTAGTGGGCGGCATATAAGTTGTAATAAATAAATACAAAATGAAAAAATAAGCAAGGAGGACCAGTGGGGAATCGAACTTAAAACCTCTGGCTCTGTAGCTGGAGGCCTAAACCCCTAAACCAGTGGGGGCACACCTTCAGCACTCCAGATGTTTTGCACCATAACTCCCACAGTCCTACATATGTCATTGGCAATACAGGCTTGGAATTCTGGGAGTGGTGGTCCAGAACATCCTGGGTGCCAAAAGGTCACCTCCACTGCCCTAACGTATCCAACTGATCCTTGTTGAAGGAAAAGAGTTTCCTGGGCAGATCACAGAATGCAAACCAGAGCTTCAAAAATCTGTGGGACAGGGAAGCGATGGATGGATGGAGGAATTTGGACTCCCATTTTTTTGGAGGTCGTTGCCCAACAACAAAATTGATCAATGAAAACATTGGATGGAACTGGGAGTGAGGAAGTATTAAGGGAAAGGTTCAAAACAGGGGAAGACGAAGGCGGTCCCCAAATGCAAGCATGATTCATCCTGTGCTTCTTCCTGCACTTGTCCTTCCATTATTGGTGCACTGCGGCTCAAGGGGAAGAACCAGAAGTCCTTGCACCATAGTACAAGAAAGGAGAGGTTGACAATTATTTATTGATAATATGGTTGAACTTCTACACATCCTTACTTCAGAGTAAAACCAGGGTGTGAATGACCCATATCTTTTACTATGGCACATGTGTGTGTGTGTGTGTGTGTGTGTGTGTTTCTCCTGATTTTGGACAGCTTGCCTACAAGTCAGAAAATGTTACTGCAATCTTACTAGAAATACCACAGCACAATTCTAGAGTATTCTTGCCGTTTTGCCTGGAAGCATGGTAGATTTTTAACAAAACAGAGCAATGTCTAAATCGTCTTTAGTTTAACTCTTTTAATAAAAGCAGAGACACCCTATTTATCTTCAGTTGATAATCTCGGTACGAACATGGTGTTTCGGTGTTTATTGGCCATCAGTGTAGTCATATACTGCAGCAACAGTGATTGGCATTATCATTTCCCTCCATTCCTGGGAATAATCTAATTGCAATTGTTTTCATGTTATGATGAATGTTGATACTAATGACACACTCTTATAGGTCCTTCTGGGACCTCATTATGTAAACACTTCTGGTTTCTTCTCCTTTTTTCTGTCAAGTTCCTAAAAGGCTTTACTTCCATCAATCTGTGGTGAGTGAGAATTTCAATAGGAAGCGACATTCAAAGGTGGTTTTAGGGCCCACCAAGAAAAGGACCAGGTTTATGGGTAGGGTGGTTTTGATGTTACATTTTACTTTGTCGTTGCAAGATCAGACATGAGGAAGTTTTAGTCATAAGCATCTTTTCTCTTCACAAGGCATCCCCCATAGAATCCATATCATTGATTTTAAGTTTCTCTTAGAAGTCAGATACAGGCACCCTTCACTTCATGACCGTGTGGGTTCCATTCCTACAACTAGATCATTAAGCAAATTGGTTGTCAAGTGATGTGGTGGGTTAAGGCTGACCCCCTTGCAGGCAGAGCAGAGAGGGGAGTTTCTCCAAGAGGCCATGGGAGAAGCAGAACAAAAAGGATGGGGGAAGTAGAGGACAATGGTGGTGGCCTACGCTCCATCCCAATTGAGGTTGGTCTCCTCCCCAGTGGAGACATTTGCAGCACCATCTCTCCCATGAAAGCAGCAGAGGAGAAAGGTGGCGGTGATGATGGGGAGACTGCACAGTTCCATTTCCTCTCATCTGAGCTGCTGACAAGGTAGGTGTAGGCAAGCACAAGCAGTCTGGACACTTTGGCCCAGGCCTGGTAGGTAGAGCACCAGGTTCTTCCCAAGGAGGTGCCAGCAGCTTTGACGGCTGGCGGTGGTCCTAAGTCTGAGCAGTCATTAAACAGGCAGGTTGTTGAGGAGTGGCTGCACTCAAAACATCCAGCTAGTAGTGCAGTCTTAATTCAATGATAATGAACCATTGGGTGATTAGAATCAGAGACCACCTTCTTCTGCTGGTGGGTCTCAAGAGAGCTGCCCCCAGAACAATCTACTGGCAGAATGGCTCCCTCACTAACAACTGCTGGCAGAAAACTCACCACCACAACTCCCCAAAAATGCCTGCTGAATCTGATTGATTGCTAAGTTGCCAGCTACTTTATAATAAGGGATATGGAAAGGAGGGACAATATTTTGAAATTCTTTGGACTGCTGATCCTACAATCCTCCATTTGGGCAGTGACACCCAACAGACAAATATCTAAATGTGGATCACCTGTTAAGGTGGCCTCAACTGGAAGGCCTTTCAAGCTTCCTGTTTCTGACTGGATGTCTGCTAGAAGCTTCCTTCCTGAACAGGAAGCCTTGATGGAGCTCAGCCCCAAACCTTTCCAGCTGAGGCCTTTTCCCAGGTGACAAGTAAGGTGTTTGATTGTCAAGTAGAACTCCTAGAATGGAGCATCATGGTAACTGTAGTTTTTTTAAAAAAAAATCTGAACATCCTATCCTTAGGGGAAATGTGCATTGGCTTCCTTTAAGTCTGATTGTTCTTATTTCTCAATAAGGGCATATATCTTTGACTAATTACAAATCTGCAGGTTTGCCCCCCCTGAGGTTCGGTGGCATAGCAGGAAAAGTGACAGCAGGGAGGCTGCAAAATAGAGGTGGGGAGGCATGCAGCTTCCGAGCGACTCTTTATGACCCCCATGTCCATGGAGTTTTCTTGGCAGGAATCCTGGAGTGGCTTGCCAGTTCCTACTCCAGCGCCTACAGCACCTGGTATTCCCTGGTGGTCTCCCATCCAAGTGCTAACCAGGGCTGACCCTGCTTAGCTTCCGAGATCAGGTGAGATCAGATGTGCTCAGGGCATCTGGGCAGCTCTCCAAGTGTTACCCTGCTCTAAAGATGTTCCTGGTACCTCTGCTCAATCTTGCCACATGATTCCTACTGGGGATTTTTAATGCATCCTTTTGCTTGTAAAACATGTACGTCAGGAGTGATCTGATTTAGCATGAGGCAGCATGCTTCATTCACCCGACTAACACAATATTTGTTGAATTCTCCCCTTAGTGAAAGTTTTTCATTAGGAAGATGAAAGCACTGGTAAAAATTACATAAATCTCCCAAGATAAGAAATAGATGCTTCCCCCCGTTCCCTGAATTTCATGACCAGGTTTTATCATGTTTGGTTTTCACTCTATTCCTTTCACCTCTGTTATAACATAAAATTTCATCAACTGTAAATGTCACATCTTTTCTTTGTTATTTGCTAATGTTGTTAAAAAAAAAAAGAGGCCGATTTGTGTGCTTTGTTAAAGGGGGTAGCAAGCGCTGACTATTCTTTATTTGTATTTTACTATCAGATATGTGTTTTTTTCCTTTAAAAAAAAGTAAAATAAGAATATTATTTTAAAAAATCCCAACAGAAATGAGATTTAAACAACAGTGCGGAATTTGCCATTATCATAAATGTGTGAAGTGGTTTGTGAATAATAAAATGGATCATGGATTCAGGATGATTCAAACTGAAATGTTATGCTCAGCATCAAAGTTAGATTACATTAATGTAGTTCATTTAAATTGTTTTAAAGGCCGTTGGATATATGAGTAAGGAGTCTAACTTACAGCTTAGAAAAAAATAGACTGCAGCATCTGTTTGTAATGTTAGGCCTGAACAAATCTCTTCATGGATTTCTGTCGGTAAGGTTAATATTGCTGCAACAATTAAGGCAGCTTCTGTTTGAAGACAAATTATATCTTTAATTATGAACATTACCTGTGTGTATGCATCACTTTCGACTGAAATAATGTTTAGGTAATCTTATTTATATGCCTGGGCAGTTTAATTAAATATGTTTAATTTGCTAGATGATCGGCTAGGAATACATTTATAAATCTGGACTACAAAAGGCACAGCTCTAAAATTTCACTCAGCTATTAACTTTTAATCTAAGCATTATCGTGTGGAAGAGTGGATCTGTCAGTCTTCATTTAGTTACCAGTCAACGGGGTTGCCTGGGCCCCCTGAATTTGCTTGGATTGCTGGCTCAGGAGACATCATTTTATGTATTTTATGACATGGTTTGCTCAGTGCTGCTGTTTATGGAACATTCACTTCAAACCATGGTTCCACATCATGGTTTGTGAACTTAATCATGGTTTACTGTAACTTCAACTTAGACTCAATTGTCTCAAAGGATTTTAGTGGACACAGCAGGCCCAATCCTCTCAAAAATAGGGGAAGAACCGTCCACTAATGAGTCTTCAATCCTTTGTTGCTTTCAATTCAGCTGTACCTGATGTAGCCTCAAATGAACACACACAGAGGGGACAATGTGGGCATGTATGTTGATCCAGAGGGTCTGATGTGTGCACCCACTGATTCTCTCCTCCCTGCCTTCTCAGTCCTCCTGGGGTTTTGTTTGGTTTGGTTTTGTTTTTGACTTGATGCTAATAGTCCTAGGTTGCCATATTGAGCAAAGAGGTGAGAGGACCGCATTTGCAGACTTGTTGTTTTAGCTTTAGTATTGTCTTTTAATGATGTAAACCATTCTTGTACACTCATTTCCCCCCTCTGCTTCAAATATTGTCCTTCTGGGATGTAAGTCACCTTAGGTCCTTTTTCAGGAGAAAGGCAGGGTAAAAATATTTCAAATAAATAAAAAAGACATTACTCCCGTCATCAGAATAATACCGAAGGATGAGTGATACTTTCTTTCAAAGGTAACATCAAGTACTTTCATTAAATTATTGACCATAACAATGCAACTTTTTGATGGGGAGTGGGGACTTCCCAATGGCTTAGAGACCATATTCAGTTCACCTCTCTTCGCAAGCAGGGAGGTTGTTACGTTTTGGGGTTGTTGTCTAACAGTAAAGCATTTAGGATGCCAATGGGGGAAGTCTTTAGAATCAAAGAAATACAGGTGGGAGAAATCCTGCTTAACATTTCACAAGGCATGTTCCAAATCTTATTCTCTGGGTGTTGTATATATAATCTTAATGACACACCAATTTAATCAAGTCAGCTACAGTACCTTAGCTATCATTTAATTGACTGTGGGTTATATCTTGCATATTTAATGGCTAGATGATTGAAAATTTAATGATTTTAGTCACTTAACTAAGAAAAGCAAATATGAACAACTTTTACACCTTCAACTCAAATTAAAGCGGATGGGTGAAATTTCTGGGCAGATTTCATATGCAGCGCATCGAATCTATCTTTAAAATACTTCTATCTTAAATTGTTATAAAAAAGAGAGAGAGATATCTAAAGGTGATCCATTCAACTGTCCATCGTCCTTTTCCTATTTGCTCTTAGCAGCTGGCTCCATTTTCGTCAGATGTCCCTTAACCTCCAGCCGATAGTTTTTCGTGTCTATGCCAAAAGCCTGCTAAATGTTCCTTGACATTTTGCATGCTTCTAAAATTCCACTTCCCACTCCCTACTGGCCCTCTTTTGCTATTTGTTTCCTCTGGTAACTTTAAATCAGTTTACCTTCCCAACAGTGCAAAGGTCCTGATCTCACAAGGACCTTTGACCTCAGCCTCCTGCGCAGATTCGACACAAAGGCATACTTATCCAGCTGGAAGGCCTATTAAGCCTGGAGGAGGCTGACAGTTATTGAGGAACACGAAGCTGGTCAAATCCACACGTACTTAGCAAGGCCTTTGTCTTTGGCCTAAATGAATCTATCACTTTCCATCCAGTCTACATTTCATCTTTGTAAAACACAGTTGTGCCTCTACTTACAAATTTCATCTATTCTGAATGCATGCTCTTAAGTCGAACAACTCTTAAGTAGAGGTACCGTATCTAAAAAATCGAAAAAATAAATTGAAAAATTGAAAAATTAAAAAAAAATGTAAGTAGAGCAGACCGCATCTAAAATTTGTAAGGCGGCAGTTGAAACGCCAACGGTTTTCCATTCTTGAGTCGAATTGCTCTTAAGTCAAGCCACTCTTAAGTAGAGGTACCACTGTACCGCCATAATTTACTTAATATGGAAGTGTACAATCTCCATGCCTGTATCTGAGCATGCCTGGTTCCATGTTGTCGTTGTGATGTGCTGTCACATCACTACCGACTCATGGCAATCCGATGAATGAGAAAGCTCCAGAATATGCTGTCCTCAGTAGCGCCGCTCAGCTCCTGTAGACTCAAATTCCTTTGGGGAATTAGTCCATCTCATATCAGTCTTCCTTTTATCCTCTTACCTTCCCAACATTATTGTCTTCTACAGAGAATCTTTTCATCTCAAAAGGTCCCAAAGTAGGATCACCTCTGTTACCACATTTTTGCCCCTAGAAAGAGTTCAGGCTTGACTGAATCTAAAACCCATCTTCCTGGCAGTCTGGCATATTCTCATAGCTCTCCTCCAATGCCCCGTGTCAAACAAATCATTTTTCTCCCGTCAGCTTTTTTACCTGTCTTAATTTCATACAGCCACAGAAACATAGGACGATAAGAGTCCTGGCCCACAGCAATGATGTGAGATAGCTTAACACCCATGCTGAAAAGGGGAAATATTTTTTTAACTGTGCATATAGTCCAAGTAATGATGTCATTAAAGAAGCTTCAAGACATTATAGAGATGGAGTTCATTACATGCAGAATTAGACACTCTCGGGAAGTAGTTTTAGAGTGATGGGATCTAATTAGTCTATTGTTTAATGAAGAAAATTGAAGAAGATGGATTATATAACCAGGCTTATCCACGACGTTGGCTAATGATTAAAAGTAAGGGAGCGTCAGTAATTTGGCAGGTTTGGTTTCCAATGATGATGTAGAAATTCCTCTGGCCAAAACAGGTTGACCGAGGGTGGTCCAAGCTCACTTTCTAGCTAAGCCCATCCAAATACTTTATAAATAAATGAGTGCAAACCTTTTGCACAAGTAAGAAAGGCGATGGGAATGAAGATTTAGTGACAAGCAAGCATCTAAATGCTTCAGCCTCCACATTTACATGGAACATCTGAATTTCTCTCTGATTTCTGCCTGAGGTTACCAAGAGGAGCTGTCCCTAAGAGCTTAGGATGGACCCTTGTGGAAAAGTAGGGATCAATCCAACATGCCACTGGTAATAATGATGAGATTTTTACCTGGAAACCAAGACATACATCATCAATAGCACTATTATATTTCCAGTTACAACCTGAACACTCTAACCACTGCACTACATGTTTTAGAGGAAAAATCTATGTGCCACAGCGAGGCAACAGTCTAAATCCAATTAGCAACCTCAATTAGAATAGATCCATGGAATCAATCAATAAAGAGTGGATCACGATGCATTTAATGCCATTGATTCCATGGCTTCCCCCATGTTCTTTTCCGTTCTACTCTACATGGGGCTGACACTTGGATTCTTATATTGTGAAGGTTGGGTTCAGAACCATGGCTAGCTCCTGTTAAGTTCAGACTAAAACCCAGAGTACACTCTTTCCCTTTTGGGCAAATTTGGCATCACCAGCCTCTACTGGAGAGGGCCTTCTCCCCCCCTTCTTTGATAGGCCAACACACTTTCATATATGACAAGTGGCTGCATAAAACCATGATGTCATCACGGCACCTACAGTATGTGATTCCTGGTTGGTCTCATGTCACCAACTGGGAGGAAAATGTTACTATACCGCTACAGTGAAGTAAGAGGAGAGAAGGGGAAGGAGCAAGATACTCCTTTGAATGAGATGGAGAACACTCAATGTTCATATCAAAGATATTCAGCATTGAAAATTCATCTCATCTACGAGTTCATCTCTCCAGCAAAAACGGACAATACGTGTTCCAGGGAAACATTATGTGTTTGTCATTTATTATGTCAAAAGCAAAAAAGAGAGTAAAATAAACTGTTTATTATCATGCATAAAATGCTTTTGATCAGCCAACTGAAAAACTAATTTCATTTTCTCATTATTCTGCCTTAGGCATCCTTTAACGTCAATTTTTATTACAGTCAAAGCTGGGGAAATTAAAATGATCGGTTACAACGGAGGGGGAAAACACATCCATTTCTGAATTTTTAAAAAAAAGAAGTAAGAAAAACAAGCAGTGAGTCCATCAGTCTTTGTAATTACAATTAATTTTGCAGCAACAGAGGGCTGCAAACATTACATGGCCTGAACATTACACGGCCTGAAATGTTATACTTTTTAAAGGCTGCATGCTGGTGGCATTGCAATGCACCTGGGCAGCTTAAAACCTGGATATGTTTTCATGGCCGTCTTCTCCCTGCAACCTTCATTCTGCACTCGTAAAAACCAATAGAAATTAGAATCCCTAATATCCTCATAAAAATGCACTGCAAGATGGAGGTGAATGGGAATCAGAGGGGAGGGGAAATTAAGCAAACTGATTGTTGTTGCTAAACCTACCAGTAGTCATTTGTTTTTTTGGGGGGAATTGTTAAGTCTAGTGTCTTTCGCCTACTTAGAACTGTAGGGCTGGAAGGAACTCTATGGGTCAGTGAGTCCAACCCCAGTTAAGGAGGTACAGTAATACCTCGGATAAAGGATGCCTTGGATAACAAATTTTTCGGATAACAAATGGAAATTTCCAGATAGCGAATGTTCCCTATGGGCTGCCTTGGATAACAAATGTTTCATAATGCCTTGCAAAAAATGTATATCCTGCATGCATTGCAGGATGCATAGTTTGTGGAGGGGTGGGAGGAATTACGGTAGAACATTTTTTTTTTCCATGGTGTTTTGGAGCCATTCTGGACATGTTTTGCTGAGGGATTTGGAACTTTCGAATTTGGTAAGATAGGGAGCTAGCTTTTATTAATCTTTGCACTGCTTTTCTTTGCATTTTTGGTTGGAAGAGGGTAGGGTAGGCTTGCTGGGGTAGTCTTGCTTGTCCTTACGCTCACATGTTGATAGGTTTGTGCCAAACACACCATGTTACAAAGGGGGATGGAATTAAAGGCTTTGCCATGTGTGTCCCTTAAGCCAAAGTGGTATTCTGGAATACAGCTCTGCACATGTCCATTCATGCTCTCCAGGGATGCTCAAGCTTTACATCAATGGGATAATTAATGCAATTTACTGACTCCCCCTCATCCCTTGTATAGAGGGGGATGATAGGTCACACAGGGCAATAGAGTGAAATTAGATTTTTCGCTGAGAATGTGTCTTGACCTTTTCCTTAAATCCTGTCTATTTACTTCATAACACAGCTCATCTTGTACAAACCAATGTAACCAGAGCTGGTGTAAAGGTTAAGACATCTGTGGTTCTCAAACCGGTCTGTTTCTATTTCGAACGTGGTTTTGTTTCATTAAATCAGAAAACATTCCCCAATGTTTTGGATGTTCTCGGATTGGTGCGAACGTCTCTCAGGGTTGAAACGAGGAATGCCACATGGTTGGTGGCACAAAGGTCATGGGTTTGTGGTTCAATGCTGATCTCTGGGATTACTCGTGTGTCCAGTAAAAAGAAAGAAAAGAAAACGGGGTGGCCAGAATCCAACCATGTGACCAGATGAGACACAAAACCAGTGTTGAACTCTTGAGGGATAAAACCAGAAACATCTAGGCCAGTATTGCAAGAAACAACTGGCAGCAGCTGTCCATCATTTCAAGATGTTGCTGCTAAAAGCCAATATGGCATCATCTGCAGTAGGACCCCCATATCCACTGATTCATTATCCACTGATTAAGCTATCCAAGGTTTGCAGAAAAAAATTAAATAAATAATTCAGCAGCCGCAAAGCAAGCTACTGTCACAGACAGCAGCTGTAAAGAAAACTGCTCTCATAAAACAGCAGTGTGAAGCGAGCTACTGTCATAAACAGCAGCCATAAAGCAAGCTACTGTCTCAAAACCACAGCCAGAAAGCATGCTACTGTCATGAAACAGCAGTTTTGGGGTTGGTTTTTTTGGCATTCTCTCTTATCCATGGATTTCATTATCCACGGGTACCCCTAGAACCAATCCCCAGTGGATTCCGGGGTCCTACTGTAGGTGTGTTTTGAATGGAAGGCGTGCTCTATCACTGAGTTACGATCCTGTTCTCAGAAATATGTTGGTATTGTATAATGATGAGACCTATGTGAAGGAGACATCTCAGTCCAACAGCTCTGGTAGACATATTCTGGAGCCCACACAGTCCTTGGAATTCATATGATTCAATGGCAGAGCTCATATTTTCCACTAAGAAAAATACTACCTCGTTTTGTAGTATTCATGACTTGAAAGATATTCCAGGTAGCTGTGACCCTGGGTATTTTCTGCCAGTCAAAGAGAATAATATGAGACTTGATCAGAGTTGGGAAGTAACTAGTTAGAACTAGCATAGTTACCTGCAACTAGTTGATTTGGGGGTAATGAGTTGCCGCAAACAGAGAAGGGATTATTTTTGTTTTTGTCTTCTACAGATTTATTGAGATTTCCAAGGGACAATTTCAAAATTGGCCAGTAGGGGGAACCAAAGAAAACGTACCGGTATTTTTGTGACAACAGAACAAATTAATGAGATGAACTGCAACAAATTACCTACACAGTTGGAAAAGCAATAAGGACAACAGCCTGGCAGTGAAAAGCAATTGAATATTGCAATGACCTCATATTAAAATGAAAAACTACAGAACAAACTACAGTATTCAGTGCTCTTAATGCAATGAAGCTGCATGGAGTATTCTTCCAAACATGGTAGGCAGTTTACGAAAGTAACTGGAATTAACAGGAAGGAACCTGGTCAGTGGAACCACTTCTGGCAATTATGTAAAAAGCATTGCTCAGTCAGTGATCTGCAGCTTTATTCTGGAACACATAGTTGGCCGAAAAGTTCAACCAACGGCATCTACAGGGAGGGATGAGGAAGACCCCACTGTAAAGCCTTCAGACACCTACTCTTAGTCCATGCTGTCCAGAGCTGGGAAATGTTACAGGCCAGTTGTTGCTGGACTCCAGCTCTCATTAAACTAAATCACTGTCACCAAAAGTGAGACACAATTGGAACCCGAGTTTTCAGCAAAATCTAAAGCTGGATCAGGATTTCCTTACTCAAGGACCACATCTGAGAACCTTGTATCTGGCAGGTGCTTGGTTCCTCATTTGGCATCTTCAGGTCAGACTAGGAAAGAACCTATCTGTGAAAATCTGGGGAATTGGTGCCAACTAGAGATGGGCACGACTCAGAAAAAAAGTTTCGTTTTCGTTTTCGTTTTCGGCTAGGGTCTGAGTCGTTTCGTTTCCGTTTTCGTGGGCTAATTTCAAAATTTTTTGTTTTCGTTTTGTTACGTAACGAAAACGAAAAAACGAAAACGAAAACGAAAAATTTTTCGTTTCTCCCCATTTAGCTCAATTGAGTGCTTTTCCAGTAACGAAAAACGAAAATTGGCTCGAAATTAGTCGTTTCGTTTCCGTTTTCGGTCCAGGTTGGTGCCGATTTTCGTTTTCGTTTCATTTCCGTAACGAAAACGAAAAACGAAAATGAAAACGAAAATACCGCTAAGTCGTGCCCATCTCTAGTGCCAACCCATGTTGACAATACAGGACTAGTTGGATCAAGGGTCTGATGAATCTCAATGCAAGGCAGCTCCCTACGTTGGCCAGTAGGGGAAACCGAAGAGCTCATCCCAGTGTCACTGAAAAGAAATGGATACCAACAACTCCAAGATCTTGGAGAGGTAAGAGCCAACATGTGATGGAACAGACTCTCAAAAAAGCATTCTCTCCCCCCGCCCCCAAATTCTCAGATGGGAAGGACAATTCTTAGGGTGCACTTCAGTCACAACCCATGAATCAGAAATGACAACCTGTATGCATGTATATTTGACTGAAGCTGCATAATTTTAGACTCCGCTGGGCCTGGATAAATGACCCTAAGTATAGTGCTTTTTCAAAATTGACGATGATTGATGATCGAGCAGGAAAATTTGAACACAGAAACAGCCGGTCAGAGTAAACATGAAAAACAGACAAGCCGTTCACTGTTGAAAAAGACTGCTCATTTTCACTTTTCAAACTCTTTAGAATTTTTTCCCTTTCCCTCTCCATCATCCTGCTCATCATGGTTTATTATTATTATTATTATTATTTTAAATACAGCTGTATTGGGTACATTCTGCCTTGAGTGCTCTCATCATAAACTTCAAGATTGCTGGAAGATCCATTCGCAGAAAGGGAATTGATTTCACGTTACCCTGTTAAGAGAAGAGGGGGAAGAAGTTACTTTGGTTGCAGGGTAGAAGAAGGAGCTGGGGAATTATGTTGCATCAATAAGCAATCATATTCAAATTGTGTGGAGGAGTGCACTGCTTTCCATGAACCAGAACCAGGCTAAAACACATCTCTCCATGTTGGGGACCCATTCCACAGTTGCTGAAAGACTGAGGGTCAGCATGGATCACTGACTCAGTAGAGCTGGGCACGAACCACCAGTTTGGTGGCTTGTGATGGGTCAGATGGTTCAGCTGATCAGATGTTTGGCACTTCAAAGCCCCCACCTTCCTCTGGCACCCACTCAGAGCCAGCATCTGGAGGAGGTGGGGCAAGGAAGCCAGGCCACTGCTTTTGAACGATGGTTCGTGCCCGTCTCTATGGGGCAAAGCACATCCATGGTTGCACTGGTTCCTCTACCGTTTTTCCAGTAATGCCTCAGAACTGGGTTTGCATACTAGGCAGTGGGCGAAGTCTTAGGGCGACCCCTAAGATCCGCTCACCACTTAAATTCGGACCAGAGATCTTGGGGGTTTGTCGCTCTTCCTGTGTTCCCACCCCTCCGCCCTCCATTGTTCCTGTCTGTGTGAGGGGAGGGAGAAAAAAGGGAGAAAACATGCAGGCTCACCTCCATCTGCCACTGGAAGCCGCCCCGAGCCCCGTCATCATCGTGATCCCTGTCTCTTAAAGGGGCGGCAGGGACAAAAAAACAAACACAAGGTGAGGAGAGCCCAGCACTCACTGCTTTACATCCGCATCAGAAAATTTTTCACCTTCGGAGACCAGGTACTTGAAAAGTGTGCTGGGACATGCTTAGGTGGTCGTGGTCGTAATTAATTTTTTTTTTAAAGTCCGGAGCTGGTGGGAAAACATTTTTAAGCTCCGGATCTGGGAGCCCTTTGCCTCGTATTTTAGGGGTCATGTAAAAGTGCTCTTAGAGAATTGTTATGATTTAAAACTTTTCTGACCGAGAGGACAAAACTCTGGTGGCCAGCACTTGGTGTGGAGGAGAATGCTTTGTTCTTGTGTGTACAAAATGGCTTTAAAGGCGGGGGGACACACAAAAAAACCATAAATCCAACTCCTTGAGCGTTCTGGCTTTGAACCGCCTTGTTGACAAGGGGATAAAGGTTTTCAAAGACTAGGAATTACTATTGATCTTTTGACAGACCATTGTCTACTTACTGTCCTAGATGAAATAGGGCCAGCAAATGGAACCTTTATTGGGAGGAAAGTATACCTTAAGTGATCCTTTACGTAAAAAAAAAAAAAAGTCCTGGGCCAGAAGAGAAGTCCACCAAATTTTAACCAGCAGGTCTGTTAAGTAACAAAGGCTGGGAAAGTAGGAAAAAAACATTATCGGCATTTGGAGATTTGGAATGGAGGGCATTTGTACTGCCATTTACTTGTTTACCTATTTGGACTGTGCAGGGTTCTCCTCTTCTTAAAGTACCTCAGCATTGCATGACCACATAAAGAACTGGTTTGTTTTACACGCCACCCCAGCCCCCTATTTTGTCAGTCATTTCTTCCTTCCCTTCAACTAAGGAAGCAACTCGTCACAACTTAGTGGGTCTTCTTGTTTGGTTGTGCAAAAGGGCTCTGCAGTTAGATATGAGTACGACAGCTGACGGGAAAGGAAGGGCATCCTTCGGAACAAGTATGAGCATAACATAAGAACATAAGAAGAGCCCTGCTGGATCAGGCCAAAGGCCCATCTAGTCCAACTTCCTGTATCTCACAGTGGCCCCACCAAATGCCTCTGGGAGTGCACGAGACTAGATCTCTGTCTCCTGATACCACTCCCCTCCATCTGGCCCTTGAGGACACCGGTTTTAAGCCTAGAGATGACACATCTCCACCATGGTTTGTAACCTGTGATGGACGTTTCCTCCAGGAAGCTGTCCAATCCCCTCTTGAAGGCATCCAGGCTAGATGCCATCACCACCTCCTGTGGCAGGGAGTTCTACAGACTAACAATATTTTGTGTAAAAGAAATATTTTCTTTTGTCTGTTCTTACCCTCCCAGCCCTCAATTTGAGTTCTGGTATTTTGTGAGAGGGAGAAGAGTGCCCCTCTATCCACTTTACTCATGCCCTGCATTATTTTGTACGTCTCAATCATATCCCCCTCAGGCAGCTTTTTTCCAGACTAAAGTGCCCCAAATGTTTTAGCCTTTCCTCATAAAGAAGCAGTCTTGTATTTTCTTGAAGGCTCAACTATAGGTGTGACTCTGAATTAAGGACTGAGAGGTCAATCCTGGCTCTTCCTGGCATCTTCCAAGCTCTTCAACATTCCACTCTGTTAATGGTGGCCGTTTCCATTTTGAGCTGATTGTAGTCCAGGGACATTTGGGGAAAGAAAACGGCAGCTGCAAAACAACTACTTATTTATATTCTGTCTGGGAATTCTGGAACTCTGCACTGCAACAAAGACATTGGCCAAACCCAGCTGTTAGCTCTAACTGGTGTAGATCCACCAAATCAATCTGACTTTCACAGTTCAACAGTTATGATACAAGGAGATACAAGGAAATCTAATACTTACCAATATTAGATTTCAGCCTTTGATGGTGGCCATTGTTTGTGGTTGCCACCATGATTCCAATTCCACCCCACCCCCACCCCACCCCCCAAAATGGCTAAGATTAGAGTATCTGAAATGTTGGCTGCCCATTGGGAAAACCAATGGTGCATTATTGTATGTACATTACTCCTGAAACTGCAGATAGAAAAGTTGTATTCCATTGTTATTCTGTTCCAATCTGTTTACTGTGCTGTAATACTCCTAGCCTTTATTCAGATGGAAAAGTGGGATGAAAATGATTTTTAAAAAGAAATAAATGAGCATAATTTCCCTACAAAAATGTTCAAAGAAGTAATCTGACTTATGGGAGGAAATAAGAAGAAAATAAGAGAGTCACCGAAATCTGATGCAGTGCCCATGTTTGACTATTAAAAACAGGTTCGTTCTGAGAACAAACCCACTCAGCCTCCAAAAGTTGGAAGGAAGAAATGGTAATTAGCAGATATTTCACATCAACTGAATATCATCAGCAAAGGCCATCTTTTTTCCTACTGAAAATAAAGGAAATATTGTTCCAGCTACGCTGAAAATAGTCTTGTGTTTTACTGCAATTTTTGGTACACCGCTTTTGTTAATGAATGCTGCCTTTTAATGTTAATTAAATTACCAGTATTCAGCTCCTAATATGCGGCATCTGGTTTGCAGCAAATAGCAACTCCTGGACCCCATGTCATCGAGAGGTCACAGAAGATGAGGCCATAAATGTCCTAGCAGTAGCCTTCTGTTCATGAGTAACTTGGAAAGACCATCCACCTGCTTGCTTGCAGAGCGAAAGATAACTGTGTTGTTGATCTAATCTTTGACCCTCTAATTGTCCAGAACATCCAGCTTATTGTTGAAATAAGGATTCCCCCAAGAAGCCTTGGTTGTTATCTGTAGCAGGGATGCTTTGCTTCTTGAACTCCCCAGAGTGACTTAAAGCTGTTATCAGGCCTGAAGGTTGCTTGCTATCAGATCAAGCATAACAACTCAACCTATGCAGCTCAACAAGTAAAGGGGGGAGGGGGGTGCCATATCAAATGGGACTTCAATGGCTTTTCAGGTCAACTCTTCCTGCTGGGATGAAATGAGGTAGCCTTTTTGATTATTTATTCATCTTCATTTTCATTTTTTTTTTATTGGCCAACTTCAGGATCAGAATTGTGGATCGGTAACAACAAATGCATTTGGTCCTTCTTTTAAGCAAACCGTTTAGAGAAGCAGGTAGAGGCGATACAAACCAAATAGGGAGGGTTGCAGCTATCATGGCCAACAACAGTCACTCCCTGGGCTACTTCTTCAATATTCTCCCATCCTTGTTCATGAAATTTCGGGAGGCCTAACTTCATTTAGGCAGAACACACTTAAAAGCAAAACTTTCAAAGATCTAAAATCAGAATAACAACATGTTGGGTTAAAAAAAAAAATTCTTTTGTCTGTTCTCACTCTCCCAACCCTCAGTTTGTGTGGATGTCCCCTAGTTCTGGTATTTTGTGAGAGGGAGAAGAGTGTCCCTCTATCCACTTGACTCATGCCCTGCATTATTTTGTACATCTCAATCATTAGCTAAAGTAAAGTGTACTGCTTATATATCACCCCAGAATGCTTCAAGTACCTAAACCAACAAGCAAAAACCAGGTAAGAAAGATGCCATAACAGTCAGATTCTCCTTAAGTAATGCATCAAACCTGTACACACCTAGTATAAAATAAGACCCATTATGTTCAGTGGTATTTATTCCCAGGTAAATTAAGGTGCACAATTGCTGTTGAAGGAATGTTTGGGAAAATCCCTCCCCGCTCTTGAAAAACTGCAATTTAAGCCCAGAAAATCTAAACAGGAGAACTTAACAAAGCCATAATAAAAATGCCAACAAGATTAAGTGTAGCAGGACTTTATTTTTTTATGCATCCAAGCTTTTTTTCCTCCTGTGTGTTTTTTTTTAAACCTTCAATCTTCTGCTCGCTCCCTGCCCCCATTTAAGTGGGTTGAACAGTACTTTAAAATAATGAGGTTAATTTTAATGAATGCAGCGTTACGGGGAACATTTTAAAGAAACACTTAAGGAAGCCAGAGGAATATTAAATGAAAGGGATCTTGATTCATTTCATTATAATAAACTCCACATGGGTAGCAATCAGATTCCTAGATGTGTGTGTGTGTGTATGCCTGCCACACTGAATGTGTTTAAGTTGTAAATATGTCATGCTATGTGTTCTGTCCCAGCTCACCCAAATTGGTGGTTTGTTGTTTAATGCATACATATTTACACAAGTGTGCACAGACCCATGTGTCCATGGAGAACACTCTCTTCTTTTAAAAATAGGGAATGTGGAACATTATAAAAGAAAGCTTGAGAATTTGCAAGCCACTAAGCCAAATCTAGCTCATCCCGTCATTGATGCGTTTTCTTCAATTTTATATTTATTGGTTTATTCCTTTATTTACAATAACAGGGTCAAAGTATCATAGAATAATTGAGTTGTAAAAGGCCTATAAAGGCCATCAGCCCCTGCTCGATGCAGAAATGAAAATCAAAGGCGATCTGACAGAGGATGGTCCATTTTTTTCTTGGTTGCCTCCAACGTTGGAGAAATTTCTATGGCAAATAGAAGGGGAAGAAATGGAGGCAATGACAGAGTTTATTTTCTTGGGCTCCTTGACCACTACAGATGGCGACTACTGCAATGAAATTAAAACATGCCTGCTTCTTGGGAGGAAAACATGACAAACCTAGGCAGTAGAGATGGGCAGGACTCAGCGAAATTTTTGTTTTCATTTTTGTTTTTTCGTTTCGTTTCGTAACGAAAACAGAAACGGAAAATTTTTCAGAAGCAAAATGACAACGGAAACGAAACGAAAAATTTTGCCGTGTTTTTCGTTTTCGTTATGGCAGACACATTGCATTGAAAAGAATGCTAACGAAACGAAAAATTTTCGTTTTCATTTTTGTTTTTTCGTTTTGTTTCGTAACGAAAACGAAAACGAAAAATGTGCAAAACCCCCCAAAAACGAAAACAAACCGAAACGGACCCCTAAACGACAAACGACAAACAAAAAATTAATTTTTTGAGTCGTGCCCATCTCTACTAGGTAGCATCTTAAAGAGCAGAAACATCACATTGCCAACAAAGGTCCGAATAATCAAAGCTATGGTTTTTCCAATAGTGATGTATGGAAGTGAGAGCTGGACTATAAAGAAGGCTGATCGCCACAGAATTGACGCTCTTGAGCTGTGGTGCTGGAGGACAGTCTTCTTGAGAGTCCCCTGGACTGCAAGGAGACGTATCCATCCTGAAAGAAATCAACCCTGGATATTCATTGAAAGGACAGATTTTGAAGCTGAGGCTCCAATACTTTGGCCACCTCATGAGGAAAGAGGACTCCTTGGAAAAGTCTCTGATGTTGGGAAAGATTGAAGGCAAAAGGAAAAGGGGACGGCAGAGAATGAGATGGTGGGTGGTTTCATTGATGCAACCAACATGGATTTGACCAAACTCCGGGAGGCAGTGGAAGACAGAAGGACCTGGTGTGCTCTGGTCCATGGGGTCACGAAGAGTCAGACATGACCGAACAACTGAACAACAACAACTAGTCCTATCTGGAGATCGCTGGTGTTCCTTAATGGCCTCCCATCCAAATACTTACTAGGCCAGACCCTACTCAACTTCTGAGTCTGATTTGCTCAGGGTTGTATGGTGGTGGTATACACTCCTTGTTCACAGGCTGCTGGGATATTCTGTGTGGGTTTGGAAGTATGAATACATGGAGGCACATGGTCCTTCAGAAAAAAATGTTCTTCCTAGTATACAAAGAGCTTGTAAATGTTGCTTGTGTGTGTGCTGCATCATTACAGTTGTGACTGACCCTTCGTGACCCCATGTCCATGGAGTTTTCTTGGCAGGAATACTGGAGTGGCTTGCCAGTTCCTACTCCAGGCGCCTACAGCACCTGGTATTTCCTGGTGGTCTCCCATCCAAGTACTAACCAGGGCCGAACCTGCTTAGCTTCCGATATCAGGTGAGATCGGATGTGTTACCTTCCATCTATCCCTGTGGATCAAGAATGGGATACACCTATATTCCTAAGGCCTGCTGTATTGAATTTTAATTGAAGGATATTTTTGTGAAAGGGTTCTATTTTTCAGAGCTTTGCAAAACAGCCAAGCTTGAGGGTAAACAGGACAGAACTGGGCTGTGTCATTGTTTACAACATCGCCCACGTTGTTAATAAGCGAGTTTCAAGTGTAACTGGAACACTAATTCCATAAAATGTTTAATATAACAGCTGAAGCTCTCCAATTATACAAAGGGAATTGTGAGCAATTACAGAGGAGGGGGGGAACTACCCTTTTAAATGATGCTCTCTAACCTTCTGCTCATATACGCTATAATAAACACCATCTGTAGAAAACATAAAGACATTCAGCTAGTGGGGGGGGGGCAGCAGATAGTCTAAAATGGAAAACTGATATGGATATTTCTGTTTAAAGCCTACAACATAGCAAGTGCAATTAAGTAAATCATTTACCCAGTTCTGTTTACATTCCTGCTTTATCGTTGAGCTGAAGGCAAGACTGAGTTTAGTGTTGGGTGGTTTTGTTTTTCCTTAAAAAAAAAACTTCTTTCAAGAAACCCCAAACACTCTTTCCTAAGGTGAGACCTCAAATGAACAGCCGACACTGTGATTTTCCCCTACATTAAACCCCCTTAATTTGCACCTGCATATTCCGTCCCACACTTTCCAAAAGCTTAACTGTGATGAAGCACCTATGAAGCTGATGAGGAATACCAGGTTTCTTACTTTAATTCTGGCAAAGCATTCCAAGGGAGGCATTGTGCTTGATCCAGCTGCGTCCCACGAATGCCGTGGAAGTGTGCCTGTCACAGCACAGGCCCCCCTTTCTTGAGGGTTAAGCATAAACAGAGAAAATGGGAAGCAATTAAAGGGGAGAAAGGGGTGAAAGGAGGGACAGAGAGGTGGAACTTGAAGGCTGTTTGGGGTTGAGCATTAAGCACCTCTTCTGAAAGCTTCACCACTTCTGCTTTAGATCCTCAAGAGGATTTCGCTTCAAGGAAAGAAAGAAAAAAGGCGGATTTTACCTACAGCCAGGCCATTGCCCAACAAACAAACAAACAAACAAACAAACAAACAAACAAACAAACAAATGATGCTATATCAAAATATTCCAAGCACACAAAGAGAGTAGCCCATTATACAGTGGTACCTTGTATAAAGGTATTAATTCGTTCCAAATGAAATTATGTTAAGTAAATGTTCCTTTATACAAATTTCCCCATAGGAATGCATTGAAAACAGAGTAATCCCTCATCGCGACCATTTTTATGTTGTACGGATACGCCCCATAGGCGATTCTGTTAAGGAAATTTCCCCATATCTCCGGAATTTTTTTGTGTTGTACAGATTTTATGTTCTTCAAACCATTTGTTATATGAGGGTCCACTGTATACAGAAACATTGCAGCCCTCCAGCTCCACTTTGAAGGGGCCAAATTCTGTACACAAAAGGGAACACACACCCCTGCTGCCTTTTCTTCCCCTCCCCATCCTTTGCACACATTTGACTTCCTAGCCTGTGGCTAAAGGTTAATCAAACAGGAACACTGGTGTTATGCCTCAGTTATTGATTACTAAATGCCAGATCATATTATTGTCTGACTTAATGCGTTTCCAGTCAGAAATACTTCCCCGGCTGTCGTCTTATTCTCTCACACCCCCTCCTGAGTCCATTAAAAAGGTACCTGCTTTCTAAAAGGTTGGGCAACAATCTTTCATGGGGGGGGGAGGGGGAGACACAGCAGTCCTTCAAAAACAGCTGCATAAACAGGTTGAAAAATAAAGCCATGTTTAGCAACTGAAACACAACACAGGTAAGAGGCCAGATTGTGTTTCCACAACATTCCTAGATTGCAACTCCCCTGTCTCTAGGGGAAAGGTTATACCATCATGGTGAAGTGTACAGTTTCCAGGAAAATGCCAGTTGAGTACTTGGTATTTCTAGAACAATGATTCATAACCTAATATTCCTGGCCTGCAACTCCTAGAAATCTTGTCCAGCCCAGCTGGAGGGGAAATCTTCTGGGAGTTTTAGTCCATGAACATCTGGGGACCCAAGGTTGTCAAACCACTGATCTAGAAGAAACCGCAAGGAGTTCTTTACCAACACTCTTTGGATAAACAATGCCTCTCTTCAGTTTTCAACTATAAGTCCCATCATCCCTGACTATTGGCTGGCTGTTGATTTGTAAAATACAGTATGTTGTACAATATTTAGGCACATAGAGGCCCAGCCATAGCCAGTGGTGTAACTAGGGAGGGGCGGAAGAGTGCATTTGCCCCAGGGTGCACTGCAATCTAGGGGCGCCTGGAAGTGGAGCAGGAGGAGGAAGCCATGCGCCATCCCACCAGCAGTCCTTTTGCCCCACTAAGGCTTTGTGATTCTTAGTCGGGGAAAAGGAGGAGAGGGAAGCAGGCAATGTTGTTTTTCCCCAAGCAGCACCTCCATTGATTGCCCCCCTCCTCCTTCCTCCCGCCCCTGCTAAGGCTTGGTGATCATTAGCCCGGGGAAAGGAGGAGAGGGAAGCATGTGACAGAGGTGCCGCTTGGAAAAAATAATCCCATCGCCTGCTTCCCTTTCCCCCTTTCCCCGAGCTGACGATCGCCAAGACTTAGCTGGAGTAAAGGAGGAGGGGGAAGTGTGTTATGGAGGTGATGCTTGAAAAAAAAAATTGTGTGCTTGGTGCTATCTGCATGCCGTGTGGTTTGCACAGGAGAGCCTTAACTGGAAAGGAGACCCACAAAGAGAGGATGAGAAGGGGAGACCCTTCTTCTCCTCCCCCACTGTTTCCCCAGGATCCGCCCCCACCTTGCTGGGTGGGTGAGACACGGCTGGGGGGAGGAGAAGGCGCAAAAACTGACTTTGCCCCCGGGCGCTCCAAACTCTAGCTACACTAGAGCAACTGTTGTGGTTTCCTAAACAAGTGCCACTCACAGGCCTGGTTGTGCACGATGAGCACCTCGCCATGTGGATGTGGCAGTGTGGCCGATTCCACAAGCTTTTTGTGGATTTTTTTTTGGGGGGGGGAGGAGTTGCAGAATTTGTTGATGACAAAAAAAAGGGGGGAGAGAGTAGTTCTCTGCCTTTGATATAGAAGCAACAAATCTCACAGGGCTGGCTTATTCTTTCTGAGTGTATGTCAAGATGCCGAGGCATCCTTTTTCCTTGAGGGCAAGATGATCTCTGGTTATTCATTATATTCTTACTCTCGTGATAGTGGTCCTGAGACTTTTGTTTTTCATCTGTGCCGAATATTTGGGGGAAGACAACAGTATCTAGAAACTACAGCAGGTACCTTGGTAACTGGCTGGCTACCACGGGTGAGGAAAGGACCATACGGTCTGAAGTTCTCTGGAGACTTGGACACAGAAATATTGTCACAACCAACGATAAACATGCCTATTTGCTCAAGCAAAGGGAAGGTAACTGAGCTTGGAGAGTTGCACTTACCATTCATGCAATTAAATCACATTTTAAATTTGATCCAATTAAATGTCAACACTATTTAGTTCCACTTTAGCCGCAGGGCCGTCCAAGCAGTTGGGAGCAGCAGGTCACAATATTTAGCCAACAAAGGCATGCTCAAAAAAAAAATCTGCTGGAATGGATTAAACTCATTGAAGTCAAGTGGTTCTAAATGGGCCTGACAGCTCAACAGCACCTCGTACTCAGAGATTTGGGGACTCAAAGGCTGAGGTTAGGAAGAAAGTCCTTGTGATGTCACAGAGGTTTGGCAGCCCAAGTTTGGTGACGGGGGTTAGACCTGTTTGCTGAACCAATTGGTTCTGGAAACAGGGGGAGGCTGTGTAAGTGACCAAACAGTAACTAGCCATTATGGCAGTCTAGGGCAAATAGACTGAGGCTCTGAGGCACCAGTGTCAGCCCTCACCATGAAAAAGGACAGTGAGAATGTGTGTCCCTCTCCAATAAGAAAGAGGACATTTACAAAAAGGGGCAAAGAATAGGAGGAGATGTGTCGCTCTTGATCGACATGCATCGTAGCTTCATCTCCAGATCTTTGCTCTCTTCTTGTTGCACTCTTTTCCCCTGCAAGGCACAGTAAAGGCGGGCGACATCTGGAGGAAATCAGACTAGTAGTCAGATAAAACAGCAACCCAGGGGTGGAAGGGGAGAACCTGTTTCTTTGCCAGCTGGACAGGGGCCAAAGTGTACCTTAGTTCCAGCCAGGAGTGAGTCCAAGTGGGTAAGCTGTCTGTCATGCAAAACCCATGTATCCTGTCCCCATCTGGCCTGAGGTTTGTCCCCTTGGCATGGAAACTTCCAACTCCCCGAGACTTGCGCCGATACTTTTGAGACCCGGCACTCCGGTTTACATCACTGGATCGGAAGCAGTTGAGTCCGACCATTTTGCAAGCAGATCTGAACAAAATCTGCTCAAAAGTATCCTATTCCGCACCTGCCCATCCACCAGAAATCATTTCAGTGTGTGTGCATGTGTCTGTGGGGGGGGGGGGACTGTGTACCTTTTTGAGGATGTCCTTGGCTTTAATCCCACTGGATTCGTAAACTGCGCATTTTAAAATGGTATTGTTTGGTGTTCTTCTATTTTTTAATTTAAGTACAGTGGGGCCCTTGTGTCCACTGATTCAGTTATCCACAGGGGAAAAATTAAATAAATAATTCAGCAGCCACAAAGCAGGTTACTGTCACAAACAGCAGCTGTAGTGCAAGCTACTATCATAAAACAACATCCGTAAAGCAAGCTAATGTCACAAAGCAGAAGTTTTGAAGATTTTTGGTGTTCTTTCTTATCCACAGTTTTCATTATCCACGGGAAGTCCTGGAACCAATCCACAGCGGATACAGGGGTCCTACTGTACATTTATACTGTGCTTTTTGTTTTTTTTTAAAAAAGGCTGTTTTCGTATTGCTCTGATCTGTGAAAGTCCTTTGATGTGTTGTTGGGTTGTTGGGCTTTTCTAGGGGGAAAAACACACACAACATAAATAAGTAAGCGTATAAAAACGCACCATTGCCTTCAGAAACATTTTCTTAAACCAACATTCTCTGGCTGTGCTCCTGTCTACTTAGTTAATTAATGTGCATTGTTACAGATTCACATGTTCCTCTGATGGGGAGGAGGGGGGAGCGGGGGGGGGGAAATCCCTGTGGCGTACCAGACAACTACGGTGATAGATTACATGTACATGATGTGTCATATCCAATTAATTCAAATTGACTGTGCACTGCATTATGTTGTTAGTGCCTGGGAGATCAATAAATATGGAGGGAAAACTCCAACAAGGAGGCCTCCTTCGTTCTCCTTTCCCGGATTTGAGTTGGTCTGAGTCAGATCATGCTACTGTGATCGGCACAGAGGCCGCGCAAGAAGGCAGGTGGTGCATAGACACCATTCAAACTTGGCCTATTCAATCGGGGCTCCTCTAACTCTCCATTCATGCATCGCAAAACACCATCTGGTCCTCTTTTGCCTCCAGCAATCACAGCTGACCAAAAAACGATAATAACAGCTGTTGCGAAACAAAAGACAAACAAAGCCGGGAGAGAGAAAGGTTAGAATGAAGTCCGAGGCCACCGAAATACTCCATGAAGTGAAAAATTGGGGGGGGGGGGGGCTATTCATGCATCTTGGGAGAGTAGGAGGGAAAGAGAAAAAGAGAAATCATTATATTAAAATAACCCTTTGTAAGGAATTGCCCTGGTTAAACTGGAAATACTTAATCCATCTGCTTCCAAAGGCGTGGGGGGAAAATACCCTTCCAGACACAATAGTCACCTGATAATATATCATGAAAAGCTTTCGTTCGTACGTTGGTAACTAATGACCCTATTTTGGCAAAAAAAAAAAAAAAATAGAACTCCTTATGTTCTTTCGTCATATGTCAGCCTAGGTTAATGTGAAAGTAGAAGGTAGTTAACCAGCTGATAAAGTGGAGGAACGTTGGGAATGAGAAAGGACTTATTAATGATCGGAGTGGGAAAACATTATTTCCACAGGTGCCGGACAGTGGGAGAAAATTGCTTACACCCTGTCCCTTTCCAGTCCAGTAACACAACTCGAAGCTATTTCTGCGATAGCAAAGAACTCAGGGTGGCGAATGTGGCGAGACAGCATGGAAGCGGGGAGCAGAATGGCAGTGCCAATTAATCAGGATGTTTCGGATCTGTTAAGGAGCCAGGAGAGAGAGCTAAAATGCAAGTACAGTGGTATCTTGTATAAAGGAACTGATTCCTTCCAAATAAAATTCTGTTCAGCAAATTTTCCTTTATGCAAATTTCCCATAGGAATGCATTGAAAACAGAGTCACCCCTAATTGCGAGCATTTTTATGTTGTACGGATTCGCCCCATAGGCGATTCTGTTCAGCAAATTTCCCTTACCTCCGGAATTTTTTATGTAGTACAGATTTTATGTTATACAAACCGTTTGTTATATGAGGATCCACTGTATTGTGAGGAGAGAGAGTAAACTATGATGAGGAAGGAAGGAAGGAAGGAACGAAGGAACGAACAAAGGAATGAATGAATGAACGAACGAACGAACGAAGATGTCAAATGTGGAGACTTTGGATACTTCTGCTATTCCATGCTCCTTTGCTAGAAGAACTCATGCTATGTTTGATGGGCTTTGGTGATTTCCAAGTGGATTAAGGAATTCAACCTTAATAAGACTGCACTGGAGCTGCCTAGATGCCCTGAGCACATCCGATCTCGTCTGATTTCGGAAGCTAAGCAGGGAAAAAATTGAGACCAAACAGCCCTAGGTCTGTCCAAACTACCCCTAGGTCTCCCCTTTAGGGAGAAAGGTAGCAATAAAAATAAATTATTATTATTTATTATTACTATTCCTGCCCCAGTGCTAGTTGTGTGGCTTCTGCCTGAACAGGGAGCTAGACCGAGGTAGGCCGAGCCAAGCCTCAGAGCCTTTCAGTTAATGCCATTCATCCAAGTGAGCCACATTTAGTATCTACAAAGTGTCTCAGGCAAAAATCAAAAGAAAAGAAACATGTAGCAACTTAAAGATTATTATATTTTCATGTAAGCTTTCGTGGACACATCCACTTCTTCAGACACAGAGCTGGCTGTATTGTCAAAAGTGTCTACATTGTATAAAGTGTCTCTCGTGTAGACCTCCCAGAACAGAGAACTGTGAATTTTATTATCCGCCATCTTGCCGAATATTTTATAGTATTATTTTATTTCTTTTTATGTATTTCTTTTCATTTTTCTCTTTATATTGTTTAAAGTTCCATGGTCTATGGGTTTGTTGTTGTCAACCACATGGAGTTCCTTTGGAAGATGGGCAGTAAATAAATAAATAAATAAATAAATAAATAAATAAATAATCCAGAAACAAAATCCAACAAACAAACAAACAAACCACAAAAAAACCTCATTCCCAGTAAGCGCTGTACCAAGGTCCAAGGAAGGGAAGGGAGGAATGGAAAATTCTTATTGGATTCATGTGTATTATAATGTTTATGGATGCAGCTTTTTACATAAAGCGGTATGGATTTGCATTTCACTTTGTTCTGGTTTACATCTCATAAACAGTAGACACAGAGGCCAGCATTGCTCTGATTTGTTCTCGTTCTGATTAGGATTCCACTCGGTCCCCTCGCTTGCTGTTTTTAATTTTCATTTTATCACAGGCAGTTTAAGATTGTTGCCAGGGTAATTTGCAATTTTTATCAAGACCTCTTCATTATAGCTTCTGACAGGACAGATGCTGTAATTAATCATGCAAGACAACTGGGGATAGTGGTCAGACCACTCTCCTCCAGCAAGGGAAGGGTAGAGAGAGAGGGGGGGAGGGGGAGTAGGAATACAAGCGAATCCTTGATATCCTTTAGACCACGAATGTCAAATGTGTGCTCAAAAGCAAAGTGACGATGCAAATATTAGTTGACAAGGACTGTTCTCAATCCATGATGTGATTTACAGGTAGGCTAAAAGAAGCAAAGATGCAGGTGCCAATAATTAGTATTAACAATTTTGGGCTGAGATTAAGAGTGAAGGTTTATGCAGAGTACCTTGGATGCAAGCTATAATCAATTGCATAGATTGCCGAGTGAGTATTTTAGTGTTACAGTGTTGGACAGCTATTGGGGAGGTCCCTCCAGGCTTTACGCCCTCCCTCCCATCGAGCTCAGAAATTTACAGAATGATCATGAGCTAACAGTCACAAACCCGGTCTAACCTGCCTCACACCGTTGTTTGCAAGGAGAAATGAGTGTTTGGGAAGGGGAACTATAAATGGCACCTCAGATTCCGGAAGAGAAAAGGAGATTTGCAAGTGAGACTTGCTTGTGAATCAACAGAGTGCATGGGGTTGCGATCCCCATGTTGCGCAATGGTTAGAGTTTGAAGTTAGGACAACAGAGATTAGGATGAAGTGAGACTCTGCTGTGAAAGCCAAAGGTCAATCCTGTAGGTAAAGTCTACTCCCTTCAATGGGAATGGGATGAGAATAAGCCATGCTCATTATTACTATGTGGAACTCCTTAGAGCAGGCATGTCCAGACTTCAGCCCTCCTGATATTTTAGACCACAACTCCCAGAATTCCAAGCATGTATTGCCATTGATAAAGGACTGTGGGAGTTGTGGTCTAAAACATCTGGAAGGCCGAAGTTTGGACATGCCTGGCTTAGAAGAAAGGTGTGCTACTCATGAAATGATTAACTTAGTGGTTTCATGCAGTGAATGAACAGAATTCCACGTCTTTGTTGCAGTTACCCAGGATGGCTTAAAATCCACATGGTGCACATTTGGGAGAATTTCGGAGGGAGAAGAACTGACTCCCACTTCTTTGCAGATAATAGCAAAGTGGCACTGCGTCCAAACTCAAATTACGCCGCCACCAGCCATGGTTCCTATACATCCCAGTTCCAACTGAATGAACAACCAGGCTCTCAATCATTGGCTAATGGCATTCACCCAACTACCAGACAGCCAAAATCAAGATGGAACCTGTTCCCCCGGAAGGGGCAATGAACTACATGAGATATCTGTGTACTAATCCTCCATTCTCATGATGAAGTTTCCTCTTTCAGTTGAGGACCAGGTATGAAGACTTGAAGAAACAGGGTATGGCACATAATGGGCCATTGACTAGCTGAGAAGTGACTAAGACTAAGGACTGGGTATGAGTCCAACTCAGGACATCAAAATATTGAAACAAAATACACAGTTCAGACCAACCATGCCTATGTGGCATTGATACAGAGCCCTGTTCAGGAATTCATCTTGACATTTCTTCAACCAATAAAAGCAATCTTAGCTAGCTTAAGCACACACACAATCCTTCACAGATACAAGACTGGAAATAAAGAGAGAGGCTCCTGCTTATGAACAGGGGTTATGCACAAGCAAAAAACCTTGGAAATTCTGGACTATATATATGGACTGGATCACTGTGTTTCTACCCAGGGCTGTGACTATGAAGAAAATGGTCACTGAGGGTCCATAGGTAGGTGCTCCCTTCTTAAGGGTGTTCCCCACACTGGGTAACATGTATAGGATTTCCACAAATGGAAAGAACACATGAGAAGGGAGTGTGCTAGATACATCATTGCATTCAACACATGAAAATGACAGCCGGAAGAGGTGGCTGCAGCAGTATGTAGGCTTTCCATGCCTGTGAAGCTTCTCTGTCATCCAGATGAGGTTATCAAGAAGTTGAGTCATGGCAACTGGATTTGTTTTCTTGTGAGTTTGAAATGTTCCACTCCTCATCCAAGTAGCTTCATCAGTGAGAAAGCTACCTGGATGAGTACCGAAATGTTTTGATCTCACAGGGAAAGGAATCCAGTTGCCTTGACCCAACTTCCAGATAACCTCATTTAATATCTCAGAACTTCTAACAATAAGAGTACTCTTGGGCACAATGGTTTGAGGCCATCTTCTAAAGAGGCGTTCTAGTGGAGAAAAACAAGTATCCCACTCAAACGCATTCAGGGTCTGACTCTACGTATGACAGTGTTGTGAACTAGGTCTACAGCCAATCCCCTAGTGTGATGAGGAGAAACTGAAAACTTATTTACAAAAAGTTTGTGGAGGTCTTAAAAAGCGAACGAGAACAAAGATGAAGTCTTAAACAAATGTAACTGAATTGTGCGGTACAAATAGTGCGGTAGCACAAAGAACGCTTTAGTGCAAACGCATAACATGAGGATGGTGTTTTCATATCAGAGGGGTGCTGACATCATTCTTTAATGGTTGGTTAACTGTTCGGGGCTCATTGTGTTGTGGGCACTTTGGTTCTCAAAGAGCAAAGACACCGATTTTGATCCAGAGGGACTTGTCACACATTACAGAGGCCTTGATAAGGGAGTCTATGCTCCCTGCCATACTTTCTCATGAACACAAGAAATCTCACAGAGCTGGAAAATTCCCTGTTGAGGTTCTTCAAAATTCCCTGTTGAGCTTCTACCAAAATTGACAAGAAGGAAAGATTTAACCGGTTATCTGTACATTCTGTTACAAACCACAGGGGGAGGGGAATTATGCGTATATCTGTATATGATAATTTTTTTTACTGAAATGTGTTTATTCTATAGCAAGATAAAAGCATTTTTTCTTAGATAAGCAAAATACAAACAACTTAATTGCTGCTATCATAACTCATAAAAAAGTATAAAACAGCGTAAAAACACAATAAGCAATGTTGCAATTAAATCATTCATGTTACCAGTGTTTACATTAAAGCCTCATTTATGAAAACTTTACAACACATGATATGAAAAACTTACAACTTTTCAAAGAAAATATTTACACTGATCTTTTTCCCCTATATGTGGCAAATCTCTTAAATAGTTGACTGGTTTTACAGCATTTTTAAAAATAACAAAAAACCTCACATTTTTAATTCTTACCTTTTCCCCAATAACAGTTTTATTTAAGTGCATTTCCTTTTTTAAAAAATACAGTGTATTAAATCTGAAAGTTGTCACCCAAACACAGAATAAAATATTCACATTTATTTATTTTTAACTGGAATGAGTAGAGCAGGGATAAGAATATATTTTATTACAAAGAACTGTAGTATCTGGAGAAAGAATAGCAAAGATGAAAAGATGGGCTTTTTGACATTTCAGAACTTCTACTTGTAGTACTTTCCTTTCGAAGACATACAAAAAAAAGAACCTTTGGTAAAAGTCTGTGATTTTTTTTTTACATTGACAGAGAAAAAAACTGTCAACTGCTCTCACACAAGTGTGAATGCATGAAATCCAATCAGCATTTTACAGGTAGTTACAGCTGTGCTTTTAAGGGTTTCATGAATTCAAAGGAACTTTAAAACAAACACCCTCAAACCAACCAGTTTGAAGTGCATTAATTAATTTTGCAAGAATGAGTGGTTTTCATCTAAAAACATTTAAAAGCCCATTATATATATATATATATATATATATATATATATATATATATATATATATGTATGTATGTGTGTGTGTGTGTGTGTGTGTGTGTGTGTGTGTGTTTTAATGCCCAGGCATGTCAAATAGTATTTGATTCACCTATATGAAGGTGGGGCTGGAAATAAATTAAAAAGACATTGCATGAAGTCGACAATGAAGAGCACAGCTTTTTCTTTAAAAAAAAGAGAGAGAGAGGGATTGAGAAAGAACAAAAAGGAGTAAGAAAAGAAATATTAAAAGTCAGCTAAGAGTATCCGCAGCTACATTGTAGTTCTTTATTGCCTATCTAATAGACAGCTTAGAAGCTCACTTCATTGGTTATGCAAATCCTGCATAACGATCGTCGGCAGTGCCGAGTTTTCGGGAATCGAGGGTTACGTGTTCACCGAACTCCCCCACTGCAAGGCTGTTTTGTTGTTGCGCCCCCTTCCCCGAGCACCATCTTCAGAAAAGGCTGCCCTGCGATAACAGCTGAGTCTGTGTCTGGGTCGGTATTTCCGAGGGGTGCTGCTGGGCGGCTGGCGGGGGGCTGCCGATGGACGGGATGGGAGAGGTGATCTGCGGAGCCGCCGGGGAATGTTGCTGGGGGCACGGCTGCTGAGGCGGGTGCTGCCTCTGCTGCATTTGTTGCATCTGCTGGAGCTGCATCTGCTGGAGCTGGTGCTGCAGGTGATGCTGCTGCTGCTGCTGCTGCAGGTGTTGCTGGAAGTGCTGCTGCTGCATTTGCTGCTGGATCTGTTGGTGCATGTGCTGCTGGTGGAGCTGGTGGAGCTGGTGCAGCTGGTGCTGATGACCCTGCAAGGAAGGGCTGACCTGGGAGGAGGAAGCCACTGACGACGACCCCCCCAGGTTGGTGCCCATGGAGCTGATCAGCGAGGTGGAAATGTTTGTGGTGGTCAAGGTGGGGGCAATGGTGACCGAGGCCACGATCTGATTCATGGGCAGCCGCATGGCCAAGGGCTTTGGGGCGATGGCCCTGGGGAGGGACTGCTGGAGCGTCTGAGGCGACGTGGCCACGGCTGTGTGTTGGGAGAGGGGGTTGTTGAGGAGGAGAGAAGAGGACAAGTTGGTTGAGGCCAAGGTCTGCTGGACAGAATGAATGGTCTGGGCTTCAGCTGACTCAGCAGCAGCCTACGGGGAAACAAAAAAAGAGAAGGTGTCACAGGTGGTTTGGCGCATGGATTGGGGCCACAATCCCCTTCCTCCTCACTGTCCACATCTCCGAACATTGGGTCTCCACAAGTTCTTAGGCTAAAACTCCCAGGAGCCTTTGCCATTAGCAGTGGAAGCCAGGCGATCTGGGGGAACCCGACGTTGGGAACCACTTGATTAGAAGAAGAGGATTGTCAAAGGACAGGGGAGAGGAGGCACGGACTATAATGTCCCCCTTCAAGTCTAGGTAGATGGTGACCACAGCAGAAAAGTCTCCTCTCACTGAAATTTGAGCAAGCAAGATCCCTTTGTAGGTGGAGCCTCCCAGTGTTTGAACAAAGCTGAGTTGGCAGAAATCTGAAGCCGCATTTCTCTACGTAAATGTCAACATGAGCAACAATGGCACCCCACTGACTCGCGATGGTTCATATCTTTCATTGATTAACATTAGATCTTTCACATCTGCAGACACAACAAGCTCTCACAAAGAACATATTCTCCGTGGCCTGGGACTGTTCTCCTTACTACATTGGCTGTTTTATCTGAGCTGCATCCAATAAATTATGTAGTAAATACAACCTTGACTTCGGTGCACTGATATTACAGCTACTCATAATACATTCTATAACACTGTAACGCTCTATCAGAAAGGTGCATGTGTTTTGTTTTGCTAACACAAAGAATAACTCTGTTATCAACATAATCAGTTCTTCCTTGTAGTCTTTTCCAATTTTCACAGCAGGTCTACTATCTCTCCTGCAGCTACCGTAAGAATATAAAGAGTTCGACTCTACACATATCCCAAGGGGCTACATAGTCACCTACACCATTGTCCTACTCCCACTGGTAAACTGCCCATATGAAGTCCTGTTGCCGCTATGTACTTTAGCTATGTTATTTCATGAGGTTTTTAAAACCTTGGCAGACGCTCTGTATTTTGTATAAAATAATTATTTTATGATCCTTTGTGTGTGTTTGTGTGTGTGTTTAGATAGATAGATAGATAGATAGATAGATAGATAGAT
>JAHTLZ010000213.1:7678250-7697002 GCA_023846285.1 Phrynocephalus versicolor | reverse complement strand
TTCATTTTTGGTAGTTAGAATGTTTTCTCCCCACTGATATCAGAACAATTTTGCTGCATCTACTTTTTTTCAAGGATGAACCTTTTGTAGAAAGGTGGGATACGAGATTGCACAAAAGTCTTGCAATTTTTCACACTGAGTCTATTTTGCTCAGAAAACATGTTTTCTGAAAATCCCACCAAGGCAAGAAACCCCGGCAATGGCCCAGGGCCAGCCTCCTTTTCACACACACAGCCTTCCCTGCTTAGCGTACATCACATGTTTGTTATCTGAATAAAGGGAAAGTAGTGAGGTTCGCCCCCTAGAGTTCACTGGGGAGACAGCAGGCTAAAAATGTAACTACCGGTAGTTAATTGGCCAACTATACTCTTTGGAGAGAGGCAAAAATCATTTGTTCTCTGCTAACGCAACAGCCCAGCTATTTATTGCCCCTCTTTTAAAAAAAACCAACAGCAACAACAAACTTCTAATTTTATCTAAACAAGATTTTGAATCCACAAAAAGATACTGCTGCGTTTTTGCAATGCTACAAGGAAGCCAAATTGTCCTTTACAAAACACCCTGACATGCAAAATGCACATTCTAAGAACAGCTGTGTATAAAGTTAACTCTATTTAAATAATAATAATAATAAAGAGAGAGAAAATCTGGAGGTACCGTAATTTTAGAGAGGGGGAGAGAGGGACAGAGGGAGCAAGAAAAAGAAAATAAATGCAATCTGAAAAGAGGCAATTATTTTACCGTCTGTTCCTTCGATATCAGAAAAGGGAATTTCAAAATTCATCAAAGCTAACCTTCTGTTATGTACAACAGGCTAAGCTGAAAAGAATGTTAACAAGTTCAATTTTCATTCAATCAGCACCACTGCTCTCTGAAATGTTTCATTGCAGGAAAGAAATAAAAAATAATCTATATGGTAATTATTAGGACGAATCCCCCAGTAACTTTCAGCAACATAAAAGGTCAGTTCTATTCAAGATATTTTATCAGTCCCTTGCACATACTCCTGTTCTGTCATTTTAAATCTGAACAGCATTTTATTTTCCCATTTACAGCTACCTGCAGAATTAAGTACTTAAGCCAAATAAGAAAAAAAAAGGGAAACTGAAGAAAATGTTGAATACTGGCAAAGGCTATAATAGCATGGAGATAAATTGTTCAGCTGCTCTCCTCTCAAGCCTCTAGGGCTTGGGTTTTTCTTCTCCCGGTGCACTGTGGCTATTCCAAGCCTGTTCAACATGATTTCATTTCATTTCAGGCAGTGCCTGAGAAAACTAAATTACAGAATCAATCATACAGAAGGTCAGAGTGAGACTTCATTACAAGTATTGCATGCTTGCATGAATATCTTTCATTTATGACTGACCCAATATGTCACAATAGCTGTCTAGTAAAAATAATCCACTTTCTGAAATTGATGTACTACTGATGTCAGTGCTAGTCAGCAGGCTGGGCAGATTATAGAGAGATGTTTAAAGAGGAGAAAAAGAAAAGAATAAAAAGAGAGAGAGAGAGAGAGAGAGAGAGAGAGTTGGAACCCTATGGAGCACAATGACTCGGTCTCTAGAAATGCCATCCTTTGTAGATTAAAATAATTTCTCAGGTGATCATCTAAACAGTCAACTGTGCTTTAATCTGTAATGACTTTTGATAGCAGATGACAATTGATTTTCATCTATTTATGTATGTATTTCCCACATCGTGTTAAACCCAGTGTTCTTCTAAACTCAAATTGAGAAGTCATCCCATTTTTCCCTCCACTAAAATCCATTTAAGAATGCTGATTTTCGAAATTTATTTTTGTATTAGCGTATTATTAAAATGCTAAAGCTGGTCATTACTTGTACATCTGTAATCTCCCTTTTTATTTATTGTGGAGGGAGTAGGGAGACCCCAATAGAAGGCCGGATTTGAACAAAGATAAATGTGCTTTTGTTTCTTGTCCAAAATAACGAAACTCATCAGCGGGATGACAAACCGACATTCTCTCAACAACCAATAAGCATTGTACGGGCTAGATCAGCAATGCAAGTTGATCCATCCACAAGCTCCCTTTTGTTGCTCTTTTGTTTAACCGGTAGGAGAAACACTAATCCACCAATAATGTCATTTTTAATAACTGTTAGGCCGTCTTCACTTCAGCAATAAAGCCGCTTGCTTACACTTAAAACAGGCGGCTGGACAGTGCCATCTAAACTCAGTAACGGAATGTAAAATATTATTTATTATTCTGCTGGTTGTCCTCCAGAAAATCTAAGACCAACCTGCAAAAGTCTATTCTGGAGTGAGCTAGCTCTGCACCCTGAGGGAAACATGGGAGAACCTTGACATGCCCTATTTTTTTTTTAAAAAAATCTACCCCTGCCTCTGGTGATTCTCCATTCAAGTTTATAGGTGAGTGTGTTAGGTAGTAGTCAGAACACAGCCAGAGACACACTGTATTAACCATAGCTCTGCCAAGGTACATTTCATTCTCTGTTTGTGCTTCAAGAATCTTACGACATTTCTTCAAGGTGAAATTCTACTGGACGTTCCAACAGGGTCAATCTATAAAGCCAATTAAAAGTAGCAGTCATTTGCAATGACGTTGTCTAACGCTATAGCACAGGCCTGCCCAAAGTCCGGCCCGGGGGGGGGGCCCAAATCCGGCCCGCCAGGCCATACTGAGTGGCCCGCAGCTGGCTGGCCCACCCCTCCCTCCCCCTCCTTCACCCCATTTTTTAAAAAAAGAAAGTGGGTGGGGCTTGCAGTGGGGTGGCAGGGTTGGGGAGCAACCGGCCCCTGACACATTCTCAGCCACCAAATCTGGCCCTCCTTACAAAAAGTTTGGGCACCCCTGCTATAGCGTTATAGCCAAGTGATTCTCTCTCTCTCTCTCTCTCTCTCTCTCTCTCTCTCTCTCTCTCTCTCACTCACTCACTCACTCACTCACTCACACACACACACACACACACACACACACACACACTTTTTAATGAAGGATATGCAACTTTAATGGTTTCGGTTTGGATAAAATATTGTTTTTCCTTGTATACATCTATGATTTTTACCTCAGGACTGTTTAGTGACTTGCCAACACAGACATTAAAAACGGGACAAGCAAAAATGATGGTTCATGCCAGCACTGTTGTGCATGTGTAGACGAATATCATAATTATTTTATGGCCTCATATTTAGTTCTTTCAGATACAGTATGGCCAATTGACCATGAAATGAAATTTCATAGTTAAAATGCCTCTTTTCCCTTTTTTTATTACCGTAATAAAAAATTTTATGGTTGCCCAGAAAGGTAATTCGCAAAATGTACAATTTAAAGATGAAGTCTTATTATTTATAAATATTTATCAGTTTAATAAAGTGCACATTTTCAATAAATAATGACAGACATTTATCACCATATCCTTGACATGGAAATTGGATAATCAGAATGGAGCAATCTGAAAGACGGAACCAAAGTAAGTGAAGAACTTGAGAGATTTTCTCAAATCACTATTCACTACTCACTTCTCACTAACCCAGCATTCTGTACCTCTTCATTGTGAGGCTTTTATATTTCTTTGTTTTTATTTGCCTACGGCTGGTCACAAAGGCCCACAAGAGAAGCTTAACCATCACTGTAATGCCGCAAACTATTTTAACCCATCTAATATGCTAGGAGGATAAGAAATCTGCAATGAGGTTAATTTCCCTGCAGTAAGTCAAGGCTATTAAGTTCAGAAACAGATGCCATCTTTCCGTGTATAAATGACACAGCACAACCAAACTCATATGAAATGAGTAGTGTCAAATTATACATTAAAGATAGACAGGAATTTTAAAAGGGGATTCCTTAAGTGCTCCCCTGGGGTCTGATTGTTATCAGCAGGTCCCGTGCAGTTTGCAAATGGGCTTCTTTTGTTTTGTGATTGGTCACTGGCTTTGGTCACAGGTATGATTGCACAGTCATGGGGGCTGCCATGGATTACTAACCGAGTCCGGCTTCTGAAGATGGTTGGCTGTTCTTCACATGGTCTCTACAGATTAAAGAAGCAATCAACGCCACATGGAAGGTGGGAGCAATTCACTGGGTTGAGAGAAGACAATGCAGTAGTCCTTGGCGGCTTGACTATTTTTAAAAAAAGGGAATCCTAGAAGCAGATACTCATAGCCCTTACTATGACCAGCACCAAGCTGAGAAAAACTTCTCCTAGGTCCTTCCCCTTGCAAATACCTCACAACAGTTCTGAGATCTACCTTAGCTGCTAAACCAACATCCTCCCAATGAGTCGCAAGTCTTCCTCTCTAAACAGTTCATCGTGTTATGAAAGTCTTACAGAATGAGCTGTGATTTCTGTTTGATTTTCAGACTTTCATCATCAGATGGCTTAATATTCCTGAGTAAACAAACAAAAACTGGCCCTCATTCAGCCTTCCAAGCAGAATGCATGTCCTTCTCTGTAGTGCTGGAATTTCCAAGCATAAAGAGTTACAGGCTGCACTCCTGTCCCAATTTATATGGTATACGGAACTCAACAAGATGTAATGCAGAGTAGACTTATCAAGGACTGTCAAAGCAAGAAAGAGAGTTTTTTTGGGTGGTGGTGGTGGTGGTTTGGTTTAGTTTCATTTGTGTGTGAGAATACAAAGCACCCACATTGGACAGGGTCCCCCCCCCCAACAGCATGGCTTAATTTAGTTCACAATATCGCATTTCAGAGCTGCATTCAAATAGCACTCAAATTGACAAACAAAAAGAAAGATTCATTCATTCATTCATTCATTCATTCATTCATTCATTCATTCATTATGCGGTCATAGACCTGATTTAAGAGCACAAAAGGAAAATTGGTAAAAACAAATAAATAAAACCTATTTGCAATACATGATAAAGTACAAGCTAAAACCAGGACATGTTAAAAATTCAGAGAACCATAAAACCCAGTGCTAAGGGAAATCAATAGCATAATTGAGACGTAGCTTATTTTTAAACTTGACCACGGATGCAAAAAAAATTAGCCACAGATTCCGTATTTAGTTGATTTTTGCCCACCAATAATTGTGACAAATGCTCTGTTCTTGATCTTCTTCAAAATTGGCACAATAAATCTGTTACGTTCTTCTACATAAAAACAGAAAGAAACAACCCTACCATATGTAACCCATTGCTCTGGATGACGCCATCTTGCTCCACGAGGTTTCGAGATATCGTAATGGAAGGAAGATCCAAGCTCTGGGGTGGGAACTGGGGGGTGAACTCGTTCCCTTGCGCCGCCATTTGATCGCTTAGGCCTTGGAAAGGCAACAGGATATCCCCCATCCCTAGGTTGGTTGGATCCAGTTCAGGTGGTGGCGTAATTGGCGGGATCTCAAACTCCTCGTCCCCAAGACTTGGGGTATGGAACGTTTGCTAAAAGAAACAAAGGACAGCAACATCACCATAACAAAACATCGCTCAACACTGCAGCGTGCACTGTTAATGGGGATCCTTCTGCTGGCAGAAATTATTGCCGACAACTATTATCTACTCTTATTTCGCAACGATGGCAAGACCACATATGCCCAAGTTTATGGATCCTTCAGACAAAAGCTTTAAGTCTCATCATCATACGGCTTTAACGGTGTATCAGTATTAACTGTTTTTTAATGCACACTTAATTAGCAACATCTGTCTTTGTTGTTGGGTTGAACATCAGCTACATATTTATTTATTTATTTATTTATTTATTTATTTATTTATTTATTTATTTATTTATTTATTTATATTCTTTGTTAAAGTCTTTGCTCCACCCTGCCAAACAAACTGCCAGGTCATGGATAGGATATGTTAGCAAAAGAGCATAAAAACCTTATGCAGGATCCCAAGGCCTTGATAAAATGCTGAAAATTTTGAGAGTACAGACACAACATGAATCTGGCAACGAAGACTTCAGAACTCTTTTGCAATCCATAAGTGTGAAAGAGTAAGATGCTGGCTTTCAAGCTTCCTCTTATTCCATGTACCAAGCATGATGGAGTCTTTGGAACAAGGGTGCTTGTTGGGGAACCAGGACGATCGTTTAGAAATGGAACAGCTCCTTTTTGGCAATACAGGGAGGAAACGGCACGTGTCGCAATGTTAAAAACACATATGCCTTGATCTTAGATTCTTGGTCACATAGTTACATTTCCAACATTATCTCCAAATACTGCAGAAGAAACTTCCTTGCAAACAACAGCTGAGTTCACACAAATCCCTTTCGAATCTTGGCCTTCCAATTGTCTAGCCCATCTTCTGGAGAAGCGTGTGGATCACGCCTTTGTTATGGTGGCCCCCTTGGGAAATGGTGCATAAGCGTAAGCAGCATTTTGATCATTTTTACAAGGATTTTAAAGTCTTACACATTCTAAGAATGGAGAGGATAGCCATGAAGTCTCTTTTTTTTCATTAACTCTCATTTGTTAACAGCAGTCAACCGAATTTCACATACTTGGCACAAGCAAACAAAGGGCACATTTTTGCGTTAAAATGGCCTTGTTTTAATGGAAAATGTCATATTTTGTGTTAAAAATGGCCTTGTTCTAATGGAAAACATCATTCTCATTGATGCAAAACTTCCAAATTTATTCTGTTCACTCTGAGTCATTTTAATGTCTTCTGCAAAAAAAGTTAAGCTCAGATTCTGCTTTGTTGGCGCAGTCATTTTTGCTGTTGTCCTACGATTTACATAGTAAATTTCACTAGTTTCTGGCAAACTACATGGTATGACCTTTTAAAAAATGTCCATGCCTTAAAAGTTGCCATTGACTTTGTGAAAGGCTTAGCCTTGACAAATTTATGGAGAAATGTAGTTGATAAGTACCAAGCTTTTGCAGATGGAATTCACTTCCTCGGGCTCTAAGCACACCTTCTTCACAGATTAGGCCAACAAAAGTCCAAACATTGAAGATACATGTCTGTGAGAGACAATCCAGGTCTTCTTGAGGCTGGGACTCTGGTGTCGTTAGAGCAAGGCTTGGAACTTTTGTGCCCCTCCTCCTAATTTAGGACTAGACGTTCATCCTTAAGAAGACCTAGACAGGTATCATCAATTTTGGGACTTGTGTCTACAGTTTTTATGCACTGTCCATAAAAGAGGTGTGCTTAGAGCCTGAGAAAGTGAGTCTCACCCAAAAACGTGGGCTACTTATAAGCTGTGTGGTCCAATAAACGGTATCACCAACTCTTGTGTTGGTGTGATCTAGGGAACCACACAGCCTATTCTTTGTTCGTTTTAGAAGTAGAGTGTTATTGATATCAACAGCAGCAACAGGAGCGACGGCACTCATTAGAGGTTTCGTTAGTTTGATTGTCAACATATTCCCAATACTGGATTAGTTCACGCTGGTAGGACAAAACCGACACTTGGGGTTCTTTTTTTCCTTAAAAAAATAGTATAATGTCTCCCAATCTGAGGCCCTAGATAGCAGCCTGATGTTGGTTGCCAAAGAGTGGATCTTCTTGCTCACTGTATATCAGTAGTTCTCAAATGTGAGATTCCCAGATGCTCTTGGACTAAACCCCACCAGAAGCCTTCAGCACTAGCTGTGCTATCCAGGATTACTGGGAGTTGTAGGCCAAGACATCTGAGGACCCAAGTCTGAGAAACATTGCTCGACATCAGTGGTTCCCAACCTTGGATAAACCCAGTGTTCTTGCATGGAAACACCCAGAAATCCTGGCCAGCACAGCTGGTGGTCAAAGCTTCTGGGAACTGAAGTCCAAGAATACTTGGGTCAACCAAGGTTGGAAACCACTGTTTTTCACCAACTCAACCTATCACCTACCAACCTTGCATTCTGCTGCGAAACACCCAGCAGTTAGATATCCACTCCTCTAAACCCTGGCAGGGTATCAAGGTTGTAAGCAAGGGAAATAGATGAAAACATAGGGATCTCCCCTATTTCCACAGTAATACTGGGGAAAGGGTGCCATGGACTGCAGTCCATGTACGTTGCTTTGGGGGCACACCAACTCTGCATCTGGTTCTGCGTAGTTAACGCTAGCCTCTGTTTTTGCAGGGAAGGTGGAAGTGGCAGGAGAAGGGGCATGATTTACACAGCCTGAAAGAGACTGACTTAATACTAGTTAATTTTAAAATGATATGTTCGACGAAAGATCTCATTAAGTGTTGGAAATTGTCATCCTTCAAACGGTTAATGATGATATAAATTAATAACCGCTTGAGAGAAAATGGAAACTAAAACACAAGAGAGAGGGGGGACCCTTTCACTTGACTATAAAACCTGTCAGCTGTCATTATTGGTCTCACACCAGAAATGATGAGCTAACGGACAGGCTGTGAGCTTTACGCTGCCTTCGGAGACCCAAGTCCTTGCTGTAAACAAAGAGGAAGGGACTGAAATTGAAATTCTCGCTTTGAATGCATTGCCTTTCATTGAAGGAAGTTTCTTTCTTTTTCTTTAGGGGTGTGTGTAATCCTAAAGGGGGGCACTGTAAGTGCAACAACCCCCAAAAGCACAGGTTGGCCATAGTAAGTGGAGGGCTAATGAACATAACCCGATGGCTACATTTGCAGTTCAGCTTGGCACGAACACGGCCTAGTAACAGATGCAGTGGTAATTTGTGACTCATTTGCTACCCCATTACTGCTTAATGAAATCTAACATATCACATTAACAATATGGATAAACAGTCATTCCTGATATGTGGCATTTGGCTGTTTTCATTACCGCAGTAATTAACACTTGAAATATTATTTCAATAAATATTTAAGGGGATTCAGGATTGTTCCCCCTCCCCCCCAACAAATGGGGGGGGGCATGACCACAAGACAAAGGTGGCCTGTCAACCTCTCGACTCAAATGGTGTCCTCGCGGTAATCCCACACTATTCATCAAAGGGCACTATATTAAAAAAAAACATAGGCAAAATACTGTAGATGTTGAGATTATGACGTGTCCTTTCTAAAACCAACAGACACACAATTCAACGATACCCACCCACACCCCCTCTCACACACATATTATTGACTTTTGATTGTACTGGGTAATTAAATCGACCCGTAGGGTGATAACTTCAAGTTAAACTCTAAATACAGTGGACCCTTGTATAAAAAACAAATCTGTACAACATAAAAAATTCCAGAGATAGGGGAAATTTGCTTAATAGAATTGCCTATGGGGAGAATCCATACAACATAAAAATCAGATTACCCCATTTTCAATGCATTCCTATGGGAATTTGTATAAAGGAAAATTTGCTTAACATAATTTCATTTGGAATGAATTAATTCCTTTATAGAAGGTACCACTGTATAACACTCAATCATATATTACACCAACTCAAACTATCACCTATCGTTATCTTTGTTGTTGCCTTTATTGGTTTTTAGTGTTGTCTGGTTTCCTTTCTGGATAGGATGTTTTGTTATAATTTGTTGTAAACCACCCAGAGTTCCTGTGGGGAAGTCGGGCGGTCAATAAGTGCAAATATAAATAAATAAATAAATAAATAAATAAATAAATAAATAAATAAATAAATAAATATTCCTTTGATGTAACGAAACCCAAAGCATTCTACGGAGGAGATAGTGAGGTACCTTTTTAAGAGAGGAATGTTCTGTGCCAATAATAATAATAATATAAAAGGCAATACATTCATTACACTTTCACACATAGAGACCAGAACTGTACAACACTACAGTACCATCTCTAAAAACGGTACTAATCATATTAGTAATATCTTGCTTCACATCTGTCATCGTGGTTGGGAAGATGAGGGGAAGTAGTTACATGAACACAAGTGTGTATTTTTTCCAAGGGAAAAGACAGAACTTAAAGCATCAAACAGCGTCTCATGTGATGATTGTTGAAAGCTATGTATGGGTAAATGGAGAAAATGAATGTAATCAAAACTGGGTCTCATTCTAAACCATTGGGACTATTCATGTCATAGGCAGTGCCTGAGTGTCATGTAATTTGACAGTGGAGAAAGGTCCTCTTACTTTCAGAACAGTGTGACGTTTTTAACGGGTTATGCTACCAATTGCAATTTTAAGTGCTATTAACTTTTCATACATTCCTGCCTTGGATTTCTAGAGGGGAGGGGAACACCACATCAACCCTCCACGCACGCACACACACACACACACACACACACAAAACCCTGTGTTTGCGGTTAAATGCCATCTGCACTGAAATGTTCAAAACATTTGTTCCTTTTGATAAAAATGCAAATCTGGAGAGCTGTTGTATCAACATATAACAGCCAATGTCTGACACGGTGAATTATCACAGCTGGAATTAAATTGTCTTTGAACAGCTGCTGGCAGTAGAGCTTTCATCAATGTTTGATTCAAATAGAGGAATGAAATTCTACAGAATGAAACATCATGTTGTCATTACAGATGGGGGTTTGTGTTCATTATCACAACTAACACTGAAGCTTGTGCCAAGCAATCTTGCCTTATCTAAGCCCTCTTTCTGGAGAGAGAGAGAGAAAGAGAGAGAGAGCAGCAAGAGAGAAAAAGACATTGTTTTTAGAAGTGGCTAAAAAATATACTACATATAAGAATGTACAATTTGCAGCAACATTTTTCCAATCAATTTTTCCCCTCTCCTATAGTCTTCCTAACACAGAGAGGGGGAGAAAAACAGATTTATTGTAGCAGGGGAAATGAAAACTCCAGGATTTAAAAGGAAGAGGTCAATACCGTCTAGAGTTGTTTTAAAAAAACATATACAATTTTTCTGCATGGTGTCCAATTTAAGCCCCAAACAGGGGCTTTTTTAAAACTATTCCCAGCCATCTATATGCTTTCCAATGAAGCGATACGCCAGGTGAAAGGAGGGAAGCAGGAAGAGCACTAGATAAGAACCCAACATACCATTTTAGGTCGCTTCAGTTTAAAAAACAAACAAACAAAACCAAAAAAACCCCAAAACAAAAAACCCCACAACCCCACAAGTCAATCTGGAACGAATGTTTGTACCACAGGATGGCTGTTCTTTCAGTGGTGGTCATGAGGGAGAACAAGAAATCGTAACCACAGCTACGAGAACACCGTGGTGGGAAAATCTTCCTCTATCTCCTTCCAAGCTAGAGGCCAAAGACATCACCCGTGTGACCTAGTCAGGTTCCACCCATTCAACTCTACTGCTTGGGCTCCCAACTGCTGTCAAACGTTCTCCTCTCTGATCCAAATCTCTCCCCCTTTCCCTCCCTCTCTCTCTCTCTCCTCGAGCACAAACGATGCCACCCACTGTGCTGCGCTCCCCTTTTGTTTGGGCAATACAGTTTAGAACTCAAATTAAAAATAAAATGTTTGTATCAATGGCCATAATTAGCGCATTAGGTTCTAACGCTTGCCACACAGTTTGCTGGAAAGATGTATACCTACTGTGCCTATCATTTGTTTCCTTCTGCTTACATCTTCCTTTTTGTTCTCCTCTCTCTCTCTCTCTCTCTCTCTCTCTCTCTCTGTGTGTGTGTGTGTGTGTGTGTGTATGTGTGTGTGTGTGTTTTAAGAAGAGCCCACAAATTTGTTTTTATTGACACGCTATGTAAGCAACGGTCTTACAGACAGCTCAATTGACCGGTCATGGGGAGCCCGTACGGTTATTTTCTTTTCTCATTAAAGTCTTTATTTTGTGCTCCATAAAACACATCTAAAATTCAACCCTTTCTGCTCGTTTTCCATTGAAAACCCTGTAAAAAATGATCAAGGCAAACAGGAGAACCAGAATGAAGATGGTGAGGAGCGAGGGGAAGAAATCACACACCTACCTCATTGGCAGTAAGGAATGCATTATTGGCTTCTGCCATGTTCATGTAGTTACTGTTGTTTCCAAACTGAAAGAAAAAAAATATGGGCACCTGTTTTAACATATACCATATTTTAAATTATTTTTAAAAAGGCAGTTTAGTTTTTGTTTAGTTTTTGTTTTTTGCTTGTTTGTTTTGTAGGATTGTTGCCTAATGGCATTGCTTATGAATAATGACCTCATGGCGCAGTGGTTAAACAGGTGCACTGTAGCTAGAACTGTGCTCACGACCTGGGGTTCAATCCCAGGTAGTAGGCTGTAGGTTCACTCAGCCTTGCGTCCTTCTGAGATCGGAAAACAGAGTACACAACTCACTTGGGGGAGGGGGCGGCAATGTGTAGCCTACATAAATAAACTGTAAACCACCCAGAGGCTGCTTTAAGCTCTATAGGGTGGTATATAGAACATTTGCTTTGCTTTTGCTCTGACCTTTCCGTTCTTGTGGGTGAACCAAAACAACGACTACAGCGCAACGTGCTACAAATCACTATCATCTTCATTCTTACCCCCCCACCCTCCCAAGAGCAAGAGAGTTTACAAGCAAATATAAAAACTGTACATCCTTCCGCCATTGCACTATAACATTTTCCCTATTACAAAGCTCAAAAGGGTTAAAATGCATCTTCCTTCCTGTTGCTTACATAACTCCATTATATGCTTGGCTTCCATTAAACAAATGTTGCCATAAGGCCACTCGGTTAAGATGTTGGCAACGGCCACTGCTATAAAGAAGAAGGTCTCTGACAAAGCAACCCACAGGCAACTGCTTTTTTGATTCCACCAGCCTGTCAACAGAAGAGACAATTCACTTGGTCGTGAGGCTCCTTTGCAGCCATTAGGAATTGTTCTGCATGCTTGCTACCAGCAGTGTAGCTAGCAAGGGTTTGGAGCGCCTGGGGACAAAGCTGTTTCTGTGCCCCTCCGGCTCTTCCCAACCCCATCCCATCCACCCAGCAAGGGGGGGTATCCTGCAGGTTTGGGGCACATGGGCATGCGTTTGTGTGTGTGCGTGTGCGCATGGTAGCATGTGCCCCTTACCTCTCCCGCGGTGGGGCCAGAGCAAGGCGAGGAAGAGGAGGAGGAGGGCGTTGCAGCCACCGCACTCCCCACATATCTGCCTGCCTGCTTGCTTTGCTGCTCACCTGGCACGCGGAGGAGGAGGAGGAGGAGGAGGAGGAGGCAGCTGAGTGGGTCCTGTCGCCAAGCCTTAGCCCGTGGAATGGAGGACTGCTAGTGGGAAGGCACATGGCTTCCTCCTCCTGTTCCCCTCCAGGTGCCCCCAGATGGCTGCATCCTGGGGCAAATGCCCCCTTCCGCGCGCCCCTAGATCCGCCCGTGCCTGCTACCACCACCATAGGGAGGGCTATGTTGTAGGTATCTTCCGGTTTACATCTGGGTAGGAACTGAGTGGCCGAGAAAGGCAGTTTGTGATCCACTTGGAGCCTGCACTTGCTCCCAGAAATCTTCTGATGCCCCACTTAAAAAAAAAAAACCCTCTTCACCCACCAAATGAAGAATTATGTCTCCAAAAGATCTGACTTTCAGCTAAAAGAGAGCACTTCTGCTCCACCTCTTGAGGGATCTTCTGCACGGCTTTCTGAGAAACCAGAAGCCTACTCTAGTGTAACTTCCTATGCTAAGCATCAGGAGTCAAGCCACTGTCTCCCCCCCCCCATCCACATACTGCATTTTCCCATCTATAAAAGGCCCCCATGTTTAAGACAACCCCCGTTTTTCCAACACAAAATTAGTTTCGCAACTGTGCGGTCCTTTCCTCGGCTTACATCCCTGTATAAGACGACCCTTAATTTTTAGCCGAACAATTTTAGACAAAAGCATAGTCTTATACGTGGGGTGGGTGGGGTGGGGGTGGGGCTGCATTTAGACAAGCTTGGGGCTAAAAAGACATTTGGAAAAAAACGTTTAAGACATATTTGCCAAACTGTAAGCAATCTGAACAATGAGACTCATAATGTAGTAGCTTAACTGCAGAATTTGATCAAGCCACATTTCATAGCCTGAGTTCGATCCCAGCAGGTTCTGGTAGCTGGCTCAAGGTTCACTCAGATGTCCATCCTTCTGTGATCGATAAAAGGAGTTCCCAGCTTGCAAGGGGGCAAGATATTGTCTGCAAAATTCTGTCTGTAAACTGTTCAGAGGGTGCTGTATGTATGTATGTATGTATGTATGTATGTATGTATGTATGTATGTATGTATGTATGTATGTATGTATGTATTTATTTATTTATTTATTTATTTATTTATTTATTTATTTATTTATTTATTTATTTATTTATTTATTTAATGTACTGCACCCTCTGACCAAAGGTCACTCTGGGCTGTAGCGCTATGGGACAGCACATAAGTTGAGACAACAGCGGGGACAGCGAAATGCGTAAACATGAATTAAATTGCAGGTGAAATACAGGTTGTGCAAGTCCATGGGAAATTTGTTTGCATCTTTGCCAACAGGACAACCCTCTGAAAAGGCCAGTTGCCCACTGCTGTTGAAATCTAAGCTGGAGTCAATGGAATGGAAAGCACCTGCAGTAGCATAGTAGCATAGTGGGTGGATAATCCAGCAGAGTGTAGCCCTGGAACATATTTCCAAAGTAGAAGTAATGCATCATCATCCATCAGATCAGCAGGGTGGTGTCTTACAAGGCAGACCCCTCGCTCTGACAAATGAATCAGCCGATAATGAGGCTTCAGCTTGGTTCAATTGTTTGTGACCAATTAGCATGGAGGAAGCCAGTGAATGTGGAAAATTATCAAGCAGGTAATTGACAGGCTGCTGGAAACGTCTTGTTTCCTCTAGCCAGGTCCCTACATCACACCAGACCCACACCAAACCCAACTGTTGATCCCAGCAAGAGGGGACCCAATCACAGCAATGGGCTCAGCAATGGTCTGATCCTGCTAGGATGAACAACAGGATGTAGGGCGAGAAGTTAAAATGGTGACACGCTTGTTCACCAAACCAGGGCTGTTCAGCTTTGAACAGGCCAAGGTCTACTTTTTCCGGCCCAAAGTGTCTGAGGGCTACTACACTGAAACCTCAACTTACAAATTTTATCCGTTCTGAGCACATGCTCATAAGTAAAAAACTTTTGTAAGTAGAGCAGTGGTTTCCCATAGGAATGCATTGAAAACCAATTAATCTGTTATGGAGGGAACAGATTTCAATGCGCCATTACGGTTGAACTGCCCTGCTCGGCTGAGACAGTGAGCAGGGCAGACCCAGAACTTTGCTGGGGCAGTGGTGGTCCTTGGGGTGAGGGAGGGAGGGGTGGAGAACTTATCCCCTCACTTTTTTTATTGATGGCCGGCGGACTACTTTTGACCCCTTTGCGAGCTACCGGTAGCCCGCGGTCTACCTGTTGGGCAGGCCTGATCTAGACCAGTCCTGTCCAGTTCTCCAGTTCTTGCAACCTGAGATGGAATGAGTGTGTCCGAGACATTGCGTGTACAAAAAAAATGTGCTGTTCGTAAACTCTGAGGGCCACATCCCCTCCACCCTTCAACACTGACACAATATCTGTTGCCTCTGTGCAGTCTCCTCCATGGTTGTGCTGCCTCTCCACCATCCATGATGGAGCACGTTTTTGGCCGAAACGAAACACCAAAGCAAACTGAAACTAGCACTTCTGACAAAGGTCTGCAGTGCCCCACGTTATGTCTCCAGGGATTTACCTTTTGCAAATAAATATCAGAAAAGGTATAAATGTCATCTGTACTTTCAATTTTTCAAAGCGCCTCAACTCCCCACAGGCACCGTAATTTATTCTGGTCCCCCAAATCGAGATTTCATGGTGACTTTTTGCACACAAGTCTTATTACTCATTACTCATTCAAGAGCTGAAAAACTGACACGATAGACTTTTTCGTGTCACTGAACCGAGAACAAAGCAGGATTTACATGAGAAACACTAATGGTTCTTAAAAGAGCGGGGCTCTCAAACGCTAACGCACATGCACACACCTCAAAGGGGGGGGGGAGCCTGAAAAAAGAGAAATAGAAGAAAGCTGAAATCGGGAGAAAAACAGATGAACAGGCTGTTTATATGTTAATAGTGGGAAAAGGTGGGGAAGAGATTGATAAACAGGATGATATATGGCCATTTTGGTGTAATAAATGAATGATGGACTACCTATTGTTTTTAATTTTGTTGTAAACCACACAGAGTTCCTCTGGAAGACGGGCTGTATAAAAATGAAATAAATAAATAAATAAATAAATAGCCAGCTGTCACCCAGAAAGAGGTTAATTTTAACACAGCCACACTAGAGAAACGTGGAGTAAACAGCACCACGGAGTTAAAACAAATGCTTTGTCTGTCTATCTCCCCATCTGTTTGTCCATCAATCTCTCCATCTCTCCATCTATCCAGGAATCCTTCTGCTTTGTTTTGATTGTTCCATTGTTATGACTCAGAACGACTCTTTGGGAATCAAAAGGGGGGCTGTTCATTTTATTTTTTATTTTATTTTTTTTATTTTGCTACCTGCTGATTTCAACTGGAAGCACCAGAAGGTAGTTCTGGGACCTTCAGCAGGAAAAGCAAAAGGCCTACCATCGATGTGTGGTTCCTCCTAACCTGGCAAGGAAATGTCTTTCTAAACACCCGTCTTGTACCAATCGAGTCCTGGATTACAGCCAGTTCCATACACCACTAAAGGAGAACTGCAAGTTCCCTTGGGTTCGTTGGGTAGGGTATACAATGTATATGTGAAATAAATAACGTATATACAGTGCAGTCTACTGTGCCTCTAGGTTTGTGTGTGTGTGTTTGTGTGTGTGTGTTATGTCGTTACAGTCGTGACCGACTCTACATGTCTCCATGTCCATGGAGTTTTCTTGGCAGGAGTACTGGAGTGGCTTGCCAGTTCCTACTCCAGGCACCTACAGCACCTGGTATTCCCTGGTGGTCGCCCATCCAAGTACTAACCAGGGCCGACCCTGCTTAGCTTCCGAAATCAAGCGAGATCGGATGTGCTTAGGGATCTATATAATCAGTGATAAGATAGGACAGGAAAATGCACAATCACAGGTAGGAAACTAGATCGGCTCTTTTGCCTTTTCTGTTCCAACCCATCAAAGCACATTAAAGGGTGTATTTCTTGCTGTGACATTTTCCCTCTAGGCATGGAATCCCATTACTGCCAGTGCATCCAACCTCACAAACTCTACAAAACCAAAGCAAGCCAATTTTCAAAACGCCGCAGAAGACTTGGGCGAGAACCATGAGACATCTTCTCTGACTTTGTGGGAGCACTCTTTCTAGTGACTTACTGTTCTGCATAGACATTGGTGTTTTGTTTTGGAAGTGGCCCAGTTCCGAAACTAAATGCGGGAGCCCAGCTGGCATTCGCAACCGGACCAACCCTCCAGAATAAAATAAGGCAATCTCTTCCCTTACTCTGGGGTTGCGCTGGGCTAAACTCCAACAAGGAAGAAGCCTCCGATGTCATCTTTCCTTCTCCCTAGTGTTGGCCAATCAGACAGTGAGGTGGGATGATGCGTTTCCCTATACAGCTCCTGATTGGCCAGCGCCAGGAAGAAGGAAAGATAATGTTGGAGGCTTTTTCCTTGTTGGAGTTTACCCTGCATGACCCCAGAGCAAGGTAAGGGATTGGCTGATTTCATTCCAGAGGGTTGGTCCAGTTCTGAATGCCAGCTGGGCTCCCGCATTTTGTTTCGGATCTGGACCACTTCCGAAATGAAACACCCATCTTTAGTTCTGTAGACTGATAACATTCTTAACATCTGGGGTGACCATTTTCAGCAAGAAAGGCCAACCTTCAAGAGAGTAAATGTTTCCTGGAATTCTTCTTGTTTCTCTCCTACTTTGAGATCCTTATGCTCCAGTTGTGGTACAAGAGTTGGCTAGGTGACCCAAAGCAATCAGTGATCACATAGTCATTGCTGCCTTCATCCAGACCATGCAATTCCAGTTAAACTGAGATTGTCCTGTCATTGCAACAAGATCACAACACTATGAGGGCCTCCACTGGTGTGCCTCCTTTTCAGCAACAGATTGAGGGAGACCTCTTATGTTCTGTGGCCCCAGCGATGTCCTTCCGGGGAAGTTGCACTTCCAGAAGTTACCCAAAGGATGTCAACATCCCACTAGAGGCCACGATTGCCTCATCTCTGTTGTCCTTCCAGAAACAGGCAAAGACCTTTCTCTTCAGGCAAGCTTTCCCTGAATGATGGACTACCACAGGGCTGCCCAAACTTTTTGTAAGGAGGGCCAGATTTGGTGGCTGAGAATGTGTCAGGGGCTGGTTGCTCCCCGACCCTGCCACCCCACTGTAAGCCCCCTTGCAACCCCACCCACAGGAAGGAAGGCAGGACCAAGGGAGGGAGGGAGAAAGGTGGAAACCAAGAGAAGAAGGAAGGAAGGCAGGACCAAGGGAGGGAGGGAGGAAGGTGGAAACCAAGAGAAGAAGGAAGGAAGGTGGGGAACAAGGAAGGGAGGAAGGAAGGAAGGTGGGGACCAAAGGAAGCACAGGGAGCCTGTTTAAAAAAACATGGGGCGAAGGAGGGGGAGGGAGGGGCGGGCCAGCCAGCTGCGGGCCACTCAGAATGGCCTGATGGGCCGGATTTGGCCCCCAGGTCAGACTTTGGGCAGGCCTGGACTACTATGTGTATTTCATATTAATTGATGGGTTCACATAGACTTTCTGTTTATGACTACTTATAACCGTGTAGCTTTAATGTAATGTTGTCTATTAATGCTATAAGACAGGCATGTCCAAACTTTGGCCTTCCAGATGTTTTGGACCACAACTCCCAGAGTCCTTTGTCATTGGCAATCTAAGCTTAGAATTTTGGGAGTTGTGGTCCAAAACATCAGGAGGGCCGAAGTTTGGACAAGCCTGCTATAAGATGTCCCTCAATTCCTTGTTTTCAAATACTTGAACATGTCTTAAATAATAATAATAATAATAATAATAATAATAATAAT
>JAHTLZ010000213.1:7645229-7667581 GCA_023846285.1 Phrynocephalus versicolor | reverse complement strand
GGGAAGGTTCACTCAATTGACCAGTACATCAGTCTTTATCATTACAGCAGAATGATATTTATCTTGTAACTTGTATTGAACTTTATTTATTTATTTATTTATTTATTTATTTATTTATTTATTTATTTATTTATTTATTTATTTATTTATGCTGCTAAGAAACCTTTGGGTAGTGGGCGGCATATAAGTTGAATAAATAAATAAATAAATAAATAAATAAATAAATAAATAAATAAAAAAATAAATTTAGCTTGTATGGCGCTACCCAAAGGTCTCTGGGCAGCTCACAATCAAAAGAGACAATTAAAACATCAAAATTACAATAAAAGCAGAACAAGAAAAACATATAAATACAATAAATACAATATATTAAAAACACAACACTAAAATTGCCATCAGGACCCACAATCATCAGTTAAAAAACTTCTGGAACAGGAAGGTTTTTACCTGGCACTGAAATGTCATCAACATTGGTGCCAGGTGGGTCTTACTTGGGAGGGCATTCCATAGTCTGGGGGCAGTTGTTGAAAAGGCCCTATACCTGCAAGCCATCCCTTTCACCTCCTTGAGGGATGGCTCTTTCAGGAGGGCTCCCTGACTAGATTTTAATTGCCGGGTAGGTTCATATGGAAGGAGGCGGTCCTTCAGGTATCTAGGGCCTAAGCCATCAATGCAAAGGCCATTGCAAGCATGAACAACAGATACCACTTGGAGCTAAGACAGAATATCCCCCAAAGACCTCGGCTACCACTACTTGAGCCATGCGCTGGTTTGTTGGCCTACTGTAAAGCATGGAGAAATGAGAGCCTGAAGTCCCGAGATTGCCTGCCCATTGGGAGTGGTGTGGGCTAATAAACATCCACATGCTGTCATGTCAATGACCCCCCTTCAAGGTTTTCCAGGTAGAGTATGCTTAGAAGTGGTTGCTCATTCCATTCTTCTTGAGGCAGCCTGGCCTTGTCCAAAAGCGCAACAGGCTGGCTCTACTCACAAGAGGCCCAGTGGGGAACTGAACTCCCAACCTCGGGTTTTTGCAATCAGATGCCTAAACCACTGAGCCATCCAGGCAGCTCCCCCTTGCGCTAAGAAGCACACGATTTCAAAGCTGAAAGGCAGAGGGGGAAGAAAGGAGCAAGGCAAGGTGTGCTGTAGAAAGCAAGAGGAAAATGTGTCGTCTTCTTCTTAAAGTAAGATATTAAATGTCATTTAAATAAACCAACAAAAAGTCCATTTGCAGGCATTAATGGCATCCTGCATATCCAGAAAGATGGTGCCTCCACTCATCAAGAGGAATATTGAGCCTAACACAAGCTGCAGAGATATTCATGAGCCATTGGTTCCATTTTGGGCCGGAGAAACGCAACTATGCATTCAAATTAGTATGTACATGGCGAAATGAAACTGTCTCCTATTTTCCTTATTCAATCACGGTTTCTAGTGAGCCGGAACCAGCAGGTTTAGCATTCTTAATCGAATACAATGAGAGTTTCATTCCATTAGGAGATTTATGCTATGTCCCCATTATTTTCTCTTTTCTTTTCTTTTTTTCAGCATCCCAGTCATAATGGTGGGTGATTTGATTATTCTGTATTAAGTAAAACGAATAAGAATTCAATATAAAATAGCTATTACATTGGAGGATAAGGGGGTCTGGAAGGGAAACACTAACAGGAATTCATTGTGACCTCTCACGTTCTAATTTCCCATGGGAATGTTTTTGGGGTGGGTAGGTGGTTTGTGTGACAGCGGGAGCTTATAACCTCTAAGACCACAGGACAGTGGATATTTAGGTGCAGACATCAAGGAGGACACACAGACACAAACATTACATCCATATTTTTACCAACTAGACCAGCCATTCTCAAACTCCACCCCCCATGGCCTTAAACACAATTTGAAAGAAATATAGGCTAAACAGGATTGCAAAAGATGCCTGTGACTTATAAGGCACCTTAAAAGGTCTCTGTGCGTTGTGTCATTACAGTCGTGACCAACTCTTCGTGACCCCACGTCCAGGGAGTTTTCTTGGCAGGAATACTGTTGGGGTTTTGCCAGTTCCTTTCAAATGGGACAGCCCCCGCCCCATGGGGCAATAGGTCCTCCACTGTGAATGGCTGGACTTGGACAAAAAAATGTACTTCTCCTTTATCCTTCAAAAAGTATAGCCATCATCATCAGCCAGGATCACCCGTGCTAGCCAGGCAGGACGCCTGGGAGACCCAACCCCGAGGGAGACATGGAAAGTTGTAACAAGGAGCAGGGCCTTCTCGGTGGTTGCTCCTCAGTTATGGAACCATTTACCCACTGAAAGTCGTCTGACACCCTTGCTTCAATTTTTTTTAAAAAAACTATTGAAAACCTGGTTGTATAGAACGATCTTTCCTGATTTCTCAAGCATCCAGTAAGATGCTATTCTTTTTACCGCTTATCTTCTGTCTCTTTTTCCTGTTTTATCAATCTCCTGCTATGTATATCTTCATTTTATCTTCATTTTGGGTTATGGTTGTTGATTTATGTATATTTTGTTTTATTAGGTTCCTTGCATTTTGTTTTTTTTAAATGTATTCCTTTGTTAGCTTGTCGGGTTATTCCATGCTTTCAGAATCTAGTGTCGTATCTATTACTCACCAAAGGCTTCTGACAGCACATCTTTCTCGCATGCAGTAGAAAAACAGTATAAAATAGTCCAAAATGCCAGCTCCACCCAGTGTTGTAGCCACACAGGACAAACATATTTCAGTTTATTCCATAAATGAGGGGCAACCACCGAGAAGGTCTGGTTTCTAGCTGATGTTTTGCAGGCCTCTTCATGTGCTCAGGTTGAGAGGAATGAGTGGTATGGGCCGTTCTGATATGGAGAGGCTGCTCTGACAAATAACGAGGTTCCCAAACCGCTTAGGGCTTTGTATGTTTGCATCAAGACCTTGAATTCAGTGCAGAAGGTCAGGTCGCATTTTGTTAGGAGCTCTGGAGCATTGAGAAGACATCCTTATTTCTTAAGCGAGGGCAAATTGGGATCTGTTGCACTACGAAGAGAATCTTCATTTTGTGCAGAAGAAGCAGACGCAAGAATGAACAGGAACAAATTGTTTTCAAATCCAAATGTTGGGATCCTAAAACCACGGCTGTAACTCCAGCACTCCAGTTCTTTAAAGGACAAAACAGGAATATGATTTTTAAAAAAAACAATAACAACCAATCCAGGCACATGAGGAGTTGTAGTCTAAGAATGTCTGAGAACCCAAGGTTGGGAACCAATACTCTAAGGCAGGGGTGTCCAAACTTCAGCCCTCCAGATGTTTTTGGGCCACAACTCCCAGAATTCCAAGACTGTACCACAATGACAAAGGACTGTGGGAGTTGTGGTCCAAAACATCTGGAGGGCCGAAGTTTGGACACCTCTGCTCTACGGCATAGAGGTCCTAAACCACAGATCCTTAGAAATTATTTCCATCGCTAACTTTGTTGACTTCATTTACAATGTCCTTTCCAAACCAGTTTATCAGTAGAGTCTCCATAATTTATAATGCAGCATTGTCTATCTCAGAGCTTCAAGGCAAGGTTATCAGTTTGGGTTAATGGATTTATGTTGGGAGAAGCCATGATTAGAACAGGGTTACCTAGCATGGCCTCTACTCCGCATTATACAGTAGAAAACATAACTGCCCGATTGTTATCAGCCGTCACGGTGGAGAGTATGAGCTTCATAGACCCAGCGCACTCAATTCAGGTGTGTTCATTGCATTCCGTTTGTGTTTCCCCATGTGAAAAAGCTGGATAGCGTACTCACTCAGAATAAACATTAGGAAATGCCAAGAGCGATAAAGACAGCACTTCATCTCCCTAAACAAATAGTGTTATATTCTTTTTTTTCTTTTGAAAAAAAACAAAAAAAAGGAGAAAGGTGTTGCAAAGACTCACAAAAATCAACGCAAGGCAGAAAAGAGCTGCCAGCTGGGTAATGCCTCCCACATAAAATCTATAGATATAAATCAAACTTTTGTGAGAAATATGTAGAGATGTGTGTATTTAATGATGATTTTGTAATTTAAAGAAATACTTCCTAAAGGGTGACCAAAACGGGAATTGAATAATATTAGTCATCGTATTAGTGATCAGGCACTGGCAATATAAATTGCCCCATCCCCGCCCACAGTGCCCAGCATTATAACTCTCATCATCGTCACAAGCACCACCACCTCAACCACCACCATCTTAGAACTAAAGATCTCAAAGAGACCCTGTAGAATAATGGTGTCCAAACTTCCGCCCTCCAGATGTTTTGGACCACAACTCCCACAGTCCTTTGCCATTGGAAATACAGGCTTGGAATTCTGGGAGTTGTGGTCCAAAACATCTGGAGGGCTGAAGTTTGGACACCTCTTCTGTAGATCACTGAGTCCAAGCCCTGTCAAGGAAGCATCAAATCAAATTCCCAATGTCTGGCTTTGCAGCCAGACCTAAACTACTGAGCCGTCTAACAGTTTACAAATGGCGGAGTTCTACCCCCTCCTCCGCCCCTGGGACTGAAAGTGAACTTCTGGTAGCTTCCCGTTTTGCAAAAAAACAAATGGAAGAAGTATCTCCTGGGATGGGATGCAACCTGCAGTGTGGCAGAACTTGCTTCCATATGCACAGAATGTGTCTCACACCAACACATACGGTGATGGCAGTAGTTCTTTTTGTCCCTTATTGAAACAAACAAAGGTACTGTGCCTAGAGGGGAGAGCTTACACCCGGCCCCGTCAGTTTCCAGTGCTGTCGCTCTCCCTACTATGGAAGGTGATAAGTCACAGAATCATAGAGTTGGAAGAGACCTCAAGGGCCATCCAGTCTAACACCAGCCATGCAGGAACCCCCATCACAGGACGCCCGACAGACGGCCATCCAGCCTCCGCTTAACAACCTCCAAAGATGGAGACTCCACCACCCTCCGTGGCAGCATGTTCCACTGCTGGACAGTCCTAACCATCATAGAATCATAAAGACACAGAACCTGATGGGGACTCCAAGGGTCATCAAGCCCAATCAGAAAGTCTAGAACCAAAGTGTCGCTGAGAAGTGGCCATCTAAGCTCTGCTGAAGCACCTCTACGGAAGGACCTGCCATTATTTTATGGGGCTGTCCATTCCACTATCAATTAAGTCTTACTGTCAATCATTGTGTGCCGTCCGTTAGGACGTATAGCAACCCTTTTCAGGGTTTCCCAAGTGGTGAATACTCAAAGGTAGTCTACCGTTCCTTTTTTTTTCAGGGCGTTGTTCTAGGACTAGGCATCTTACCCAAGGCCACACAACCTGGCTCTATTCCCAGGAGGCCCAGTGCGGAATTGAACTCCTAACCTTTGGCTCCACACCCAGATTCCTAACTAGCTGAGCCATCCAGCCAGCTGTATATTCACCGCGAAAGGGAAAATGCTCAAAAACAGACCCAGCCATACTGTACAACAGAACAGCAGAAACTACAAAAGAAAACACGAGTTCTCCCGATGCTGCCTTCTGAAAGAAAGAAAAAGAATTTAAAATGAAAAGGCAACGTTTAGAGAACGTAATATAATTAGGCTTTCATTCCAAGTGTTTCAAGGCACTGTTAACCTTAGACAACTGTGCGGAAACCTTTTAATTAGTAAGCTATCTTTCACGCAATTAATACCTTGTTGCTCCTATGTGATCTCCAAATTAAAAAGTTTTACTATCAAAGCGGCATCAATTAACTACGACGCTCTAAAAGAGCATCAGCAGGATTTGAGGGGATCCACGGTCTGGGTATATTTATGCTGGTGACAAGCTGTGGGATCCATAAATTGAGATTGTAGCCAAGGAGAGGGTGGGCTATTGGCTGGCGTGGCTTCTCAGTCCCAGGATGTCCCAAGAACGAAGGAATGGTGAACCGCAGTACAATCGTGTACTGCGAAGTCAATTCTGCTATGAATCAGAATTGACTTCCCACAGTACATGGTTGTTATTTTTTTTTTGCATCCGCTCGGCTTCTCTTCAAATATAGCTCACCAGTGTAACAGACCAGATGCACATGGAACTAGTATTACAGAGTTACATTAGATGCACTTCACCTAATTTATTTATTTATTTATTTATTTATTTATTATTGTATTTATACCCCGCTTATCTTTCATATGAAACTCTAAGCGGCTTACACAGGGCGAACAAGCGCCAGTAAACACAAACAATAATTATATAATATACAACAAAGAATAATTAAAACAATTAAAAGCCGGTGCATCCAAGAAACCAGCAATACGATAACTATCAAACCAAGCGACTAACTAAGAACATAACAAGACATTCACGGTGGAATCGAGAAAGCTAGGGCCTACAAGACACACCACTTGACCACTATACCGGCTCTTCCAGTTCCTGCCAAAAGGCATAGTCCAACTGCCTTTCAGGGTACAGGGTTAGACCAGTAGGAGAAGATATCTTTGGCACACAGGAAAGTTTTGGCTTCAGTGTCTGGCCTTTAAGAGTAGAAAGGATGCTACATGGCTCCTCAACTTGTTTTGCTTCAATTGGAAATACTGAGATACCAGGAATGAGCCGCCCCCACTATGTACCAAGAAAGAGACAAATGGAACCATCAACGGAGACAAGACTGCAACACTGGGTAATCTCTTTCCTTTTATTTGATCCAGTTGGCTATGCTCAGTGGTCTTTTCCAAATTTTAATCCAACCCTCAAATGAAATGCATGGGCCTTCTGTACCAACCCTCCTCTCCCGTCGCTGACAAAGCCTCGACAAGTCATAATTGAGGAGAGGTGTGAATGTGTGTACGTGAGAGCCCTGGCATGTCTTTGAAAGGACTGGGACAATTAAAACACCTCCCTCCCTTCAATTCGGATGCAGCCTAAGAACATCCAAGCTCTGTGCCTCAAGTAAACTGCCTGGCTTTTTTTTTCCATCTTGCCAAGGACCCTACATCTAAGAAATAACTCCTGGCATATCCATCTTTTGCCATGTTAAAACCTATTGGTACTGCTCATCCTATAAAATCAACATCACAAGCCCACCAATATTCCTGTACTTAAGTCACTTGTCATCTGGCAAATGTGGCCTGCCGGTTTTCATTGGACTATATAGCTCCCATCATCCTCAGTCATAATGAATGATGGGAGGTACAGTTGGAGTGAAAGACTCGTCTAACATTTTGCTGGAGGGGCAAGAATAGGATTGTTTTCAAGGGAGGGGAAAAAGATACTCCTTGAAACGAACCTGATAATATCTCCTCTTATTAATTGCAACTTCCCAGGCTTGGAAACCTGCCTGTTTTGACATCTGAGCCGTCTTTAATTTGGTTAGTACAAATTCCAGTGATAAGATCACTAAGCGAGTGTGGAAAATTGGTTTTCCTCCTAACTCTAAGGATTTAGGGTTGAATCTATCTCTAGGGAAGAGGCAGTAGCACGTACGTACTGTATGGCCAACTGCCTTGACCCAGAACAACCGACAGACTGCAGGCATTCAGTGGAAGATGTGACGCTGGACAAACTCTCCCTTACAAACACTGGAAAACCGCTGCTGATAAATGAACCAATGATCTAACTCAGTATAAGGCAACATCCATATTTCTATCCTTCCTCAATCCATGAGTGAACCTACCTTTGCGCCCCCATAGGTGGAACTGGGTCATCCTTTAGTGAAGAAGGGGGGGTCTATTGTAGATGTGTGTGTGTGTGTGTGTGTGTGTGTGTGTGTGTGTGCGTCCATCACTGCACACATCTGACCCACGGATTGTCAAGACTGAAAACTACCCTCAGCTGGGAGGGAAAGAAAGTGGTACAGTATAGTACAGGACAGTGACGGCAAACCTTCGGCACTCTTGGGGTTTTGGACCAGCTATATTCTGTCTTGCCTTGATAGTGTTTAGAAACTGGGGTCCAATATCATCTGGAGGGGTACAGTTTGACTATCCGAGCTGCAAAGGAATAAGGACAACCAAGTGACAAAGACAACTAGACTATACAACCCTGCTGACATTGCCTGGGTCACGATCTATAGACTGGAATAAACATACTTTAATACTACCCAGTGCATGCAAAACCAGCTTGCTAAGTGCCACGAGAAAGCAATGAAAGCAAAGCCAAGTGTTCTGCTTATATACCGCCCCAGAGCACTTCAAGCACTCTCTGGGCGGTTTACAATTTAATGATGAAGGCTACACATTGCCCACCCACCCACCCCCAGCAAGCTGGGTACTCATTTTACCGAACTCAGAAGGATAGAAGGCTGAGTGAACCTTGAGCCGGCTACTGTCATGATTGAACCCCAGGTCGTGAGCACAGTTTTTAGCTGCAGGTCAGGCATTTAACCACTGCACCAATTTCATCCATGTGCATCTAGATTTCTGTACTAAAGAATATGTGTAAAAATAAATCTCAAGTTCTGACCCATTTCATTAGAATATTTTCAGTCATGAAGGACAGAAATTCAAGGTAAGATGCAAAATGATGTATTATATATCTATGCAACATGAGTTGCTCTCTCTCTGTTCTTTCCTCTTCTTTGTACTTAACCTCCTGCATATTTATTCGATTCTCAGTAATTACTGTTCTTTAAGCAACAGGGATTTGGCTGGTTGGGGGTTTGTTTCTTTTTAAAAGAATGTTGGCTCTCGCAAGCAGTCCACTCTGTGTGCTTTAATAAATCTGTGACCGAACTGTATAAATGCGACCCTTTCAAAATTTAATAAGGATCAGGATGTATCAAGTGGACAAATACAGAGAAATAGATATTTTGCATTTGTTAGCTATTCAAAGAGGTGCCATGCAATTTTATAGACACTTAATTGGGAACAAGTCCTACTGAGAGCAAGAGGGTTTACTTTGTAGACCAGATACATAAAATCAGATCATCAGACCTGCCTCGAAAAAGCAGAAACCTACAAACCCCTGTGTCTGGCTGCCTTTCTTTCAGATTCCATACTCAGTACACAGGTTTTAGACATCTATGCGGGTTGGAACATTTTCGGGCTCGGGTTCTAGACCACATGAAAGCCTAAGCATCCAGAATTCAGTTTGTAGAGGATGAAGGACAACATTGTCAAGTTCAAGGGGAATTCCTTCTTTTTCTTAGGCTGGAATGCCTTAATTCACGCCTGCACAACAGGTAGACCATGGGCTACCAATAGCCCGCGAAGAGTTGAAAAGTAGCCCGCCAGCCACCCATTTAAAAAGTGAGGGGATAAGTTCTTTGCCTCTCCCTCCCCCATCCCAAGGACCACCGAAGTAAAATTCTGGGCCTGCCAGCCCACTGTCCCAGCCCAGCGGGGCAGTTCAGGAGCCATGGAGTGGTCCCCTGCTCCCCCCCCCGCTGGCCAGATGATCAAGCAGGTGCAAGGGAAGCATGTGCATGGTTAGCCTTCCCATAGGAATGCACTGAAAATTAATGAATCCATTCTGAGCATGTGTGTGGAATGGATAAAATTCATAAGTAGAGGTATTAGCAGGGCCAGCGCGTCCATTAAGGCGAACTAGGCAGTTGCCTAGGGCGCCAAAATGGAGAGAGGGTGCTGGCCAGCCTGCTGGCCCCCTGCCACCCTCCCGCCGCTGGCCACCGCCATCCGTCCCCCCACCGCCCGCCAGCCGCCTGTCACCGTCCGCACATCACTGCCTGTCGCCATCCACCCGCCACCCCCGCGCCCATCGCCACCCACCCCTCCCGCGCCCGTCGCCGTCTGCCCCCGTGCCCGTCGCCGTCTGCCCCCATGCCCGTTGCCACCCCCCACCATGCCCCGCCTTTCCACCACCCCACCACCTGCCCACCCCACACCCCCCGCCCCTTGCCTAGGGTGCAAAAAAACCTAGCACCGGCCCTGGGTATTAGTGTAGTAGACCCCAGCCTGTTCAAAGTTGGACAGCCCTGCCTTAAATCTTTAAGTGGCATTCTCCAGCCTCACAAACTTTCCCAGTTGCAGCATTTTGCACAAAATGTCTTTGGGCAAAACATATCTTTCAGTGTGAGAGGCCACACATTCAGCCAGCAAGCACAGAGGGACTAGCTGATTAATCAAAACACAAGCAACCCATCCAGTGCTTCAGACTTGTAAAAATCCACTTAAAGCAGCAGCTACTGTTGCAACGAAAACCAAAAATCATCAACAGTGACATAAAAGATATCTCCATCTCACAGGCTAGAAAAAACGCCGCTTCTCATTCAATCATGTGAGAATGAGGCAACCAAGGGTTTACAATCCTCAAGCCTTACTTTCCCCACTGGTAACACAACAAATACTTTCCACCTTTTAAAAATGAAACAGGAATAAAAAGTATACAGTACCATCTTCTGAGTGTCAATGGATCTTACACAGGACATATCTCCACCAGATTGTACTCTATGATCCTTCATGCCATGATTGGGAAATTTGTTCTACTTGTTCTACTTGTCAAAACAATATAGAAGTTGAGTCATGGCAACTGGACTTCTTTTCTTGGGAGACTGAAACGTTTCGCTACTCATCCAAGCAGCTTTGTCAATCTGAGTAAAGTTAGCGGCGAGGTCTCCAATTTATCGTTCCCCTTGATTTCCCATCACCCTGGTCTGAATAGGCTCATTAGGTGGATGGTGGCCTGAATAGGTACATTAGATGTACAACAGCATGGGGTGGTGAAAGTCCCACCTTTGCAACCCTTCCGAACACCCATTAAATATTCTCGAAGGCTTTCACGGCCGGGATCTGATAGTTGTTGTGAGTTTTTCGGGCTGTTTGGCCTTGTTCTGGAAGTTTTTCTTCCTGACGTTTCACAAGACTCTATGGCTGGCATCTTCAGGGCGCAAGGAGTTCAGGAAATTAGGAGTTCTCCCCAGAGGCTGAGAAGTGGTTTGCTGTTTCCTAGGACCTCTCTGGGATGGTGCAACTTGTCCAAACCAATATTGGCTGGCTGTTATCTTGACCTCTGGCTCCACATCCTGGGACCAAACTCAACACCTGAACATGGTTATAAGAAAGGCTTTCCTACCACTTTTGACATGAAGATTATAGGAGATAATTTATCTTGGAAACCAAAACCATAATCTGCAATCATCTGCTCTACAATCAAAGGTCAGTACGGCACAACAGAAATAACCATGCAATTCATTTGTAATTCTTATTACTTTAGGTATTGGCAACCTGACTTAAACGTGGAAATTAAGACTGAATCCCATTTTGCTCTTTGTGTGTGTGTGTGACATGGAGTCAACTCTTTGTGACTCCATGTCCATGGAGTTTTCTTGGCAAGGAATACTGGAGTGGCTTGCCAGTTCCTACTCCAGGCGCCTACAGCACCTGGTATTCCCTGGTGGTCTAACCATCCAAATACTAACCAGGGCCAACCCTGCTTAGCTTCCGAAATCAGGCGAGATCGGATGTGCTTGGTTTGTCGCAAAAGCAATGAGCTCATTCGTTTTATTTGTATTCCGCCTCTGTCCCAAGAAAGGAATCCATAATTCTTATGGGGTTTTTTTCAACGCTACTTTGTGTTTATTAAGGGAACACTCAGCTATATTATTATTATTATTTTCAGTTCATGAAATGTTCAACATGGGGGGAGTGGCAGTGGGATCTTTAGATTCCAGTTTTGTAAACTATCCTGCCATTTACATTCAATGCTCTGTTTTAATATATCATCAATATTTAACTACTTTATGAAATGAAGTGTGACTTTTACAGTGAAAATGTCAGTCTTTGCAGTTCATTAAATTCATTTAAAGCACAGATGTCGGAGCTTTCTCTGCCTCCCCCTCCCCCCCCGGGAGAAATAAAGAACTATTAACTGAGACATCAATTTCAAATTTAGCGTATACATTGTTTTTAACTCCAAAATTAACATCCAAGGCTTGCTGCGGTTTTTACAAACATCAACCATTGTGTGTTTTCCCTGCTATCTCTCCACTTTGTAACGTCAGTCATATAACATATGCGAGTGTTTATCACAGTTGGATGTGACCAGTTGGATGCCGTAAAGGATATTAAGATGTCATATGCTATTATGAATCTGCGGAATTCCACGTGTAGTATTAAAAATGCATTATTTGGAATTGCAGCGTCTGAAGAAATAAACCATATAGGACTTGAAATTTAATCTCACCTATTCCCGCAGGGTTTTGAGAGTGGCATATTTCTTTTTGATATTTAAAAAAAATGGTTGACAAGAGTCCCTTTTTTCAGGAAGGAGGACTTACAATTTCATACTTTGAAAATGATCACAAGCTTTTTTTTTTTTTTAAAGAAAACAATTCTTTTCAGTAACAAAATCAAACCTCTCAGCTTAGTATTCTATTTCTGGAATTTGTGCAGGCAAAGCAAGAAAAAGTGATTTTACCACTTGCCCTACAGCAGGCATGCCCAAACTTCAGTCCTCCTGATGTTTTGGACCACAACTCCCAGAATTCTAAGCTTAGATTGCCAATGACAAAGGACAGTGGGAGTTGTGGTCCAAAACATCTGGAAGGCTGAAGTTTGGACATGCCTGCCCTACAGTTAGGTTGAATGGGGCAAGCTGCTCAGGCATCAGATTAGGGATACTGAGAAAAGGGAACAAGTTCTCAAATTTGCCATTACTTTAATATTAGAGATGGAGAAATGCTCCTGGGACCTTCCTCCTTGCAGGTCAAAGCTGCTTGTCTAGGTTTGGGCACTACCTTGACTTGGATGGGAGAACTGCTTGGTCCTGAGCATCAAACAGTTGAATGTCTTGGGCCAACGTGGGGATAGAGATAGAGTGTGGTGCCATTTGTTCTACACACATGAACACACCAAGGGAGAATCCTGTTGGGGACCAAACGCCCATGAAATAACAACAGACGCAGTGGTGCCTCTGGTGGGGTATCTCTCGTGGATCCTGCCACTCATCGGGGGCTGCATCACTTGGCCAACTGCCTTCTTATCAAAAGATGCCAACAGACCATGTGCTTCCCATGACTGATACCATTTACCACTGTAATAAGATTCTGTTCATTGGTAATATGGAAACTTCCAAGTCATAGGAGTTAAGTCCTGCCTGGGAAGTATTGTTCCGCAATCTGCACTAGGGTTACAGTAGGCATTAAAATGCTGCTCCTGGTTGCCCACATTGAGAAGCCTATCTTAGATAAATGTGTTTCAACCAACTGTCCTTGTCCAGGGTTACAAAAGGAATCACACCAGGTTGGGCTAAAAAATTGGTCTGGACCAATAGCTAGACCTCTGACTAATATCTGACAGATCAGGAAGAATTGTCAACTCCTTTTTTCACCCAAAATATCAACAAACACACTCCCCTTACCTTGTCCCCTAGATTAGTGGTTCCCAGAATGCCTTCACTACTAGATGCCATGGCCAAGATTTCTGGGAGTTGGAGTCCAAGGACAACTGGGGACCCAAGGTTAGGAACTAGAGATGGGCTTTCGAATGGGCAGCTTCCGAAAAGAAATGCAGGAGCCCAGTTGACATTCAGAACCAGAGGAACAAAATCAGCCAATCGTTTAAGTTGTGCTGGGCTTGCATGGGGTTAAACTCCAATGAGGAAGAAGCCTCCGACTCTGGCACTGGCCAATCAGACAGGGAGGCGGGATGATACATTTCCCTGCACAGCTCCGGATTGGCCAGTGCCAGGGCAAAGGAAAGATGACGCATCAGAGGCTTCGTCCTTATTGGAGTTTAACCCCACGTAAGCCTGGCACAAGGTAAGGGATTGGTTGATTTCATTCCTCCGGTTCCCAACACCACCTGGGCCTCCGCGTTGAATTTCGGAAGCTGACCACTTCTGGAATGATAACCCCATCTCTCTTAGGAACCACTGTCCTAGATCATTTTCCTTGAAAGAAAATGTCCAAATCCTTCTTATTCCCCAGAAATAACATTTCACAAACAAGGTGACAATGGGAAACCCAGAACCTATGTCAGGGAGCTCAGCTGACATAGGTTCTGATGTATTGCTCTAAGTGCTTCTCTAAACTCGCCAACAAGACACCATCTGTGGTATGCTGGATCTTAGAGATGACCAGTGTTGAGTCTGACAATAGGATGATTATCATCCTGCAGTGGTAGTTTACCCAGCTCCATAGCTACTGACATAAGCTTTGACTTCAATCCAAGGGCCTGTTCCAATGAGATGCAACTTACTGTTGGGGTTGACTTATGGCCGTAAAAGAAATTTACATTTCAAAGTATCAAAGTTGCAGTTCTTTACTAGTGCCACGAGGAATGTTTCCAGTTCCTTTTGAAATTCCAGGTACAACCCAGTCTAGATGGGTAATATGGCAACTCGCAGCCAGGGGAAACCATCTTTTGATTACCAGGGAGGCGATGCTGAAACTTGGACCCTTACAGACACATTATGCTGGAAGCTGGAAGCATTCAAAATGTGGATGTACCGATGAATTCTGAAGATACCTTGGACAGCCAGAGTCACTAATGCGGCTGTATTACAGTGCATGAATAAAAAATTAGAAATCCTCAATAGAGAAGGAAAAAAATGCAATATTTCAGACACATAATGCATAATAAGAACTACCATCTGCTGCACGTTATCCTTCAAGGAAAAATAGACGGGAAGCATGGTGCAGTGCATAGAACATTCTGATTTAAGAACTTAAGCCAATGGTTCGCAGTGAGCACAGCTGCTCTGTTTAGAATAGCCTTAGATAGAAACCAGTTCAGTCTATTCTACGAGGACATGGCACTTGAAGAAGAAGAGGTGAACAAATACACACAACAGGGGAGGATTTTGTCCACATTCATGCTGCCCCTTGCCTCTCACACTGCCATATCTACCGCCTATATGACATCTGGAGAATTATTTCACGCCCCATGCTTCTCCTGTCCAAGAGTATTTGTACACGACACCTAAACTCCACCGCAAATGGCTTCCAGCTCTGGAGCTTAAAATTGTTTCCCCACCAGCTCTGGAGTTTACAGATAATTAAGTGCGGCCACGCCCACCCAAGCGCGTCCCAGCGCACTTTTCAGGTACCTGCTCTCCGGAGGTGAAAATTCCTGATGCGGATATAACGTAGTGACTGCCAGGCTCTCCTTGCTTCTGTTTGTTCTCCCCCCCCCTCGCCCCTTTAAGAGATCTGAATGCAGTGCCGGGACGGCAGAACAGAGGTGAGCGGTATTCTTTTCTTCCTTTTTTTCTCCCTCCCCTCATGCAGCCAGCAGCCAGGAGTGCAGAGGGGGTGGAAACGCAGGAACAGCGACAAACCCCTAAGATCTCTGGTCCGAATTTAAGTGGCCAGCGGATCTTAGGGGTCATGTGAAAAGGCTCCAAGAGAACTCAAATTAAGAAAGATCACTGGTGCCAACTGGGTTGGATGCTCAGGACCTAATGCCACCTAACACACAAAGATCAGCCCTTTGTCTCTTTCAGTCCTGGTCATCCAGAGATTTGTCTCCTTGGCAAGAGCTCCAGAGAGAAACAATGTGATTCTACAACACCTTGAGATGTGAGTACCTTCACTGGAAATGATATCTCAGTGGTGGACTGCCTTTGCCAAGATATGTCCTACCCATAACAGGCGGGACCTGTCATCTGAAAACTAGTGTTTCAAGATACATCTTGCTGTAGGAGTCATAAAACCATCTGCTCTCAAAGCCTGCTATTGACACAGCAGTTAGACAACACTGGTGCACTAAATTCCGAATTTAAAAGAAAAACACAAGGACAATGAAGTAGAGTAGCCATTACCGATGACTTTTCAAACAAGTTAAACATGTTTGTTGCATAAACAGCTTGCATGACCAACCAATCCCTGATATTCTGGGATAGATTTTTCAGTGCTAACACTAAGAGAGCTGCCTAGATGCCCTAAGCTCATCCGATCTTCATGATTTTGGAAGCTAAGCAAGGTCGGGCCTGGCTAGCACTTGGATGGGAGACCACCAGGGAATACCAGGTGCTGTAGGCACCTGGAGTAGGAACTGGCAAAGCCACCCCAGTGTTCCTGCCAAGAAAACTCCATGGACATGGGGTCACGTAGAGTCAGTCACAACTGTAATGACACAACACACACGGACAGAAACACACAGGCACACACACACACACACATACATACACACACACACAATGCCTAGGAAGAGGAGTGCTGCTAGAAGCCAACAAGTCAAAAGAAAGGAATGATGTGTTGGACTAAATGCCAAACAATCAGAGATGGATCACAACTTTCCCGAAGCAACGCACATTCTCCTGGTTGCTGAAGTTTTCAGTTCTGATTTAATAGGGACTAGAGATGGGCACGAAATGAACAATTTTTTGTTTCTGTTTCCGTTTTTTTCGTTTCGTTACGCAACGAAATGACAAATGAATTTTGTCTCTAAAATGAAACGAAACAAACAGAAACACCGGAAATTTTGTCATGCGTTTCGTTTCTGTTACTGCAATATGAGTGAATTGCTTAAAATCCTAAAAAAAAAAATCACAAAAAATGAAATAAATGGTAATGAAATGGTAACGAAACAAACGAAAACAAAAACAAATTTTTTGCAAAAATTCGCAAAAATGGAAACGAACCGAAACAGACCCTCCAAACGACAAACGACAAATGAAATGCCATTTTTTTGATTTGTGCCCATCTCTAATAGGGGCACTAAGGTATGTGAACTCCTCAAGAAGTGAAACACCCCTCCCTGTGAGCTTTTACAGCCAAGCAGGGATTTATTTATTTATTTATTTATTTATTTATTTATTTATTTATTTATTTATTGCCAAACTTTGGGGAAACCCACTACTGTATTATTCTGGGAGGCAAACACAAAATAAATGAAACCCACAAAAGCAGCAGCGTCACCCGCCAAACAAGAGCATAAAATCACAAATCATAATAAAAGCAGGAAATACCACAAAACCCTATGGTGACAAGTAAATTAAGCTCCAAAATAAGAATAGTAAATTCCTGTCTCAGAGGAAGTCTATTTCTTACAGCCCTTTTTGAAAAGGTTCTGCCTTGGAACAGTAGGAGGGACGGCTACCCAGAAGGCTCGATTCCTACCTGATATCTTCCAGTATCTTTCAGTCTGGCCACTGTAAAAAGCCCAGCCTGGGAGAAATGGGTAAAATGGGCAGCAGTTCTCAGGATCTGAACCTTCCTTCCTGAGTCCTCAGTTGACATGTTTACATCCCTTAGCACCATTCCATGAACTACCAGGATACAGTAATTGCAATGTGCTCAAGGAATTCTACACCACCATCTTCATGTGAGTAAGACTGGGTGCAAGTGTGGGAAATTGTGCAAATCAAACCTCTAATGTTAAAAAAAACCTAACAGATTATCTTAATATTTTTCGAGTCTATTATTTCATTTTAGTAATATGTCAGTTCAGCGCCAGATTGGAAACGACACAGGGCAAACTCTCCAAGGTCACAACTCCTCCCAGCTACTGTAGACAGCAAAGACAATCCAGAATCAATCCTGGATGCCTTCCAATTTGGATTGGACAGATTCCTGGAGGAAAAGTCCATCACAGGTTACAAACCATGACAGAGATGTGTCACCTCCAGGCTTAGAACCAGGGTACTTCAAGGACCATATGCAGGGGAGTGGTATCAGGAGACAGATACCTAGTCTTGTGCACTCCCAGAGGCATCAGGTGGGGCCACTGTGAGATACAGGAAGCTGGACTAGATGGGTCTTTGGCCTGATCCAGCATGGCTCTTCTTACGTTCCTATGGAGTTTTTGTGAAGAAAAATATTGTTTTTAATAAGGACTAGCCCATGACCGTGCCAAGTGTAAGGCCAAAACAAGAATAGCGAACCCCACCACCAAGTGGGACAAACACTAAGAAAAAGAAGAAAAAGAATAAGGAGTCAGACTTGGAGATCAAGACTCTGGACTTGGTAGCAAAGACTCAGACTTAGACTCAGACCCAAAGACTTGCCAAAAAAGCTGCTGCTTCTTCTTCTTCTTCTTCTTCTTCTTCTTCTTCTTCTTCTTCTTCTTCTTCTTCTTCTTCTTCTTCTTCTTCGGCAGTACCTCTTAAATGATCAGGGTCTTTGCAGGGGGAGGCAGGGAGATAATTAGAGGTTCCACCTGCAAAGCTGTAGCGAAGTCTAATTACAGGCAACAATGCAAAAGGAAAACAGTTCTGAATTGTGGCAAGAAACCATAACCACAAAGGATCTTAGAAGAATCCGTGAGAGAAACTTGAATTGTGTCCCTGTTACATTGTTGTTATTTCATTAAAGAACATTTTGTTAACATTATTCTCTTGCTGAAAGCATTTAAGACCTTAATGAAACTACCATTTTGCCGTTCAAAAAAGCTTGTTAGCTGACGACCATCTCATTAATAAACACTCAGTTCGCTCATATGAAGCGCGCTTTGAAATGAAATTCAGCAAGGACTCCCTTCTGCCGCGGAAGATGAAGTAATTTATAGCAAGAGAGTTGTTTTAATTTTTTCTTCTTGCACTGTTGGAAGAATTTTGATAGAAAGCTAAATTATGAACTATCTGCGGTTTGTAAAAGGACTCGACTTTCAAATCCCTCACACTAGTTCTTCTTGAAAGCTTCTGATTTATGGGTACCCTGTGAAGGACAGATCTACAATAGTCATGTCCTCTGCACATCTCTTGAAGGGAAAGAAAGCAAAAGGAGGTACAGGGGTACCTTGTATAAAGGAATTAATTTGTTCCAAAGGAAATTATGTTCAGCAAATTTTCCTTTATACAAATTTCCCATAGGAATGCATTGAAAATGGATTAATCCCTAATCGTGAGTGCGACCATTTTTATGTTGTACGGATTCGCCGTATGGATGGTTCTGTTAAGCAAATTTCCCCTATCTCCAGAATTTTTTATGTTGTATGGATTTTATGTTATACAAACCGTTTGTTATATGCTGGTCCACTGCATTTACAACTAGGTATTTGGCAAACCTTCGGCATTCCAGATGTTTTGGACCACAGCTCCCAGAATTCCACACCTGTTATTGCCAATGAGAAACGACTGCAGGAGATATGGTCCGAAACAGCTGGAGTGCCGAAGGTTCACCACCATTACAAGAGCCATTAGGTGAGTGTATTGATAGCTAATTCAATAGCTCATTGGTTCAGGTCTCTCTGGCTGTAGGGTCAAAACTACGGGCTGTGTTACCTGGGACAAACATGGATTCTGAGAACCCCCCACACACAGCAAAGGGGGGGGGGAACAGTACAACTATTATTTTGTCATGTTGGCACCTCCCACTGCAGCATGGCATTCCCAGGGCACATGAACATAAGAACATAAGAAGAGCCATGCTGGATCAGGCCAAAGACCCATCTAATCCAGCTTCCTGTATCTCACAGTGGCCCCACCAAATGCGACAGGAGTGCATGAGACTAGATTTCTGTCTCCTGATCCCACTCCCCTGCATCTGGTCCTTGAAGTGCCCTGGCTTTAAGCCTGGAGATTACACATCTCCTTCATGGTTTGTAACCTGTGATGGACTTTCCTCCAGGAATCTGTCCAATCCCCTTTGGAAGGCAGCCAGGCCAGATGCCATCACCACATCCTGTGGCAGGGAGTTCCACAGACTAACAACGTGCTGGGTTAAAAAAATAGGTGAAGTGAACCACTTCCCCTCTGCCCCCTCAGCTGTGGCCCTGTCTGGCTACAGAGCCAGAGGCTGGAAGTTCAATTCCTCACTGTGCCACCTGGAAGTACAGCCAGACTGTGAGGCCTTTGAAAAGTTGCACAGTCCCGGGATGCCCCCTCCCCCAGAAGAAGCAAAGCAAACACAACGTTCTGCTTATATACCGCCCCATACCACTTCAAGTAGTCTCTGGGCGCTGTATAGTTTTAATTAAATATGCAGGCTATACATTGCCCCTGCCCTGCCCCACCCCCAGCAAGCTGGGTACTCATTTTACTGACCTCAGAAGGATGGAAGGCTGAGTGAACCTTGACCCTGCTGCCTGGGATTGAACCCCAAGTCATGAGGACAGTGTGACCTGCAGGACAGGGATTTAACCACTGTGCCACAAGGCTCAAGAAGGCAGTGGTAAACTACTGCTGAGCACCCTCTGCCCTGGTACACCCAGGAAAGGGTCACCATAAGTCACAAGCGACTTGGTGGCACATTATTCTCACTCTGCAGATTTTATTAAGAAAAGAAAACGATTTTTGTGAGGAAGGATCGAAGGCTGTCAACCTTGAGCGGGCTACCCGGGACTGAACCCCAGGTCTTTAGCCCAGTTTTGGCTGCAGGACGGGCATTTAACCACTGAGCCACGAGACTTCCGCCCATGGTGGAATCAAGCTTTTTCTTCTTTACTTAGACAGGCAAAACTGCACATTTTGAGCAGATGACTAGGGACGAATTTTAAAAATCCCCAGCGACGTGCTGCTCAAATGGTACTCAGGTATCAAGCATACGGGGGGCTAAAGGCACAATCCTGAACTAAAAAGCTAACAGGAGAAGGGCACCACACATGGAGGAAACAACCGAAAGCTGACTGACTGATAAAAAGAAAATGCTCAGATGAATTGACTGGAAGGTTCATTTATTTTAAGAAGCTTGCCTCCCATTTGCTGGAAGGATAATGAAAAACTTAGTTGAACTGTCTGCCCTTGAGCGATGCTGCCGGCTTCTGCAGCTTCATCTAAATAGGTGACTCTCGCCTGTAATTGCCATGTTGAACGAACGAATCTGTTAATTGGCTGAGCCGTAGGCCTTGACATCAAAAGATACAAATAGCACACAACAGATTGTCAACAATATCAAAGCAACTGAAGCAGACTCAATTGTCTATACAAGATTGTTCTGACAGAAACATTAGCGGTGATCCTAACGACCCAGCAGCGTATAGCTCCGGGATTAAATGTCACTTCTCTACAGCTGACCGAAGGGTATCTTTTTCAGTGATAATCATTAAGGAACCCTATTCAGCAGAGAGCTAATAATACTCTTTTGAAGAAACAGGAGAAGAGTAGAAGAGGTAATGGTTCTTAGGAACACATGGACACAGGTTGCCTTTTGATGAATCACAAATTGAGAAGGAATGTTGGTTTTTTATTTCCTAGACTACAGATACCATAATTCTTCATTTCTGCTGACCTTACAGATGCCTAAATATAATGCACCTTGGAGAGGGATCCCAGTTTCTCTCTGCCAGGTATCCTATACAGAAAGAAAGCTCCCAGCAACCACTGCAGCAGGAATTGGAAGGCTAGGCGCAATGTAGAATCTTCTAAATACACCACATTTAGGTGTCTATAAGCTAGAAGGTAGGCAGAGCCAAGGGGTGTGATGGCTCAGCGGGCTAGAGTACTAGAAACTGTTGGCTGCAAAGTCAGCAGCTCAGCAGTTCGAATCCCGGGTGCCACACAGCGGAGTGAGCTCCCGCTGTTAACCCCATCTCCTGCCAACCTAGCAGTTCGAAAGCATGTGCATGCAATTAGATAAATAGGCACCGCCACAAAAAGTGGAAAGGTCAACAGTGTTCCATGCACAGAAATGCATTCAGCCATGATGGCCACATGGCCATGTAACTGCACAACACTGGCTCTTTGCCTTAGAAATGGAGATGAGCACTACCCCTAGAGTTGGACATAACCAGTACACATGTCCAGGGAGGGGGGGACAGAACTCCAAGGATGGAGAATTACAATAGACGTAGAAAAATCCAAAAATCCGTAACAGTTCATCCACCTAGCTCAGGCTTTGCTTACATATTGTCCTGAAACTAAAGAGACAGGCTGCATTTAAGTCTGGATTTATAGACACACCTGATGAAGTGTGTAAACTTAGTGCAGCCGTAAGAGGAAGTACAGCTTAATTTGAAACACACACACACACACACAAAGCAAGCAAGCAAGCAGGGAACTAAGGCTGCCTAGCAGACTGTTGAGTGTGCTGGCGACTGCTAAATATTTTCAGTACCAGGCATGTAATTGACTCAATAACTAGGAGACAGGGATCAGGGTTGTTTATTTTTAAAGCTACTAAGCTAAAGCTGTTACCCAAAATTACTTCTCCATAAAAGGGCTCAAAGCAGAAGCAGAATGTTGAACAGCTGGCATCTTTCAATGGAGAACAATATTATTATTAAAAAAATTTTGCAAACATTTTCATACAGCAATATTTATCACATTAAAAAAAAGACTTGAAGTTCGGGTTTGGCTAAAATGATTCTCCTTTCAGCTGACTGCTGTGTTTTACAAACTGCGGCTTAGCGAAAGTTTCCCAGGACTATTAGAATCCAATGGCTTTGCAGACTGAAATTGGATAAGTTGTAATAATAATAATAATAATAATAATTTAAACATGGGGATGGACTAATGTCATCCTCCATCTTTTATGGAGCTTCCATACTGGCTCCCTCAGCTCAGGAGGCAACAGTTGCTCACATATGGGGTGTGTGTGTGTGTGTGTGTGTGTGTGTGTGTGTGTGTGTGTGTGTG
>JAHTLZ010000213.1:7587479-7624305 GCA_023846285.1 Phrynocephalus versicolor | reverse complement strand
AGTAGTAGTAGTAGTAGTAGTAGTAGTAGTAGTAGTAGTAGTAGTAGTAGTAATAATAATAATAATAATAATAATAATAATAATAATAATAATAATAATAATAATAATAATAATAAATTGGCTGCACTTGCTGATTTTAGTGGATGCTTTGTTTTGCTACACCTTTCTTTTGAAATCTGCAAGGCCTCTGGGCAGAAAAGCCACTCAGAAATATTATTGTTAATAACATTTTGGGGGGTGGGGGGGTGGGGAGGCCATTTTGCATAGGAACATCCCTTCTGTTTTTACAAGACGTATCTCTGCATTTCATCATAATTTCAGTAGACAAAGAGCTTGACTGCCCCTTGCAACACAGACACAGATCCAACTCACTGAGTGATCCAGCATTTCCTGGGAAGTGGTTCCCCACCCCCCATTCCCTTCTTCTGGGGCCAACCTGGGACAGTGCAGCTTGCCCAAGGCCCCACAGGTTGGCTCTTCTCCTAAGAGGCCCAGTGGGGAATCGAACTCCTGACCTCTCCCTCCACAGGCAGATCCATCCACCACTCAGCTATCCAGCAGTTCTAGCAGTCTTGCACTGGGATTCTTGGGGGCATGCCTGCATGATGACTCAGTGCCTGCCCATGCACCTCTAAGAAAAACACCAGAGACATTTTATTTAGAAATATATGGCAAGTTATTAATAGAAATAGACTGCAAGTTATTAATTCCCTTACCCTAATCAACAGGACCTCAGCCACTAGGGGGAAGCCATGGTAAAGCTATTCCTTGACAATCTCGTTTACTTTGAAAATCCTATTTAGGGTCCCCATAAAATGAAACTGACTTGACATGACATAACACATATAAACAAACTATACATAACAATGTCTACATCCATATCCACATATCCATATTGGCATTTATTTGTGATCCCAAAATTATATATACTTCTAAATAAACAATAATAATAAATTTTGGAGGTGACATGGTCACTCCTGGAAGCGCAGGCATTATAAAAGTTGCACTGTTCCATTCTTATCAATGCAGAAAGAAAAGTAGAGGCAATGTAGCCTAACGGATAGAGTGCAGGTCTCTCTTTCAGCAAGGGTATGAGTCCAAAACCCCACAAGACTTTGGAAACGTACAGGGGTTTGGGGGGCAGGTGTCGTTGGTAAAACCGCTCCTTAAATACAGCTCAGAAACCTCACAAGGCTGGTATTCATAACAGCCATATAGGGCTAATTACTTTTCCTTTCTGTAACTCCTCAAGCTCTGTAAGGAATATGGCAGCTACTATTGCAATTATCAGTTAGGGATGTTTTGTTACGTAATGAAATGAAATGAAACGAAACGAAATGAGGATGCAGCATTTTGTTATAGACGAAACAAAATGGTCTTTTTTCCATTGAAACAAACAGTTTTGTTCCATCGTTTTGGGCTCCTGGCGAGCTGTCAATGTCTGAACCCCTTTAAACCTGGCCCATTCGGCACCAGCGGATCCCCCTGGTGCCAACTGGGCCAGTTTTAATGGGGTCCAGCTGATAACAGCTCAGCAGGAGCCCTTTAAAAAGGCTCTCAGAGTCCTGAGCACCAAATCTGGTGCCTCTAGGGCCCTGGGGAGCCATTTTATTTCGTTTCGTTTCGTTTCGTATGAATTTTTTTTGAAAAAAATTGTAGGAAACAAAACAAGATGGGGGTGAGCACGAAACGAAACGAAACATTATTTTTCCATTTCATGCCCATCCCTATTAGCAATTGATTTGAAATAGTTGGCAAAGATGTGAAAAATGGCTCTTTCCAGCAAAGAAATTATGTTCTGCAGCTGGGATGCCTCCAAGGAAATTTGATTCATCTCCTGGCTACAAATCCTCCCTAGATCTAGCTAGCCTCAGGTGCCTTCAGCAGAGGAGTTCAGACTTCATGAGGGTGCCAAGAACAGGTGTTGGTGGTGTCACTTGGGAGACATTGTGGAGCCCGATGGCACCGCCACGGGGCATATGCCCTGTCTTCCGTCTGTAAACGGCCGCTTATCCCTCTGGTTTTTTATAGATTTCTGTGTGGCATTTCTGGAGCAGACATCTGTATGGTTGTGAGGACACATGGTGGGAATCCCCATCAACAGTGGCAGATGTCACTGCCTGTGGATCACATCACCTGATCTTCCTGGAGTCACCCAGCCTGGCATAACTGCCGCAAGTGACACGCTGATGGCTTTGGGACACTTAACATTTCCAGAAGCTCGTGGGCTGTTGGTGTTTTCTCTCTCTCATTATTATCATTCATAACTCTTCCTCCTCGCCTCCCTCTGCTCCAACCTCCCATCTGTAACTGTGATGACACAAATGTGAAGGGACAAGGTCAGATCCATCGTACAGTAACATATGTGACATCTTTTTCACATAGGGGTAGCCATAAAACCAGAGGAGTTACCCTTCTGTGGGGTGACAGGAGAAAACAGGAAAAGGCGTGAGACACAGAACAGTCCTCATGAATGTGAGGGCTGGTTGAAACAGTTCTTCTCAACTTAAAAAAAGATGCAAAAGTGATCTGCGATCTTGCTAGATTTAAGGGGGTGGAAATCAGATTTGGGTGAAATTAAAAAGAGAGAGGAGATCTGAACTGGATGGCATATGGACTGGATGCCTTCAAAAGAAGATTGGACGGATTCCTGGAGGAAAAGTCCATCACAGGTGACAAACCACGATGGAGAGGTGTCATCTCCAGGCATAAAAACCAGGGTACTTCAAGGGCCAGATGCAGGGGGGAGTGGGATCAGGAGACAGAGATCTAGCCTCGTGCGCTCCCAGACACGCTTGGTGGGGCCGCTGTGAGGTACAGGAAGCTGGACTAGATGGGCCTTTTGTGGGTATAAAATATATCATATGAATTTGTTCAGATCAGTTCCAAGACACTGCCACTTTGCGCATGCTGAAACTGTGGATATGTATTCTCTGGTTCCCTCTAGTGATTAGTTCTGTTAATACATATTGGAAATATGTATTTCTGGTTTTTTAATTTAATATGTTTAGCAGCGGATGAATGAAACTGTGAGTGCTGATTCTGTTGATATAGCAGACCTACAGTATATGTAAAATGTATTACTTTTTTCTTCATTTATTCTTCAGATATTCACAGGCATCAACTTGGCCACTGATATTTGGTGTTGCCTATCCAGAGAGTGTTATCAGATCTAAATGCCTCACTGTATGTTTATATGCTCAAGCAGGGCTGAGAATTCTCTCTAATCTTAGCAGCAGAAGGTCCAGAAAACTGAGTGTTATATCAAGAATCCCCTGTTAATAACTGTCTCCATGTGTTTATCTGCCTCAGGTCACATAATCCTTCTCTTGCAATACATGGCGACCAGTTTGGATAAATTAACCAGCACTATACCAGCCTTTATCTGAAGCGTTAACCATTAATTTACAAAAATCAATCCTCAGAGGAGACAAGGAGGTAAAGTTGATGGCCTCAGTATTACGTAGGCCATGGATTTTCCATGCTTTCAAATCTAAACAACCGAACATACAGCTAATTGCAACATAGATAACAGCTAAATTAAGCAAGCACAGTAACTCTACAAAAGCATGGAGGAAACATAATGAATTTGCAAATTAATGTCTGAGTTGATTATGAGACCCAGATGTTTAAGACTCTGGTGGGATTCTTTAAGCAACTATATTCAGATTTACATACTCACCTAATATGCTTTTAAAAAAATAAAAATCCAAAAGAACAAGTAGTTTTTGTCTCTGGAACTGCACCAGAACCCAGAAAAATAAATAAAAAATGACATCCCATAGAAAAGAGGGGAACATTTTTTTCAGAGCTTGGGAAGTTGGCTTTTAAATTTAGTTCATTATACCACAAACAAGCCTGGATAGTTTGTTACTATTGTAGTCACAATTAAAAATATATAACTTCATTTGCTTGTTCTTAAAAGTAACAAAAATAGTTATCCTTAAATTATTAAATTTGGGATTTCCCCCCCTTCTACACTGCCAGAACAAGGCAGCACTTGAACCATGAAATAGTCTTTCTTTAAGTGAAACCACCCATCAGTAGCTATAAACACAATTTACAAGCCACAATTGCATTTTAAAAAGAGTGAAATTGTCCCTGTTAAGCCATAATTATAATGCCGTGCAATTCAATGTTAGTTGTACAAAAAAGGGAGTATATCAATTACTTCTGAGTTCAGAGTTTTTCAATGTGATGCCTAATTATAATGCAAAGGTGCTTCTGTCTAATAATCTATGTACAGATCTATACTCTATCCATATCTGACACACACAGAGACACGCACTCCAGAGTTTTGATCTGGTCTTTTCCGAATTCATAGTCTAGCACCAAAGGACAAAATGAGAAGCCTCATTCATAAGTCATGCAAATATAAAGGCAGGGAACCATGGGAGATGGTACATAAGGATTTTTCTGTAAGTTTGTCCTCTAAAGCTAAGAAAGAAAGGTTTCTTAGACTTGAGAGTTTTCAACCAAATAAAAAAAAATTGTGGAAGCAAACACAATTTACTTGAGAAATTTGCTAGTATGTCACACTTGTAATGTAGCTTGTTTTAGGGAAATAAGTACAAAAGCATGTGTGGCATATTTTTTTCCCAAAAGTGAACAGATGAAAATGCATTAAATGGAGTCACATGCATGAACACTCTTTGGCCCATAGGGACACGCAGACATGAATGTGTACATTTGGGGGAAATGCATTAAAAATACATACATCAGGAAGCATGCATATGAAAAATGTATATTTATTCCTCTGCTAGAAGAGGAGGGGAAAAAACAGTCTCAAATTCTGAAATGAACAAAGAACGGGAAAAGAAAACAGTTGAGATGGATTCTCTAGTCCGTTGTCACTGGAGGCAAAGCAACCAAGAAGACTTCTATCATCTATAATGGCTAAACAAGTTGTAGAAGCAGTAAAACTGATTTGAATTTTAATGGGAAAAAAGTGACAGAATATATACCCCAAAATAGGCCCAACATCTTGGATAAGTCCACTAATGTTCAACTTAAAACCTGAACATCATGATGGGTTTAACCAGTGATGGTGAACCTTTTAAAGACCGAGTGCCCAAACTGTGATTCAAAACCCAATTATTTTTCGCAAAAGTCCCAATCCGTCAATTTAACCTGAATACAGTGGTGCCTCGAGTTACAAATGCTTCAGGAGCTACCTTCCTGGAGGACTGAAGTGACTTCGGAAGGAGCTGGGTTTTAACCCATCATGATGTAATATTCCCCGGGTTTTGAAGCACAAGGACACCCAACAGCGCACAGGAAGGAGGGGATCGGAATGTTTCCGTGCAGAGTTGAAAGTGACAGAAGGCAGATCAACATATCAAGGGGTTGTGTTGCCTGATTGAAATTGATGCTCTTTCCAAGGCTTGATTGGCGTGCTGCTCCCTTTGATGATTGACACCCTCGAGGACCAGATGTTCACTTGGTTTGCTCTTCGGTTCCCTGTCAAACATGGGAGGAAAACAAATCTTGAGAATCTCACCTCTGTTGCCGTTTCTTCTGCCCCGCTGATATGATGAAAGAGGCAACTCTTGACGAATATAAACTTGCTCGTAATTTATTGATTTTTTCCTCTCTTTTTTGCAAGCACTATGACAGAACAGAGGGTCAGAACTGAGACAATAGTTAATGTGTTGACGGAAGAAAGGAACAAATTAGAGTTCTGGCCAAGTCATCGCCTCTAAGCGATCTGAATGCGAACAGTGCCTTTATGCGTGTAGCAATGCAGAAGTAAATTGTCAACTGCCCAGAGAGGGCTTTAAGCACTAAGGGACCATATATAAGCAGAACACTTTATTTATGGCTCTGAGGGGCCTAGAAACACCTGGATCAACCCCCTTCCCCCGCCTCCTCCTCTGTCCAGCACTGTGGCCATCTTGGCAGCTCACAAACTCTGCTCCAAGGGGAGGGGGTAGCTGTGTTAGGACATCACAGCAAAAGACAAGGAGTCTTGTGGCACCTTAAGCTATTTTTCACTCTCTCTTTAACTGCTTGCATTCTCTTGTAGCTTTAATGTAACGTCATCTTTTAATGCTGCACGATGTCCCTCAATTCCCTGCTCTCAGTACTTGAATATATCTTAATTGTACTGGACTGTATATTGCCCCTCGTTGCTGTAAGCCACCTTGGGTCCTTTTCCGAGGAGAAAGGCAGGGTAAAAATACTCTAAAATAAATAAATAAAGTAAATAAATTATCTCCCAGCGACCCTTCCCAAAACATGGCAATCATCAAACATCAGGAGGAGAGCAGAACAGAAACAACAAAAAACGGGTCAGTCACCATAACATCCTTTTAATTGCCAGGAAACTAGTTACATCTCATTGCTCAAAAAAATAAAAATAAAGAACATCTTTAAAAAACAAATTAACTGTAGCTAATTAATTTGAAGGCCTCGAAAGTAACAATCTTGCTTTGGGTGCTGACACACTGACCAGCCTGTGAAAAGTTACATTTCTGAAGATGTCAGAGGAAACAAGAAATTTGGAGACTTTCCTGCAGGCAGCGGCAGTAGAAAGCTCCTTTTCTTCCTAGGATGCTGGGCCTTTGAATCAAATCCATAGTTATTTGTGCTTTAAATTGCTTGTGTTATGCCGTATGGCTTTGGCGCGAGGTTGCCTGGAAGCTGGCTGCTCTTCGAATACCAATAGAAGGTTGCCACGACTCGTACAGCACATCCAGGCAAAGGCGCCAGCTGAGGGAAAATGACTGATTTCTGCATTGTGATGGCTAGGATGTCCCGAGAGGGAAGCATAGGCTGTTCTTCCCAATCGCTTCTCAACTATAAAATTCACACCGCAGAACGAATCATCTTTCCATCCGAAAAGACGTCGATCTGGAAGCAAGCCCGCTCCTTTTTCCCCTGGAAAAATGATTCCAAAATAAAGGGGACAATCACCGAAACCAGAGTTTTCCATGGCTCCATGAAGCTTGTTGTCAGACCATCTCTCACATCCTCCTGCAGACTGAGTTGCAAGGAGACCCTCAAAGGAGGCCATCAGACACTGCAAAGGGGCATGTAGGATCCCACCAGAAAGGATCGCTCTAACAGCAGTGATCGTCCTTCAGTCTGCTGGGGAATCCCTCCAGCCCAACCTGTTCAAAAAAGCAAAAAGCAAAGTGTTCTGCTTATATACCACCCCATACCACGTCAAGCAGTCTCTGGGTGGTTTACAACTTAATTATGCAGGCTACACATTGCCCCACAACCCCTGCAAGCTGAGTACTCATTTTACCAATCTCAGAAGGATGGAAGGCTGAGTGAACCTTGAGCCGGCTACCTGGAACTGAACCCCAGGTTTTCAGCACAGTTTTAGCTGCAAGTACAGGCATTTAATCACTGCGCCACGAGGCTCAGTGTTAAAATAGAAACCTTACAGAAAAATAGGGAAAATAGGGGGGGAAATAGAAAAATCAAAACCTTACAGGTGGATCAAAAAGAGTCCCACTTGGTCATGGATAAAGGTCAGGTTGAAGTGTTTATCTTCATGTTTCATGTGATCACTTGGAAATACAGTGGACCCTTGTATAACAAACAGTTTGTATAACATAAAATCTGTACAACATAAAAAAATCTGGAGATACGGGAAATTTGCTTAACAGGATGGCCTATAGGGTGAATCCGTTCAACATAAAAATGGTCACGATTAGGGATTACTCTATTTTCAATGCATTGCTATGGGAAATTTGTATAAAGGAAAATTTGCTTAACATAATTTCATTTGGGATGAATTCATTGCTTTATACAAGGTACCACTGTAGGTTGCCCCACACATCTCCACAAGTGGTCCAAATTGCCATCTGTTTTCCCAGAGGTTCACACCCTAATACTCACAGACACACAGCCCTCTTCCAGCAGATTTTCGACTCCTTTGGCAACACCGACATCAAGAAAGGACTCTGACAAAGAAAAATTGCTGCGTTTTTGCTTGCTTGGTTGGTTTTTTTCTCTTTCTCTCCCCTCCCCTCCTGTTTTTGCTTCATGCTGGAAAGGTTTGCTGCTTTCTTTAATACGCAGGGAAGAGTAAGTGGTAATCAATAGTGATATCAGCTTGAAACTTGGTGTCTTGATGAAAGTGCTTTTGAAACACTGCACCGAGTCCAATTCTGCTATCATTTAGTGCCAGGAGTTATTACCTTTGCACTAGTGTTGAGCCTAATTTATATACCCAACTGTTAGCTGGAATCTATTAAAGTTTATTAGCACCATTTCAGAAGACAGTAGTGCCTTAAGAGGTCCTTCTCATGTTAAAATTGACCAGCTGGTTTAGCTCTATTAGGCACAGAATCTGAAAGGAGCTGGTACCCATGCCTCAGCTCGCTTTGAAAGGGAGACAGCTGTTGTGTCACTCCTAGGGGGCATTGTTTGTTTGTTTATTTATTTATTTATTTATTTATTTTCAAGTTTGTATATCGCACCTATTTCCCAAATGGGAACTCAGGGCGGTTTACACAAGATTAAAAAAGAATTTGTTTTTTGTTGTTTTTTTTTTTTTTGTTTTTAGCTCACTGAACCAAAGATTTCCCTGGGGCTTTATCTGTTTTACCTGGAAAACTACAAGTCAGAATGGACTCAATGGCACATGGCCGTCGTGTGGCTGCCTGGCACTTAAGTATTCCTCCCAGGAAAGCACTTGTACTCTGGAACATTCTGTTCCAGTCTTTATTATTGATATTAAAGGTTTGTGACTAGATTCTAAAACAAAAACATCTCTCCCCCCCCCTCCATTTTTCCTTCTATTAAAAAATGTGGAACAAAACCCTATTACAGAAATGCAAAAGGTTTTAATGTTGTCTAGATGAGATGAGATAACTTCCGTGATGCCGTTAAATTGACTCGATAGTGTCTTTCTTCTCACATAGCAACATACAATATAACAGAGTCAGAAGACCTAAGATATTACAGACATAAGAGCCGATCCATGGAAAATTTGTATGCTGAAAAAAGAACATTACTGTAGTTTCATCTAAAATATCATCAGCTCAAATGATGACTTGATGCTGCTGGTTATTTTTCAGATGATTTCTATAAGCTTAACCTTTAAAGAATGGGAATTTCTGTCTTCTCCAAATGCCAGTCAAAGGTTAAAAACATTTTGACCTCTCGCAGCATCTGGGGGGAAAGGGACTTCCTTGCGTGAAAGCTTGCTCGACTATTTTCTTCTTTGTTTGTGTGTTTAAGCATTTCTAACCCACCCTCTATCTAGAGATCGCAAGGCGGGGTCAAATCAATAAACATACCTTGGAAGAATCTAGAGCAAACCGAAAGGCCTTGGAAACACCTTAAACCAGTCCAACGATTCCAACGTAACTGAAACTAGAGAACGGGAAGTTGTGATCTAATTAGATTTCCAAAACCTCATTTGAATACGGATCCGATGTACTGAGAAAGACAGTGTTAGCAGCCAGGTGGGTCTCCAACAGGAGAGTATTCCACAGTGGGGACACAGCAGAGAAATATCTTTCCTACATCAAGTCACAGACAGGTTAAGAGCGGGCATGTTCCTGGGTGGATTGAGACAGACACTTGCCTTGTGGAGCCTCATGGTGCGGTGGTTAAACAGCTGCACTGCAAGTAAAACTGTGCTCATGACCTGGGGTTCAATCCCAGGTAGCCGGCTCATGATTGATTCAGCCTTCCATCCTTCTGAGGTCGGTAAAATGAGTACCCAGCTTGCTGGGAGGGGGGAGGGCAATGTGTAGCCTGCATTACTGTAATTAAAACTGTAAACCGCCCGGAGACTACTTGAAGTGGTATGGGGTGGTATATAAGCAGAACACTTTGCTTTTTTTGGTTTTTGCTCAAATATCATTGGTTATGATGACTAACAAGTTCTGTTCAATCTAGGTCTAGCCTAGTAATAATTGCATGCCGTCGAGTCAGTTCTGATTTACATATGGCAACCCTTTTGAGGGTTTTCTAGGTATAGAGTGCTGCCTAGATGCCCTAAGCACATCCAATCTCGTCTGATTTCAGAAGCTAAGCGCGGTCAGCCCTGGTTAGTACTTGGATGGGCAACCACAAGGGAATACCAGGTGCTGTAGGCGCCTGGAGTAGGAACTGGCAAACCACTCCAGTATTCCTGCCAAGGAAACTCCATGGACATGAAGTCATGAAGATTGGTTACAACTATACATAAGAACTTAAGAAGAGCCATGCTGGATCAGGCCAAAGGCCCATCTAGTCCAGCTTTCTGTATTTCACAGTGGTCCCACCAGATGCGTCTGGGAGCGCACGAGACTAGATCTCTGTCTCCTGATACCACTCCCCTGCCTCTGGCCCTTGAAGTACCCTGGTTTTAAGTCTGGAGATGACACGTCTCCACCATGGTTTGTCACCTGTGATTGACTTTTCCTCCAGGAATCTGTCTAATCCCCTTTTGAAGACATCCAGGCCAGATGCCATCACTACCTCCTGTGGCAGGGAGTTCCACAGACTAATAATGACGCAGCACACACACAGGTATTAAGTAATCAATAATGGTTTCCCATTCCCTTATACCGGGCATATTCTGGGGCTGTGGAGCTGGCTGTTCTCCCTGGAGGCACAGTGGGAGATCACCTTCCTAACCTTTGACACTGCAGCCAGCTACCCAAATCACCGAGCTGGGCAACTGGAGGGCAATTTCTAGTCTAAGCCTTGACCACTAGGACACTCCCCAACTTCTCCTAGGATTCCAGTCACAACCCTTGCTTTTGTTTTTCAGCAAAAGAAATAGCAATCAGACACCTTGATCCCTGCTCCTGGTCAGAACAAAGAACATTGATGTACGTGCCTTTTTAGAATTTGTTTCTTCACATTATGTTAAATACCCAGAGGCAATGAATATAGATACAACCTCATATGTCTCTATATACGGTTCTGAGTTTCAAAATCAATTCCAAAAGTGTTGTAAAGTGTGCACTGCTGTAGATTAATGCACTGAATACATTTCCACAGAACTTGATGTGTTTCATAAAAGGTCCATTTCAAAAGTGTGCTGTATTATAGGTGAACAGTTGCAGTAAATAATCTTGTTACCGAAACCTAAGCAATTTTTACAAGGCGTATTTCTGGCTGACTGAACAATTTATTGTCCAAATGTCACATTGAGTTTTTCCAAGATAAGACGAAATAGGGTTTTGTTTTTTGTTTGTAAAGTAAAAGAAGGGGAAAGAAAGAACGGGAGGGGAAAGTCAAAGCACTTACAAGAAGAAAAACAGGAATAAAGCAGCTTTCTTGAAAAGATATGCTATATTTGTAAAATGACTAGCTAGTTTATGTATGGAATGCCCCACCTGAGGGTAGCACGTTTTGAATCTGAATTATAAATAATATTGAAGAAGACCAATGGGCTGTGTTCATATTGGGTTTGATTTACAAAATCCTCCATGGCTTGGGTCCAGAATATCTGACGGAGCATATCTTCCCAAGATCAACTTTGACCCGGCCCACCAGAACATCTCAGGTCCTAATGTTAAGAGTCGCTTCACCTAGGGAAGCTTGTTAGACCTCCACGCGGAACCGTGCTTTTTCTGTTGTTGGCCCCGTATGGTGGAATCAGCTTCCAAGGGATATTAGGACTGTGGAGCCCCTCTTGGCCTTTAGGAAGTGATTAAAAACTCGGCTTTTCCAGGCTGCCTTTGGTGACTAATGGAGGTAGAATGTTCATTGGTTTGTTTTGTTTATTTATCTGCCTTTTTTAAAAAAAAATCGCCACCATCTTATACTTTACCTGACAGTTTACTCTCTTTATTGTTTGGGTTTTATGTTTTAAATGCTTTCACATAATGCAGGCATGTCCAAACTTCGGCCCTCCAGATGTTTTGGACCACAATTCCCACAGTCCTTTGCCATTGGCAATCTAAGCTTAGAATTCTGGGAGTTGTGGTCCAAAACATCAAGAGGGCTGAAGTTTGGACATCCCTGACATAATGGATTTATTGATTGATTCTTTTTAATGTTGTGAACTGTCTAGAGTTCCTCTGGGAAGTCAGGCAGTCTATTAAATAAATAAATAAATAAATAAATAAATAAATAAATAAATAAATAAATAAATACTAAAGAATGGTCTATGTCTATGTGGCTGGATGGCAGAGTGGTTCAGGTCTCCAGATATGGAGTCAGAGTTTGAGAGTTTCCTCTTCTACTGTGTTCCCTGTGAAGAAGAACCATCTTGTGTGACATTGGGGCAAGCTACAACATCCCAGGTTGCCACCAGAGAAAGGGGAACAGCAAACCACTTCTCAGTATTTTGTTCTTGGAAAAACCCTAAAAAGGAACGGATGCTGGAAGTCGGAACTTGACTTGATGGCATATGATCATCTTTACTATTTATGAGTGCATATGTACGCAATGGAGGGGGCATGGTGGCTCAGTAGACGAAGGCTCTGTAACTGTTGACTGCAAAGTCAGCAGCTCAGTGGTTCGAATCCCGGGTGCCACGCAGCGGAGCAAGCTCTCACCGATAACCCCAACTCCTGCCAACCTAGCAGTTCGGAAGCATATAAATGCAAGTAGATAAATAGGTACCGCCATAAAAAGTGGGAGGGTAAAACTGTTTCCTTGAAGCCATGCCGGCCACATGGCCATGGACTTGCACAACACTGGATCTTCAGCTTGTAAACAGAGATGAGCACCGCCCCTAGAATCGGACACGACTAGCACACATGTGAAGGGGGGACCTTTACCTTTACCTACATATGTACATAATATTATTCATTTGTTTTTCATTGCACAGAAAATTCTATATAATTTCATGTTGTATGCTGAAGGATATTTGACAGGCAAGTACCTCTCAAGTAACACAGCACCCATGAGGAGGAATACAATCCCAGCATTTTGCAGTCAAAGACAGAGCAACAAACGTGCCTCTGATAGCCCAACCAAGTCCAGCTAGGGGTGAGAAGTAGAGATGGGCATGACTCAAAAAATGGTGTTTCGTTTGTCGTTTGTCGTTTAGGGGGTCCGTTTCGGTTCGTTTTCGTTTTTCATGAATTTTTGCAAAAATATTCGTTTTCATTTTGTTACGTAAAAAACGAAAATGAAAACGAAAAATTGCTGTTTCGTTAGCATTCATTACAGTTCAATGTATTTGCTGCAACAAAAACGAAAAGCACGACAACATTTCTGGTGTTTCGTTTCGTTTCGTTTCATTTGGAGACAAAATTCGTTTTTCGTTTCGTTACGTAATGAAACAAAAAAACGAAAACAAAAACAAAAAATTGCTCGTTTCGTGCCCATCTCTAGTGAGAAGTTGTCTGGGCTCACATTAAGAAGCCCCATGAACATGTGCTTCACTGTCTGTTGTTTGCCAGTCCTAACAGTAGAAATACAACAGCAGCAAAGAACATGAGTAGCAATTCAATGTCCTTCCATATCATCGAAAATCAGCTGCTGGAGGCAGCCGCTCCATCCTGCTAACAGTAGGGCCAGCCACAATTACAGGAGCAAAGTAGTGAATGGATGAAGTCAGGAATGTGGATCCTGTAATAAAACACCCAGTGGTGCATCCATGGTTGTTTGTATTCATTTTAATGTATTTGTTTATGATAAGTCAGATTTCATTAACTGTGTGGGAATGGCACCATGATGAGATTTATATCAGCCTGTTGAAACATGTTGCTTCAGATGTTCTGTTGTTTCCAAACTGAGCTGCAGCCAGAGAAAACTGACACTCATTAAAGAGATTACTTACCACTGTTTTACGTCTCCCAGAACAGATGGCCATGGAGGAGGAGAGTTGAGTAGGGTTCCAGACAGAGCTTGAGTGAATTCATCTATTGACCTTCAACTCTAAGAATGACCAGTCATGACCACCAGACATGACCACTGTCCTGAGATTTGTTCTGGGCCATTCTGTTGTTGTGAATTCAAATAGATCCTCCTGATAGCTGGGTCCACGCATGGGGATTGGATTTGTTCATGGATGCAGTGGGTTGATTGGAGACATCTCTGTACCAACTGTCCACCCACACACTTTGCTCCCTGATGTCTAACTCCCAACAAAGGTTGTCCTCTCTTTTGGCCATTGTCTTCTCCACTGCCTCCCTGCCAAGTACCCCCTCTCCTTTCTTGCCTCTTTGTTTTGCATAGGTTCCCAGATGTTCTTGGGCCATAACTCCCAGAAGCCTTCACCTTTAGCTGTGCAGGCCAGGATTTCTGGGAGTTGTAGTCCATGAACATCTTTGGACTCAAGTCTGGGAGCCACTTCTCTGGAACATCACAAAAGCTCATCACCAACTTCTCAGGAATACTGCTCAATGAGCATTAGATGGCAGCTATTTAGCCAACCAATGAACACAAGGTGTATCACCCAGGTAATATCTTGAAAGGCAGGGTAAAAATAAATAAATAAATAAACAAAATGGATTGGATCGCTGTATCAACCCACTTGAGTACATTCATTACAAGTTGCCTCTATTCTGTCCTCTGTCTTCTTCCTCTGGCTGCTTAGTCAATGCCATTAATCAAAATCCTATAGCAGAAAATGCATGCATAAGTCCAACACATTTATTGCCATAGCAACAATCCAGTCTCTCGTTCATATGTCAAGCTACATCAGTGGAGATAAATTCTTTTGTTTTCATCTTGGCAGTCCTCTCTGTTCTGTGTTTAATCCAAGGCAAAATATAGTTTTGGCTTCCTAGTTTTAGTTTTATTATTATTTTTATTATTATTTAAACTGACTGTGCTATCTCCGCTGAATGTATATTCTTTCCCAAAATGTCAGCTTAATGGTTGTGACACTATGATTTGATCGTTAAGGTTGTAATAGCAATTAAAGTATCAGGATGGCCTAGTCCTCATGATATTGTTTTAATCCACGAGATGGCTCGGGAATTTAATTCCTTGTGAAAAGAAGGGCTTACTGAGGTGAATATAAATCATTATGATACCAGAGCACGACATTTTGGAATTAGATTTCAGTATTTCAAAGAGAATGCCTGTAAGCCATGAGTGAACTCAATCTAATTCATTTTTCTAGCTATGATGCAGATAGTATATAATTTTCCCCTTAATATTGAAGTTAATCTTTACAGGCCCACAGCAGAAGCTGACAATATACTCATTGCGGCCATGACCAAAAGCCTACCCAAATTTGTTATCAGCCGGAGGTTCCAAGTTAGAAGATAAATAAGAATCTTTGGTACCAGGTTAGAAGCATTCCAGTCCTGATATTTTAGGACCAAAACCTGAGACTAGAGCAGTGGATCCTTGTGATGTCATAGAGTAAAGGCAGATCCTTGTGATGTCATAAAGTAGAGGCAGGTAATTTCACCTCTCTGGCCTTGTGATGTCAGAGAGGTAAAATAGGCACAAGTTAGAAGTGAACTGAGCAGAAAAAGGTGGGATAGAAACATTTTACATAAATAAATAATTCTAGACAACCAACACACAAACAACTTTTTGTACAGCTTGATTAATTCCAAATATGTCCAGCCTTTAACTCACAAGCAAATCAAAACATATTCTCCTTCAACACAACTTGCCTTAAGGCATTGCTCTCCATCTGGAGATCCTGGTGAGCAGTGGAAGTTCCTACAACCCGTCTAGGGCTTGGACGTAGGCTCAAATCTTTGTGGCCTCAACCTAGAGGCCCAAGAGGCCAAAGCTGAAAGAAAACTAGAGCCACAAAGAAGAATTGTCTGAAGCTGCGTCCTTCAGGGATATACCATGTTTGCTCTGTGTTTGGATGATCCCAAAGATTGATCTGGATTCTCCTTTTCATCAATGCTGTGGCAGTTAGTTGGGGGTACATGATCTGCTGTTTAGGGCACTCAAGAAGTTGGGAAATTTGGGGGTTGTGAACAAGCCACCAGGGGCTAGGCTTTTTTTCTCACCCCTCACAGAGAGAGAGAGAGAGAGAGAGAGAGAGAGAGATGTCCATCTGAGATCAACAAACTTGTCCCCATGATTCCTATCAAAGTCTTTAAAGAAGGATCAGTCCGATAAAACTGTTAAGTTCAAAAGCTTAGATGTCAACAGATCAACAGGAGAGGCCCTTCTCTCCATCCCACCACCCCCACAGGTACGTCTCATGGGAATCCATGAAAGGGCCTTCTCAACTGCTGCGCCCAGACTCTGGAACTCCCTCCCACTGGAGGCCAGGACTGCCTCATCTCTGTTGTCCTTCCGGAAACAGGCAAAGACCTTTCTCTTCAGGCAAGCTTTCCCTGAATGATTGACTACCATGTGTATTTTGTATGAATCTGTAGGTTCACATAGACTTTGTATTTATTACTACTTATAACCGTAATGTTGTCTATTAATGCTGTAATGTTGTTTATCAATGCTGTAAGATGTCCCTCAATTCCTTGATCTCAAATACTTGAATAGGTCTTAATTGTACTGGACTGTATATTATCCATCATTACTGTAAGCCACTTTGGGTCCTTTTCCAAGGAGAAAGGTGGGGTAAAAATACTCTAAAATAAATAAATAAATAACACCAAAAAGACAATGAAGGCAGAGACTGAGCCCAGAGCTACTATCTGTTCATAAGCAAGGAACCACACTTTAATAGAGTTGGGCACGAACCACCCATTTGGCCATTCATGCTGGTTCGTTCCTTGGATGAATAGGTGTTCAGAAGTTCCTAGCACTACCTCCTCTGGTGGGCACCCAGAGGAGGCACTGCAGGGAAGCTGGAGTCCTGCTTTTCAGTGGTGCCCACCGGAGGGGATAGGCCTGGGAACTGCTGAACACCTATTCAGCCAAGAAACAAACCAGCAAACAAGTGGTTCGTGCCCATCTCACCTTAAGATACATCATACACCACCCATTTTAATGTTAAACTAGCAGTGGAAAAACTAGGACACTTCATCTCCAGTTTGTCACTGGTATCTCTTTCCTGTTAAACCTAAGTAAGAACATTTAGCCTTTCAAACACAGATTTAATTTTACAATGCATTTCTTTAAAAAAAAGTTGGTTCTATGATAGCCTATTAATATTCAGGTAGACATGAAGCTGACACATTGAAATAAATGGAAGCTAGAAACAAAAGGTACAATTTTCCCTCTCCAACCCATTGTTCAATATTTCATATTATTAATCAGAATTAATCACAGGATTAATGCTTTGTTTAATAATGTGTTTAATGTAAATTAAAATGTAAAAGATCCACAAGTCAGGCAGTGAAAAGACTATTAAATCTTTCCTTTGTTCCTTTAACTGCTTCAGGCTCCAAACCTCAGAATCATTTACTCGGAATGGTCTCATTGACTTCAATTAGTCTAATAACCCTTAGTTAATTTTGATCTATGGCTATGTATAATATTTATGCTTTTGTAATTAGATTTTTTTGAAAACTCCAGCAAAATGTATAAATAAGAGGAACACGTTAAAAATGAAACAATTGCTATGAAAATGTGTTGGACAGAAATATCCTTAAGATGCAAGGATGAGTTGATTAGTGCCCTAGATCGAGATGTGGAGGTAGGTGAGTGTAGACAGTCCATCTCCTTTAAGCTTTGTCTTCAGGATCCACAGGTGTTGCCTAACGGCCATGCTCTGAGCCAAAACTGGCCGTTGCCAGCCCCACTAGACATGGTGGCTCAGTGGGCTAGAGCGCTGAAACTGTCAGCTTCAAAGTTGGCAGCTCCGCAGTCCGAATCCCAGGTGTCACGCATTGAAGGGAGCCCCCACTGCTGACCCCATCTCCTGCCAACGTAGCAGTTCAAAAGCACGTAAATGCAACTAGATAAATAGGTACTGCCATTAAAAAGTGGGAATGTAAACATTGTTCCATGTGCAGAAATGTGTTCAGCCATGCTGGCCACATGGCCATAGACATGCAGAACACTAGCTCTTTGGCTTGGAAACCGAGATGAGCACTGCCCCTAGAGTTGGACTTGACTAGCATGCATGCGTATGGGGAACGTTTACCTTTACTTAGACACAATCCAAAGAAAGAATTAAGTAATGCTTAATATTTTTTTGATGATAGGATTAAATCAAGAAGGGCTTTATTATATTGAGTTCCTGCTTGAACGTTATCCCAATAAGAGGAGACCTATTTAAAACAATGGGTCATTTTAAGGTGGACAATCAAGTCCCATTCATTTCAATGGCCAACTCTACCAGATTTTAGCTTTAAAGTTCTTTCTTGGATATTATTCCAAAGAGCAAAAAACGTTCTATGTCACTATTGTTGTTCGTACTACTGACACGCACACACAGAGAGAGAGAGAGAGAGAGAGAGAGAGAGAACAAAAGGCAGGGCCTTTTGTATATGATGTTACAAGGTGAGTATTCTGGAAGTATTGTATGGGTGCATGTACAGAGAGACATTTGACAGGAGCAAAGGGTTGAGGCACTCAGAAAACACCACACATAAGCAGTTCTAAAGACCAAGCTTCTTGCAGTATAAAATCAGTCTTTAAATAACTTGAGCTTATTCAGCTGGTGAAGGCATTGCAGGAAAGGGTATTTGGTTTCATAAAACCCAACCCTGGGGGAATACAACCACATTCCTAATTACTGAAACCACCAACATACTGAGAATAAGCAAATAAGTGCTCTCATCATCATGATTTTTCTTGACATGTGCGTCTATATATAGTGACTCTATATAAATGACCAATTAAAGCAGTTTGATGGGTGTATTTTTAAAACATTGGGCTTGGTCGTTGGTGCCAAGGCTCAGATTGGTCAGAACATGGATAACTGGAAATGGTATATTTCTTGACTACTTACATAAGAACATAAGAAGAGCCCTGCTGGATCAGGCCAAAGGCCCATCTAATCCAGCTTCCTGTATCTCACAGTGGCCCCACCAAATGCCTCTGGGAGTGCACGAGACGATCTCTGTCTCCTGATACCGCTCCCTTGCATCTGGTCCTTGAAAGACCCCGGTTTTAAGCCTGGATATGACACATCTCCATCATGGTTTGTCACCTGTGATGGACTTTTCCTCCAGGAATCTGTCCAATCCCCTTTTGAAGGCATCCAGGCCAGATGCCATCACCACCTCCTGTGGCAGGGATTTCCACAGACTAACAACACACTGGGTAAATTTTCTTTTTCTTTTGTCTGTTCTTACTCTCCCAACCCTCAGTTTAAGTGGATGTCCCTGGAATACCCCCCAAACTGAACTGAAATCTGAAACTACTATGGGTCCAGTCAGAATGGAATTCTGGGCTCTGTGGTCTGTAAAAGTAACTTTTTCTGAATACAATTCCTAGGCTCTGAGCCCTCTGACCTTTCCTGGAATGATCAACAGGAAAGTTACTTTTGTTTCCATTACTGAATCTGGAGAACACGATATTTTTTTTTCCTGCCCCCTATTTTTTACCGCCATCTTGCACTCCGCTGTATTTGTGTGAGATTTTGCTTTTTATCTTTTTATTATTGTTCGCCGCCCAGAGTTCTCGTTAGGGAAGATGGAGTGGGTTATAAGTCCTTAAATAAATAAATAAATAAATAAATATCACAGGTCTAGATTTAGGTTGTCCTAAACATTAAAAAGAAGCAGATCGGAATCAAATGAATCCTCATAGATCACAACACAGCAAGGATTATTAAGATTGCCTATAGTCAGACATTAGTCTGTACCTTTCTGGAAGGAAATGTAGAGAAACCAGGGCCGATGAGCATCATGAGAAGGCAATACTCACCAGAAAAGACAATAATGCCAGGTCAAATCGAAGGCCACAGGAAAAGAGGAAGGCTAAAGAGGAGGACGCCATGAAACCAGAGTGTTCCAGCAAGGGCTGAACGCAGCTGTTAATGATAGGACGTTTTGAAGATCACTGATTCATAGGTTTTGACAGTCCAGTTGCCATTGGCAGTAGCCATGGTTTCATTTTCTTTTCTTTTTTTTACTTTAAAGATTTTATTGATTTTAATGGGAAAAGGGAAAGGGAAAAAGAAAAAAAAGGACAAAGGGTTACACTGAGTATATCAAGTCAAATATCATACATAACAAACTATAATAACAAATCAGTTAACTAGTATTTTAACCACTTCTTGCCATCTTCTTTTAGTAATCTCTTTAATAATCTCCTTTCAGATATCCAGAAAGTCTATCGATTTCAATACATTCTCTTATCTTTTCACAGAGGTTTCTCTCTGTGGGTACTTCAGATTGCTTCCAAAACTGTGTACACCAAATCCTTGCTGCAACAATTACATGATGCAATACATGCTTTTGATCATATGAAATGTTCATATCAATTATATTCAATAAAAAGTTCTGGTTTAAACTCTAATTTAATCTTCAATGATTTCTCTATAAATTTTTTACAATGGTTTCATTTTCAGTGCCACATCAAAGCACATTTTGCAGTGCTGCATATTGCCAAGCATTAAGAACACAGCATTTTGCCCTGATTTGAATGCCATTACCATGAATGTTATGTCCCCAAAGCTATAATCCTCCAAGCACTTCCCACGAAACAGGCCCACTGACTGAAATGGAAGTAAGTAGGGTAGTGAAGTCATAGCCAAGTGAACTGTGATAGTTTCATTGTGCAGGAGGTCATTGGAAGTGTTTTACTGTGGTGTAGAAACTTTGCACTCATCAAACATCTATGAAGACACGTACACTCAAGCATCATTAGAAGGTGTTCCTGACAGCCCATTTTAATGGCACCGTTACAAACAAGCTTCGTAATAGCTCTGTTGAGTGTTTAGCAAAACTAGAAACCATAATATGCAGACATGTATTTAAGATTAGCAGGCATGCCAGAAAGGAGGGATTAGCACACAATTAATATATGAATAATTATTTGGGTATCAAATGAGACACATTCTTAGCTGCTTATCATGGTGAACAGGCAAGGAGAGATGGAGAAATTAAACTGCAAGATAGGGCGAGAATCTCGTAGGCTCTTTACAACTACAAGATGTAGTGAAGCTAATATATGATCCAAATTGGAGAGGAGAGATTATGAAGATTATGCCTAGAGCTAATTAAAGTGATTATGCCTGCTTCTAATTGCAGCAAAGTGATAGCTGCCAAGTGCACCTCAAACATGCAGTGGAAGTGAGCAGAACGTAGAGGCTGCTTCAACGTGGCTTCTTCGCTGCAACAGAAGCAAAGATAGGATAATATACCTTTTGATCCCATATATAACTAAGGGATCCATAGTTCTGCTTATCCCTAATCAGTGTTCTTACAACCTGAACATAGGATAGGGGGAATCAAGGATGAACTCTAGTTCATATATGGCACCTTCTCCACCAGGGTCTAGTTCATGTGTGTGTTTGTGTGTTGGAAATCCATCTGGGTTTAGAAATCCATCCGGGTAGCTTGGGGGTTCAGGTATTTGACTGCCGAGACAGAGGTTGGGAATTCAATCGACTAATGTGCATCCTGGGAGTGGAGCCAGCCTGTGTTGCCCTGGGTGAGTTGCAGAGTTCTGGGGTGCCTGCAGAAGAACAGAATCGGAAACTACTTTTGAGTATTCTCTACCTAGAATACTCTCCTCTACAATTCTGAAAAGTTCACCATATATCAGAATTAACTTGACAGCCCATCTTCATCGTCATTGGTGCCATTATAGTTGCTGCGGCTGCGGCTGCTTCTGTTTTTATTATGGAAACGAATCATGTTCCTGGTGCAATCCTCCCTTGTTTTAATTTTAACAAATTAGAAATAGGAGTCTCTAAGGGACAGCAAGGATCAACAAAAATGTTCTTAGAAGCTGTAAAGTTCCAACTTTGATCTACTGGAAGGCAGATGCCTCACTCTCTTAGGTGGTTACTTCACGTCCTTCTTTGTTCCACGACTAGTTGTGTACCATGACAGTGTTGGTCGCCATCACATGGTTTTGTCCCTGTGTCCGTCTTCCCATGGTCGAGATAACTTGTCTCGTGATAAGTGTTACCTCATGGTCTTGTACCGTGACAAACACACTGAATTTGTCTGGCATCCTTTTTTCTTTTCTTTTTTTTTTTTTGGGGGGGGGGGGGTTTAAAAATTATTTTTTGATATTTCGCTTCTGAAAAGTCAAAATAATAATAAAAATACCCAGACATAGTTTTCTGAGTGAAATGAATGTTTTGTTGCGTGACAGGCACTACTACACAGTGCCTTGTCTCAGAACAGAAAGCGGGAACAAAGAGTGACAAGGGAAAACCCTACCCCAGCACCAGGTACAGGAATGTCATGCTTAGCACCCGTTCTGGGGGCGTGGTGGAGACAAATTCCAGTAACTGCGCAATGGACATGAAGTAACATTTTTGTGTACTGCTCTTAAGCGCAACACTAACAGAGACAAAACAGACGTGAAGTAACCGCCTTAATGGTAGGGCCAGCCCTATTTCTTCAGAATTGCAGTCTCCATCTAGCGAATCAGTGATATATTCGTATAATACAGAATGGGGAGTGGTTATTACTTACATATGAGCACGCTTTGCTTCACTTGAACCATTCTTTTGTATTCATGCTTTCTAAACTGAAGCCAGGGGTTCAAAAGGGCAGAGGAATGACCTCTTTTCCTATTGTCCACATTGCTGGCTTGTTGCTATCATAAAAAACATGTTTTTGAGATGTTTGTCCCCGTTGGTTTGCCTGTGAGAAATTAACGGCCGAGCAAATTTGCATGTTTTGTGTATTTTGGTGTAACTGGATCTTACACAACCACAAAGTAATTAACTTATTTAATGGCAAACACAAGCTTGGTTATGAGCTTAGCCTTTTGAATACATCACACTCCTGTCCTTCACACACACCAAAGTCTAATAAAGCAGAGAAATACCTGGTTGTCGAAAAGCATTAAGCTAGTGCAAATCTTCTAGTGTTCTTGTTTGCACAGTCTGAGAGGTATTCAGAGAGGTTAGACCATTGCTACAATTGTTTTTAGTCATATATCCAACCATTTCTTGCTCTCCTTGCCCTTTTCAGGAGCTTACTTGGTCACACATCTGATGCAAAGGAACTCAGGCTGAAAAGGAAGGTGTTCCAAGCAAATTAAATTTAAGAAAAACAGAGTGAGTGTACCAAAAGGCTTTACGAGGCCATAGCAACATTCATAGAATCACATAGAATAATTGAGTTGGTGGCTCAGTGGAATAAGGCTTCGAAAACGGTTGGCTGCAAAGTCGGCAGCTTGGTGGTTCGAATCCAGGGTACCAGGCAGTGGAGCGAGCTCCCACTGATAACCGCAGCCCCTGCCAATCTAGCAGTTTGAAAGCATGTAAATGCAAGTAGATTAAATAGATACCACTGTAAAAAGTGGGAAGGTAAAATAGTGTTTCCTTGCAGCCATGCCAGCTATGTGGCCATGGACTTGCACAACACTGGCTCTTCGGCTTGAATAGGGAGATCAACACTGCCCCTAGAGTCAGACACAACTAGCACACATGTGTAGGGGGAACCTTTACCTTTACCTTTTACAAGGCCATCGAGTCCAACAACTTGTTCAATGAAGGAAGACAAGTCAAAGCAGATTGGACAGATGGTTGTCCAATTTTCTCTTCAATGTCTCAATTGTTGGAGTGCTCGTCAGCTCCCGGGGTCATGGGTTCCATTGTCCCACTGCTCTAACAGTTAAGAAGGTTTTCCTGATAATCAGCCAAAACCTGGCTTCCTGTTCCTTGAACCCATTGCTGCTGGAACGATCGAGAACAGACCCTGTCCCTCGTCTGTAGGATTAGCTTTCAAGTCTTTAAAAAAATGCTACGTTATCTCCCCTCAGTCTTATTTTCCCAAGGGAAAACACCTTAAAAATGAGTTGCTACACAATTTACCACTGGCACCCATTGTTCTATCTAAGCCGAGTGTGAGAAGGTTACATTTCACTGTGAATTCAATGATTTGCCTAGTTTTAGAAGCTAGACAGAGCCAGGCTTCATTAGTACTTTAACAGGAGACTATTGGTTTACACCAGGGGTCTCCTTGTCAGGTAGGGGGTTAAAAGAATCAGCCCAAAGCCCAGGAGATGTGCTGCCAGTCAGCGTTAACCATTCTGGGCTAGGTGGACCAAGGTTCTGCTTTAACATAATGCAGGTTTCAAAGCACTGTACTGTACTAGCAGTCAGGACCATGGACAGCTCCCAGTGAAAGGAGAATAGACTCACAAAGGAATACGGAACCAGAACTGCTGTCCTGGTGTTGGTTTGGACTAGTTCATGGAAGGTTCATGAGTACCACAGAGATGTTCACCATAAGGCTTGAAGCTAGATGCAACTAGGGAAACATTTAAGGCCCGCCTTCCCTGATAAACATTCTGCTCATATTGAAAGAGATGTGACTAAAGAAATCTATTTACGTGATAGGTATAAACTCATCAACAGATTTCATGCCCAAAATTCAACGCTTCTAGAAGGCCAATCGAGATGAATGGAACTTAAAATTAGTGTCAATGGGCGAGTCCTATTATGTTCAGTGGGACCACTCAAGATTCCAGCTCCATCTTTGTAAACTCTATTACCAACCCATGACCTGCATTTAGTTGTGTACATTCTCATGAAGCAGATCCATTGAGAAGAATGGGACGCATATTAGTGCCCACTAGCGAGTCCCCTCCCTTTCACTGACATTGGTGGTGTCTAATAAATCCCATTCATTTCATTGTATCATTTCTGGTGGACACTACAGCTGTTTGAAGTCATTCATTGCACATCTGTCTTCTGAGTCAACATCCGCCATGACAAAAAGCAGTGTCATGAAGCCGTAGCGCAACTTCAGTTTTACATAAGCTGAGATCTCGCGTCCATATGAATTAGTACAAATTTAATATAGGCTTGCAGGTATGCACATAAATATATGTGGAATAATGATCACCTTGTTGTTCTTTTGGTAAAACAAGAAGGATTTAGTTCAGTAACGTTTTTTGTATTATAAATGTCTTAGTAAAATTCTAATCAATAACACTTTCAGGAACAGGCTTAGAAGAGAATCAATTCCTAGATTTTTTTTTGTTGGTGTTCTTTAGAAGGATACATTATTAGCTCAGTAACTATGAAACAGAAAGAGATGAAAGAGTGCTGGGTTTTATATTAAAAAGGAGCACATCTGCTCAGTTACATAATGATAATAAACTACTCTTAGTCACCATGGCAATGGAGAAGTAATAGATGCAGCAAAAGATATTTTTATAAAGCAATTTTTCAGGAAGGGTGGGGGGAGAGCGGAAAAGCTCCTTAATCGGAATTTTTACTAGGATTTCTTATATATGCTCTTAAATAATTATTATATGCACTCTTTTTGTTGCACTAACAAAGCACACGTTTGTACTGTGGTTGCATCCTACTCCCTCTTTAAAAAAAATTATCCCTCATATATGTTGAATAAAACATGTAGAGGTCCTACTTATTCAGATGTGATTTGCTGCAATGCTGCTTTGGCATTGTGGCTCAAAATTGAGGCTGGTGTTAACAAGATCCTTGATTTAACCATTTATTTATGCCCAAGCCCAGTAAGGCAGGATGGTTTAGACTTGGGATGATTGCTGGTGTTCGAAATTGACCCTAAAGCCAGTACTTCCTGCTGGCAAAGGTGTGTGGAAGCTAGATTCTAACCCAAGCTGTCATAACGGCACTGAGGTGGTCCGCAGGCATGGTACTTTGGATTTTCTGCACTACAAAACCCATCATTCCAGACTTGACTTTCAGACACTTTTACTGTTGCTCACCTAAAGCAAGGTCTAAACCAGGAGACTTTGAGACCTAGCTAGGCTTAGTTCTGCCCAAGCTTCCTGTTTCCATCCTGGTGCTTGCTGGGAGCTTTGTTTCCAAACAGAAAGTTCTGCCTCCAGGCCCCTTCTTCAATGCCTGCAGACAATACCAGGCCTCCCTAGACATAAAGAGAAAGCTTTTGCTCATTCTCTGAGAATAAATTGGTCAGGATATACATCTTTAGGTGGGTGTAGAGAGAGATGTTCCTGCTGAATATTATTGTCTGTGAAGATTCTGAGTCATTCAGCTGAAGTTATCTGGAAGTTGAGTCATGGCAACTGGACTTCTTTTTCTTGTGGCATCAAAATGTTTCGCTACTCATCCAAGCAGCTTTGTCAGTCTGAAGAAAGTTAGTGGTGGGCAGTAGCCTGAATAATCTCCTTAGGTGGTCAATGGCCTGAATAGCCTTGTTAGATGTACATCTAAGGAGCCTATTAAGGCCATTGTCCAACTTTTGAGCCTATTCAGACCAGGGTGATGGGAAATCAAGGTGAGCTATAAATTGGAGGCCTCACCACTAACTTTCCTCAGACTGACGAAGCTGCTTGGATGAGTAGCGAAGCGTTCCAACCACACAAGAAAAAGAAGTCCAGTTGCCAGGACTCAACTTCCAAATTACTGAATATTATTATTATTCATCTGCCATGGGTCCTTTCGGAGAGAAAAGTGAGACCGAGATATTTTAAATAAATAAAGTAAATCTTTTTGGCCATAACTCATCCAGAACCAAGCTGAAATAGCCAGAAAGTCCTGAAACAAAAGTAGGCGAGAATTTAGCTTTAGTTGATTTCTGAAGTGTTTTTGCCATAATTTGCAAAAACCCGAATTTGAGGAACCTTCCCATCAGGATGGATGGATGTGAATTTTGTTTTTCGCAAGGATCTACCAAAACATACAAATCCTGAGCCCGACAGAGAACAAAGTTGAAAATTGGCCTATTCTTGTGAAGGGTTCAACATGGTTGTGAAAAATGTTAACTGCAGAACTTCCTCATTAAATATCACATTGATATTTCTGCCTCCGCAAAGATCCGTTAGAAGCAAAATGCTGCCATTCGTATTGCTTGTTCATCAGACCCACTCCTTCACATTCACCTACATTATTGCTTGTGTTTGGAAATTAGTTTGTAACTGCTTAATAGAGAGGAGGTTATGCACCATGAATCAGAAAAAAACCCAGCAGCCATCATATGAAATGCTAATAACATCTATGTTGACAGCATCAAATAAAGCTTACTTTGTGCATAACAGTGAGAAAGTCTAATATTTTTAGCTATTGTTTCCTAATGAATATTAGAAAGGTATATGTTATTTTAGGCTGCCTTAGCAGAAGTAAAGTTTCTATGTCGTGCCAAATACAAGTTCGCCTCTATTCAATACTGTTTAGGCGTCATATGGTGTATTATATCCATGCACTCAATATCTTGGACTATTTCTGGCTGAAATGAGGGGCTGGCCAGATACAGAAATTATTTGTTTCCTATTGAATGACTCTGCAGAGCGTAGGGTTGAGATGGTAGTGGCACAAATAGTAAAACTATGCAGAATCAGATTGGACAGTGCTATTATACTTAAGGCTGCCTAGATGCCCTAAGCATATTCAATCTTGCCTGATTTCAGAAGCCACGCAGGGTTGGCCCTGGTTAGTACTTGGATGAGAAACCATCAGGGAATACCAGGTGCTGTAGGTGCCTGGAGCAGGAACTGGCAAGCCACTCCAGTATTTCTGCCAAGAAAACTCCATGGACATGGGGCCACAAAGAGTCGGTCATGACTGTAACGACACAACACACACACACACACACACACACACACACACACACACACCTGTTCTTTTAAGAGAGACTAAATATAGACAGATAGACAAATTGGCCATGGGTTACATATCAAAAATTATGAGCTAAGGGGTTGGATGAAGCAAAGGACCAAGGAGTTAATTCTCAAAAATACCAACATTTATTATGAGTGTCCAAAGTAAAACAATATCTTGAGGAAGCCTGCATTCTTGCACTTCTCTGTTCACCAAGCGGTTCTAATCCATCCAACATGTCCTGTGCATTTGCATTTTAATTTTGACTTCCTGATTAAAGCCCTCACTTCATTAAATCACTGGCAAGCCATGCTGAGATTATGCTCTGGCATGACACCAGAGCGTCGACCGTGGCCACATGTATCCAAAAGGAGGGCCAGATGGGTTGATGAACACTCAGTTGTGTGTCTCTGTACCACCATGGAAACAATGGGCGGTGGTCATGAACAAGGGGTTCTTGTTTTATCAACTTCTTACCCAATGGGTGATCATCCCCCTTCTGTTCTTAAAAAAATGCACTTGGCTTGCTTGAATTGTGGCTGCCTACATTTTCTGTCACATCAATACAAAACAAGCTGATGATGGCACCAGTCTCACACCATTGCTCTCTGCCTACCAGAGATTTGGAAGGCCTGGTTTGTATACAGTAGGACCCCAGTATCTGCTGGGGATTGGTTCCAGGCCTTCTTGTGGATAATGAAAACCGGGGATAAGAGGGAACACCACCACCCCTTAAAAAAACCTGCTTGCTTTACAGCTGATATTTGAATAATACATCTACCTCTTTAAAAACTTTTCCAGGTATTAACAACTGGTGACGGAAAGGAGGCAATGACAAGGTAATATACAGGGCTTTTACCACTAATCAGAAGCAACAGAATGGATTTTTATTGCTGAGTAACAATGCTAACTTTATCGGGTATTGCTATTCATAGTGCAGGATCTTAAGAAACAGTTTGGACTTGAAAAGCGTTGTACAGTCGATCTGATGTCTAAACGGTTTGAAGAACATGTATTAATTTCTTTCAACATCACGTGTGTGTCTCTCTGTGTGCATTACATTCTTTGAACGTTTTAATTATATATGGTACATCTTTATTCATGGGTGCATTTTAATGTTACTTTTGAAGGGATGCTAATTAGCCGCAAATCCAACTTGACATGATTAGAGTCTTTCCCCACCACCACCTAATTTCAAGTCTGCAATTACATTTTAATTTGTTTGGACCCAGATATATCTTCTTTTGCACCTTTTTAAAGGATGAGTTTCTCTACTCTTCTTTTGCGACTCCTGTCCTTTGACAAGGATACTCCTGCTAAAAAAAGGTGGTAAGATTAGGTTCTCTGTTTTGTTGCTCAAGGTATTTAAAAGGTTCAAAGAGCGGGGGGGGGGGGGGAAATAACTGATGGAAAATATGAAGCTACCTAACTATGGCTGCATAGCACATTTGCTCTGAAATAAGCTCTACAGAGTCCAGTAGAATTTATTTCTAGTAAGAGTGTTCCCCATTCAAAACTAATATGGATAGTCCTAGAGCAGTGCTTCTCAACCTGTGGGTTCCCAGATGTTCCTGGACTGCAACTCCCAGAAATCCTAGCCAGCTCAGCTAGTGATGAAGACTTCTGGGAGTTGCAGTCCAGGAACATCTGGGGACCCACAGGTTGAGAAGCACTGCCCTAGAGCAATGGTTCTCAACCTGTGGGTCCCCAGATATTCCGGGACTGCAATTCCCAAAAACCCTTTTCCAGCACAGTGAGTGGTGGACACTTCTGGGAGTTGCAGTCCAGGAACCTCTGGGCACCCACAGGTTGAGAACCATTGTCCTAGAGTACACATTGATCCATTGATCCATTCATCCATTGATTCAGTCAGTCAGTCAGTCCATTTATATCCTGCCCATCTAGTGCCACAACACTACTGGAGTAGATCTACCTCTACCTCCCTTCTTCACCCCTATCTGAGCATTGCACAATTCAAAATCATGGTCAGATGTGAAGCAGAGGTGAAACTGAAAACAAAGTTAATGTTTCGAGAATTAAGATGACTTTGGCAACAGGCAAACTGGTGGTGTAGAAACACATTCCTATGCCACTGTGGTAGGAACAAGGGGGTGGGCTTTATGCTGGCTTTAGCCAGAGAGGGCATTGGTTCTTAACCTTGGGCGTTCCCAGATGTTTTGGGGCTATAGCTGCCAGAAACCCTGGCCAGCACAGCTCGTGGTGAAGGCTTTGGAGAGTTTTAGTCCACGAACATCTCGGGACCCAAGTTTGGGAATCACTGCCAATGTTTCTGTCTGTCTGTCTGTCTCTCTCTCTCTCTCTCTCTCTCTCTCTCTCTCTGTCTCTGGGTAGAAGAATAATAAACATTGAACTGCAGATCTGGAAACAACTCTATGGAATATGGATCATCAAGTCCAGACCCTCTCAAGGAGATGTCGTGGGGGTACTCAGCCCCTGAGTTATGGATTCACACTCATGAGACTGGAGTTCTAATCCCTACGTTAACATGAAACGACTGGGCAATTTAGGGCTCATCACGTTCTCTTGGGTTGTGATGAGGAAGAAGTGAGAAGCATACCTCACCTTGAGCTCCAGTGAGAAGAAGGTGGGATGCAAATGTAAGAAGCAATCATGACAGTAGATGCATAATTTGGGGATGGTCCTGATTCTCTCCTACAAGGAAGGTTATCTGCACCCCCAACTTATTAGACATATTATTTCCAATTTGCTTATAATGCTTCTCTGTCTCCTATGCAGGGTTTTGCTGTAGATATCACATTCTTTCCATCTGCCTTGCTCCAACTCTGTCATTAGCAGCCCTTCACTTAGAATTCCAGGCAGGAAATAGCACACCTCACCCTTGGAGAGACTCATAAATAGCTAAGTACCTTCTATCAACAGGGGATAAAAGCAAGAAGGGAGGGGGGGGTTAACCAATAAAAATACATAATGAAACAACCAGAGAACAAACAGAGCTGTAGACCTCAAACACCGCCAAGTTATTGCCTGGATAGCTACCATAGATTTTACAGTGATTTCATTTGATTTTTCAGGCTTCACGGCAATTATTCCAAAAGGGTCTTATGCTCCCTACTCATTCGAGAACACAGCTTGGAAGGAAACTATGGTATGATGTCTGGGAGAGGAAGTGAATAAAAAACATGTGCCCTCGGCATGCCACAAAAATGGAAGAAAACTCCCTTGATCCCCAAATCCATTGTGCTTGGTTTTACCCCACCTTTCGGCTTGGAAAAGGACCCAAGGTGGCTTACAGTAATGAGGGTCAATATCTTGTCCAGTACAATTAAGACATGTTCAAGTACTGAGAACAGGGAATTGAGGGACATCTTACAGCAGGCATGTCCAGTCTTCGGCCCTCCAGATGTTTTGGAACACAACTCCCACAGTCCTTTTCCATTGGAAATACAGGCTTGGAATTCTGGGACTTGTGGTCCAAAACATCAGGAGGGCCGAAGTTTGGACGTGCCTGTCTTAACAGCATTAATACACATTAGAGTTACAAGAGAACGGTGAGCAGTTAAAGAGAGAGTAAAAATTCCATATAATGATGCACAGTCGACCATCCAAAAGATATTTATTTATTTATTTATTTATTTATTTATTTATTTATTTATTTATTTACCCTCCATCTAGCTTCACGGCTACTCTGGGCAGTTTACAAAACCAAACAGAAATCAAACCTAGAAATGATACAATACAATATAATAGATAAGCACAAATAAGTAGAAACATAATAACTAGTAAACAATACATATCAGAAACATTGAACAGGAGCAAGATGGGCTACAGATAAAAACAAAATAAAATAGTAACAGCGATCATTAGTAGAACAGCTTAGGGATGGGAACTAACATTGAAAACATAGTAGTGCAATCAGACAAGGGGAAATATAAACACAAGTCATAAGTGGTTATAAACAACAAAGTCTATGCAATTGTGTACGGTAGATTCATGTTCCTGAACATCTTTAGACGTAACAAGGTGCTGGGAAATAATGCATGGTCTTGTGTTTTCATGTCGTTTAGGATGGACACACTCCAGTTCTGCTGGATGAATACCATCCTACCCCCCCCCATCCCAGTTTGGGTGAAATTGCTTTTGGCTCCTTCCTGTCTTCACATCTGAAATAGCGCTGCAGTTTCTCCAACTGCTTTCAGGACATAATTAGATAAATTCATAGATTAAGCTGCTCCTGGCAGGACTTTGCTCGTCTGTGAATAGGAGACCAATTCTGCCGCACACTGAAAATATAACCAGAGTTGCAATACCAAGCCCAGTTTGGGGGAGGGGGCTTTGCTGCCAATTGTTCATAGCCATATGGACCCACTTAAGACTTCTCCTCCTTTGGCAGGGGATGAGGAGTCAGCTGTTATGGCAAGCGACGGGGTCAGGTTGGAAAACCAAACCGTCCAGGTGCAACAGCTTCAAAACAAGGACATCTGGATCAAGGGCTGGATTGCTGTCAAGTCCTGGATTTGGACAAGGCAACTGGCTTCTAACGATGAGGCGGCCATTTTCTGCAAGAAGGAACAACAACAGGAATTTGATTATGTCAGCTCGCTCTCGCCCTCACATTCTGCATCTATAAATGCATGGAGATGAAGAAGCATTCAGGGCAGTTATGTTGGAGCCAGGAATACAGGAAAGCAATGAGAATTCTGAAAAGGGGAATAAAATCTTGGTCCAAGCCAAAAAGTTATGTCTCTGAAAGCGATGAAATGAACCCTGTCCAATCAACCCTGTCCAACACATATGGACCTTTTCCCGGCCCCTTGGGGCAGCACCTATTCTTCCCTAACTTCCACCCTATATAAACACTAATAGAATCCTATGACCTACCTTTTTCCTTGCAAAAGAAAATATTTTTTCACCCAGCGCATTGTTAGTCTGTGGAACTCCCTGCCACAGGAGGTGGTGATGGCATCTGGCCTGGATGCCTTCAAAGGGGGACTGGACAGATTCCTGGAGGAGAAGTCCATCCCAGGTTACAAACCATGATGGAGATGTGTCATCTCCAGGCTTAAAACCCAGGTACTTCAAGGGCCAGATGCAGGGAAGTGGTATCAGGAGACAGAGATCTAGTCTCGTGCACTCCCAAATGCATCTGGTGGGGCCAGCGTGAGATACGGGAAGCTGGACTAGATGGGCCTTTGGCCTGATCCAGCATGGCTCTTCTTATGTTCTTATGTTCTTATGTTCTATTACGCATGCACCTCACCTCTGCTGGCAGGTGACCAATCAACGGCACTGGATGGACGATATGGGGTAAGGTAGCTGACCCACTGCCTTTGAGTGGGTGGGGGAGACTCGTAACTATAGTTAGGGTTAGGGTTAGGGTTAGGGTTAGGTATCTTGTTATACACTGGATAGCTTTTGTGATGTCAAGCTTTAATGCAGCAATAAATAACTACCCAATGTAATATTGATGAAAATAGCACTATGTTTTTTTTAAAAGGGGTATGTTTTTTAAAAAATTCTTTAGAATTGCATGAATGTCCCCAAAGGGGTTGGGTAGGCCTTAAGAACTAGCTGGTCAATTTATTTTAAAGTAATCGAACCTATGCTCGATAAGAAGCTACAACGATCTCAATTGTGGCCATTAAGGATGTGCTGTTTCGTCCTTCAGAGGAACAGGTATTTGGCTGTTCCCAGCCCCACCTCCACTGGAGGGTATACACTCAGCGGCGGCAGCCAAAGGAGTCGGGGAAGGGAAGGGAAACCGGCGTGCTGGTCCTGAGTGGGCGTCTACTGAGGGCAGTGGGGCTGCAGGACCCGCTGAACATGTCTTCATCAGAAGGACAAACCAGTATGAACGGCCAAACTAGCAGTTCATGCCTATCTCTGCTGCTTTTGAAAGCAACCAACGTCGCTGATGACATTTTGGCTTGTGGTTTTTGCATGCCAAATGTAAAAAAAAAAAAAAAATTACTACCCTGGCTTTTTTTAAAAAAAAAAATGACCTTGAACTTGTATTAAGCAGCGATTCGTGTTCACAAAACAGACCGCAGAGACTCCATTTTTATTTTATTGTTACTGAGGGTACTTGTGGCCACATCTTCTCTCTCTCAAAAGAAAGAAAGAAAGAAAGAAAGAAAGAAAGAAAGAAAGAAAGAAAGAAAGAAAGAAAGAAAGAACAAAGCTAAATCAGAGATGAATTGGAAGGTGCTAAAAGTGAGTTCCCTCTCCCATCAAAAAATCTGTTGAATGGGAATATTTAATGAAATGCCCTCATCGTCTTCCAAAATTTTCAAAGCCAGAAAATGGGGAATACTTTGGAATGTGGATTTTGAATTGTTTCCTTCACTAGGCTAAATCCAACTACAGTAGAACTGAAAACTTGCATACAAGGTTATGACTGTATTTTAAAGATATATTTCTGCCTGTCTGTCTATCTGTCTGTTTGTCTCTCTCTCACACACATTCTCTCTCTCTCTCTCTCTCTCTCTCTCTCTCTCTCTCTCTCTCTCTCTCTCTCTCACACACACACACACACACACACACACACACACACACACACACACACACGACTCTAGTATTAATACTCTATGATTTTTTCCATGGTTCTTTCTCCATTTTTCACACCACAATTGCAAATCTAAAGTCAATACATGGCTAGGAGATTTGCATAGGATTTCAGCAAATCTCCTAACCCATTCTGCTACTGAATTTCTCAGTATGTGATTTAATGAGCCAGGCAGTGTGTATGTGTGTGTGTGTGTGTGTTTAATGTGCCAAAGTATTTTATTTAGGTAGATAAGCCCAAGCAGAGCACTGGTGTGTCTATGTCCCTCTGTTGGTCTATGAGATGATTGGTTTAAATTGACGTTTGTAGAAAAAAAACACATAATGGAATATGTCATTGGAAACAGGGAGGATCAACTTCAGACAATGAGGGCACCGCTGTAAGAGAGCCTGAATTGTTACCATTTAAAACATGGCACATTGAAGTATTTCCTCTATGAGAGAAATCACAGTTTCAAATGCTGGCTGAAATTCAGTAGTAAGTTGCAACTAGAGTAGTCCCATGGAATCAGTGGAGGAAAAAGAGGACTGAACTCACCAAGCCCCCCACTAGCTCTATGGGTCTACTCAAGGTGCAACCTATTGTTGGATTTCAATAGATTTTTCAGACTTCCCCCTGATCCAGCCTTCCTGGGGGGGGGGGGGAATACTGCTGGAATCTGGTGGCAAATTGGTTAAATATGTTGCAAATAAGTGATTCCTGACTATATTTATGTCTTTTTCTGGTTTGTTGCTGATGTGTGCAGGCATGAATTTGTGGTGAATTTGTGTGATATGCCTCGCACTGGCATCTGGGGAGGAAAGCAGCCTTCAAGACCCAACACATGGATTAACCCCATGGACACACTAACCAGTTGAGGCTTACTCATAAGTAGACCTCACAGGTTTCCATTGTCAACTTAGTCAAGGCCATTGGCCCCAGACCAAACACCAACCTCCCCTCCAATGTACATCGGCTGAGAGGGTTTCTTGAAACAGCAGCCATTCACCAAATGAAGATTGCATCTCGTAAGGAGATTATTAAAAGGGTCAACATAAAATGCCCATGACTGGTTTCTTTGGGTTGCTTCCTGCATTATTATCCCCATGGATATTATTCAGCTTAAATGTATGCATCGGACATTCTGGCAAATCAAGGGAACAGAGAAAGGTGGTTTTTTCCCCCCTCTTAGGTTGATTTCTGTCATTACAGCCTAAACACAGGCACCGGTTTTGCATAAGGACAGCTACGAGTGCATAAATGTAAATAAATTGAAGAGTCTCGTGGTGCAGTGGTTAAATGCCTGTACTGCAGGTAAAACTGTGCTCACGACCTGGGGTTCAATCCCAGGCAGCAGGCTCAGGGTTGACTCAGCCTTCCATCCTTCCGAGGTCGGTAAAATGAGTACCCAGCTTGCTGGGGGGGGGCAATGTGTAGCCTGCACATTGTAATTAAAATTGTAAACCGCCCAGAGACTACTTAAAGTGTTATGGGCCGGTATATAAGCAGAACACTTTGCTTTTTGCTTTAAATAAATAAATAAATATTCAAGGTAAGTATGTAAGCAGTGCCAGGTTGGACATTGTTTGGGATTAAATTAAGGCCATTTGCCTCATGCGTGCTCGTTTCCTTTTTTAAAATTACTTTTTATTGCTCCATCCCCATGTGATGCCATCTGATCATCCTGCCGAGGTCCCCCGCGCTTTTGCCGTAACCATCTTGCCTCTGAGCCTCTTCTACAAGTTTGAAATTCTCGGCATGAGTAAAAAAGTGCTTCCTGACATCTGTTCCAAATTTGTTTCTCTTTCATTTCCATTTATACTTCCTTATCCTAACATCTGTGTCATTCCAAAAATGGTAACTCGGGCTGACACTCTCTGTGCCATTTAAGATTTTATATTCCCCAGCTAACAGCGCTTCCTCTTAACCATGTAGTGTTTGCTTAGCACTTACTTCGAAGGCGTTTTAGAAATGTTTCTGAGCTGGAATTCATTCCCCTCTGTGATAATGCAATTATTGGTGTTAATTCCCCACCCTGTTAAATCCTTTTCAATACCTAAAGTGCCTTAGACCTTGACTCTTGTTTATCCTTCCCATGCTGTGATATTACTCTCTGGTGCTCTGCTGTGGTGACTAGAGCAAAGGCACTCCAGAAAGGCATCTAAAAGGTTTCACCAAGCAATGAAAAGGCTCAGCTGTGCACAGGAAACAATAAGATCAGGTTCAGGAGATCGATAACTCCTCCATAGCTGCAGTTGTACTCTTCTGAGGTGTTAGAGCAGTACAACAATGGAAGCAATGACCTCCCACACCGGAGGCATTCAAGAGAAAATTTGCCAGAGCTGCTTGGATTGAGATTCCTACTTTGGACAGGGAGGTAGACTTGATGGATGTCTAGGATTCCATGATTCTTTGACTTCCATTATGCTATCAACTTACGGAGACTGGCCAGTAGTGAGGAAGGATGAGAGTTGGACGAACCTTTGGATGGTCCCTAATTTCCCCAGACTTGACTTATTTCATAAAGACCCCAACATGGGTTGAGTCAAGGTTTTTTTTTATGGGGAAAATGAAGTGCTCCAAAAGCATTGTAGTCTAGGAGACGTGGCTGTTGTGATAGGTGCCTGGGCGGGAACATGGTCCTGACAAGAACCTCTGCTTGAAATGGAATAAAAATCTACTGTGGTATGGACGGAGTAAGTGACTGTGAATTTCCACTTCAGGGTTTGAACTTGCTCCAAGCCAATATTATCTCAGCAGGAGTACATAGTAAGCTGCTGGTACATGTAATAGGCGGGTTTCTTCTGTCTGTCTGTCTATCTGTCTGTCTGTCTGTCTGTCTGTCTGTCTGTCTGTCTGTCTGTCTGTCTGTC
>JAHTLZ010000213.1:7562977-7576319 GCA_023846285.1 Phrynocephalus versicolor | reverse complement strand
ACACACACACACACACACACACACACACACACACACACACACACACATGCCAAAAAGTAGGGAGCAAGAGTGCGAGGGAGCAGACTGCATTAAAGAGAGTGAAAAATATATAAGACACGCCAAGCAGAAGAGCGAAAAAATATAGCTGGAAGTGTGTTTAAGATAAAGAATGGGACATTTTTCCAATTATGGTACATGAAAAACAAGAGGTCAGCAGAGGAGACAGCGAAGCTTCAGAGGGAGAACAAGGATAATTTATTGACTGAAGAAATACACTTTGCCGGGGGTGGGGGGTGGAATTAAATGAATTCTTTACATCAATGTTCGCAAAGGAATATGGAAGCAGTAGACATTATGAACTGACACCAGCTCTCCTACGCTGGAGAGACAAGAAGGCTGTTCTTTCAGGGGATGAGAAGATTGTCAGCATAAGTGACCATGGAAGAACATTGAGAGATCGTATCACAAGTATTCAAAGCCGTATAGAAGCAGCGTTCAGGAAGCAATGACAAAGTTGGGGTCAAAGACATTGGGGTGGAAAGAGTTACACTAACTGGACTTTCCGTTAAAATCTGAAATGGTTCAGTGTGAAGGATGACGACTGCCACTGCCCTGGCATTTTTCTCACAAAGCATCACGGGTGGCTCGTTGAGAGGACCATAAAATATTCTGGAAATCTCTATGACTTGGTGCATGCTGGGCTAGAAGGCATGATGAGTCAATGCTCAAGCTGTGAGATACCGTATCCCTCGTCTGCTCCTCATGGCGGTCAGCAATAAAAGTAACTTGAAACATTTTAGTTATACAGTAGGACCCCCGTATCCACTGATTCATTATCCACTAGTTCAGTTATCCACGGTTGGCGGGGGGATTAAATAATTCAGCAGCCACAAAGCAAGCTATTGTCACAAACTGCAGCTGTAAAGCAAGCTACTCTCTCAAAACAGCTACTATCAGGAAACAGCAGTTTGGGGTGGGTGGGCAGGCATTCTGTCTTATCCACGGTTTTCATTATCCACGGGAAGGCCTGGAACCAATCCCCAGCAGATACCAGGGTCCTAATGTACTGGAAAGGGTATGACGCTATTGTTCATCAAGTCATAACGATAAGCATACTGGGAAGAGTAGTTCATTCCAGGCGAATCAGGACTTGCTGTTTCTTGCTTCCAAACACTAAATCAAGCATATTTTCTGAATTGTGAATTGTCTGCAGGGAGATTATTTTAAATATATATATATTCTTGATTAAACCCCATTTCCATTCATTCCCTAGATTTCCAACTTGACACATGAAATATTTATGAAGAAGCAGAAATCTGCTGAGGAAAGAAAACAGGGAGAATGGGGCCAGTAAAGACCAAAAGGAGAACGGCAATAAATTTCTGAATGACAAATAGACTAGGATCTCCGGCTGATGCATTTAGGAATGTCATGGCATCTGAAATCCACCGTGGCCAATGCTCGTCGAGGGACGGAGGGAGATATACAGTTCCTGCGATCGGGGAAGATCTTAAGAGGAAATATTTGGGGCCATAAAATTTCTCTGGCAAAAAATATTTGGGAGCAGAATATGATCTGGTGTTGGAGCTTTTAAGAAATGATAGGTCAGGATTACGTTTGTTGATAAATTATGTGGTGTGGAAAGATGGATACCCTGAAGAAAAAGTACCTTTGGAGACCCAGAATAAATCGCTGCAATGCTAAATGAGGCCTGCTTAGCTCTTTCTAAGATGCTGTGATAGTTTCAGCTTATCTGTCTTTTGGAAGAGAGAACTGAAAAATGAAGGAAGGTATGGCGAGGGATAAATGAATGGTACGGAAATGTACAGAAGAGGTCTTCATGAGGTAGGCATCTTGATTCCGAGGGGATCCCTCAAAAGCTGCTAAAGAAAATGTGGTAGATTTAGCTGAGAAAAAAACATCATTTCTTCATGGAAATTCTGATCATTGTTCCAAGATACCTTGATGGCAACTGGCATGGATGGTTTTGAAGCTGAGTTGCCAAGCTGCAAGTGTCTGGGGAATTTTCGTTTCGTTTTCTGCCCCTCCAAATGACACTGGGAATGATTGTGTCAGATATTAGTTCGTGAAATATATGTATTAGACAGGGTGTTCTATATATATCTGATATGTATTTAATTGATTTAAAGATGGAGTCTGTCTCCATTGCAGGACACTGGTGGGGGTGGGGGTGGGGTGTGCCCCCGTCATTGATAGAAAGACTCCTGGAATGGCAGGGACATCCTTGTTACAAGAGTTGTCTGACAGAGGCATGACACCAGCCAGAGAAGGGGAGGCACTGCGTTTGGGAAACACCGATTCATAGGCGCACCTACAGCAAGTCAAGAAAGGCCAAAGACCATTGGCCTTCAGGCAAAATGGGAGTGCCTGCCAGGGGACAGAAGAGAATAATGATTATCCAATCTACCAAAATGTTCCATCCCATGAATGCCAAAAAAAATGGATTCCAGATGCTTTCACCAGATGTTTCCACATACTTAAGTGTGCCTAGCACACTGCATGAAGCTCAAAAATGCAGCTACATTCGCAAGAGAGAGAGAGAGAGAGAGAGAAACAGACACTTTATTTGCTTTTTCAAGCAGAAACCCGATACTCGTGCGCCAGCTGTTTTAAAAGGTACCAATCAAGACATGTTTCCAAAAATACAGAGGTGGCTGTCAAAAACCTTACAATCTGATGACAAGAAGATAAAGGTCACCCATATCTTGAACAGACTCTACATCTGTTCCTTTCACAACCAATCATGTGGCCGTCCTCAAATCTCTTCCAAAATGAGTATATCGTAACAGCAGGACTCTTGCACTCCACATATCGGTACAGTTTTGATTGACTCTCTTGGTTGCATGGGCAGGAAACCTCCCAGCTTTGGGAGACAAAACAATAATCATGGAGGGTAGGTCTGAAAGATACCAATGTGGTGGTTCAAGTCTCAAGGAACTGCTGATGTTTCCTACCTGTTCCCAGCCAAGCTCAGTAGACATGTGTTTGTACATCTTATGCCGATCCAACTTTGATGTAGTAGAAAACCAGTTGACCCCCCCAAAGTCTCAGAAAAGTGAAGCAGGGAATCCAAACCATTGATATCATTATCCTCCATGGATTGTCTAATCACATTTAAAGGTTCCTGTACTAAAGACACCTGCTGTGCTTAAATTTGAGATGTTTGAGAAAGTGCTTCCTTCGGTGCATCTCAAATCTTACATCTTCAGTTTCAGTGTCTGCTGCCTCCTGTGTTCAAGGATCCCCCCAGGCATAAATTATTTATCCAGCTCTGGGACATCCCTTTCACTTACTTTCATTCTAAATTGAATAATAGCCCTAAGGGTTGTTGTAACTTGTAGGAGTTGCTGCAGTCCTTGGGTTATGTTGATCAGTGTTTTGTTTTTTTATCACTTTTCCAGGTCTACAGATATCTTTGTTCAAACATACAGGTATTGACCCAAAATAGTGCATCCATTATTATCTGTCGGAAGTGACCGGGTGCAACTCAGCTTACACTTGAGAAGATTTTGTTTCAACTATCCTTCATTTGTTCTGATGTGTGCTGTTCTTCCTTTCCCATATACAGTAGCTTGGGTGCAGCGTATGTGAAGGATTGTGCCTTCCCAGACAACACAATACATCAGTGGTTTGTGTCCATCTCCATTCTAGGATAGTGTGTGATACACATTCCTGCAAAAGTGTTAATATAAGGTTGCAAACTTTCTAGTGCAATAGCTTCAAAAAGGCCTTAAAGACCTGGCTTTTTTGTGAGGCATTTGGCAACTGTTTTTTTTTTTTTTCCTCCCTCGCCCTGCCATCCCACCATTGATTCCTTTTTGTAGTTTTATTATGATGTTTTATTTAATTTGTTATTGTTTTTATTTTGTTGGTCCAGTCAGCTTGCGTCCATGAAGCGGGCCACCTTGTCCTTTGTCCTAGCATTAAAAATGTTTTCAAACAGTCCAATGTCTCCGAAGATAGGACCTAGCCTAGAGCTCACGTATCAGTAGAATGTTCCTCAATGTCAAACACTTACTTTAATAAGGAAGAACAGGGGAATATGGGCACCAGAATTTTAAAATAAGTTAGCAGGGGCAAACCAACCCATTGCCTGTAGCGAAGGAGGACAGTCAGGACTACATACTTGATATTGTCTCTTCAGTCCCATTTCTGCCAATAAGCCTTGTTATCAGAATTTACTAGTCACCTAGTTATGACTAAGCTGATGACAGTATTCAGCTCTTCCACATCTCCGATCAGCCCGTGACTTGCTACGCCAACATTTGAAAGTGATAAATTTCAAAGGCTTCAAATCTGTTCCTCCGCTGTATTATACATGTCACAACAACCCGACACTTTCCAGGAGACAGTAGTTGTGGAATACATCGCACCCTTTGACAATGAGCCTGGCGCTCAAAGACCCGCTCTTATCTCATCTCGCAAAGTGATTTCAATCACAACAGATGGAGACAGCTCAGAACAATGCAGTTCAAAGGGAAATGGAGACAAAGCTACCTCTAATAAGGCCAGCCTTGAGGGGGTGAGAAACTAGATTGGAAAAATATATATGATTTCCTTTTCGTTATGTGCATACATGTGCATGGAATCTGTCAGGACACATATCTTATTTTTAAGTACCAGCAAAAACAACAACAGCAGCAACAACATACCGTATATACTCGCATATAAGTCATCCCGAGTATAAGTCGGGGGCCCTAATTTAACCCCCCAAAACTGGGGAAACATATTGACTCGAGTATAAGTCTAGGGTGGGAAACGCAGCAGGGCCTGGCAGCTCCTCCTCTGTGAGCTGGAGGAGCGGTGTGTGATGTTTAAAATGACTTTTAGCCACTGATGCAAGGGCTTGGGTCAGTGGCTAAAAGTCATTTTAAACATCGTGCACCACTCCCCTGTAATGCAGGGGGGGTCATGAGAAGCGGCGCACGATGTTTAAAATGACTTTTAGCCTACAAGCATGTTACAGACACTGCTGATTTGGGTGGCAAAATATTGCAAGGAAGGAAGTCAGCACATGTTGTACATCAGTGTGACACATGGGGCTGCATGCATCTTCCCATGTTTCAGGCAATACCGACACTGACTTTCTTAACATGTGCCCATTTGCCACTGAAAACTGGGCCGCCAGCTAGAGATGGGCACGAAATGAACAATTTTTCGTTTCCGTTTTCGTTTTTTCGTTTCGTCACGTGACGAAATGACAAACGAATTTTGTCTCTAAAATGAAACGAAACGAAGAGAAACACTGGAATTTTTGTTGTACGTTTCGTTTCCGTTACTGCAATATGAGTGAATTGCTTAAAATCCTTTTTAAAAAAATCACAAAAATTGAAATAAATTGTAACGAAATGGTAATGAAACGAACGAAAACGAAAATGATTTTTTTGCAAAAATTCGCAAAAAACAGAAACAACCAAAACGGACCCCCCCCAAACAAAAAACGACAAACGAAATGCCATTTTTTTGATTCGTGCCCATCTCTACCGTCAGCATTATGTGGGTGTGAAAGGACACTGATATCAGCCAATACGGGCTGCATCCTTGGTCCAATTTTGACACTGGTCATCATTTCAGTGTCTTCGTGTTGTTGTCCAGGATGGTGGTTTCATTTGCCCCCCCTTGAGGATTTCCTCATGGTTTCCCTACCCCAAAAGACTATAAATACAAGTTGTATCTGAATCCTTCAAAACCTTTTATTTAATTAATCGAAATATTTTTACTCTGCCTTTCTGCTTTGGAAGAAAGGCAGCTTGCAACAGTGAAACACAATACTTAAAAGTCAAAAGCAACAAGTAGAACAACGGCAGTCGCCCTCTGAGAAATGGAAAATATGAACATGGAAAACATAAGTGTATTAAAAATCCAGTCAAAGCACTAATGCATAGCAATCCATTAAAAATATTCTATGGGCAATCGGTTTCAACCAGAGACCAAAACTTCCCAGGGAGAAGGTGTAGGGAAGACGTAAGAAGAAGCTGCTTCTCTGAATGATGTCACTCCATGGAACTGAAATTCACCTCTGAAATAGGTCACAACACCCCCCCCCTAATTACGTTACAATGGCATACTCTGATTCTTTTCCAAACCAGACGAGATTTTTTTCCAGTTTATGCGGGGTGGGGGGTGCTTCTCTGTGTAGCCCTGCTGGTAAAACCGACAGCACACCACCTTCCGAATTTGTCAGAGCAACCCACTTGGATCAAAGTTTGGAAGTGGGACCTTTTGGGGGGGGTGGCATTGCCACTCCCAAAATGGCCAGCTCTGTAGAATTCACCATCCCTAGCCGTGCTGTCAGGGATTTGGGGAGTGGGGGATTCTGGGAGTGCTCAGCCACCCCCACCCCCATCCCCCCCAAATGAAAATGGGATGTGTGCCGTTGGCTGTTTTAATTTCTAAAGAGGAAATTGGAGCATGAGTAGGAAATATTTTCTACTACTTGGGTTTCTTTTTTCTTTTCTCCCCCCCCCCTTTTGACCTAATGAATAAATTATCAGGACTCTGTTTATGCACCTGCTGCTTTGTGTGTGTGTGCGCGCACACACACACACACACACAATGCTATGTTTACTGTTCACTTGGTAAGGAAAAGGGCTTTGTGTGTGTGTGTGTGTGTGTGTATCTATATATCTATCTCTATCTATATCTATATATATCTATATATATAGATATATATAGATATATATAGATATAAGTCCTTTTCCTTCCCAAGTGAAGAGTACACATAGCACAATGGTTCGGATGTTGCTGGAGCCCTGCCAGTGAAAATTACCACTCTTCCACCAAGATAAACATCATATTACTTCATTACCCTTTTAAAACATATGCAAATTAAACCCATTATTCTTTCTTACTGCAGAAATGAAGTTCGTTTGGCGGGGATTCATCAGCTCCCTTTTGTTACCCTTGGCCGTGAATGGTGGCATTGGGGGGGGGCGCACTGTGTGTCCGTCACCACCACCCCCGCTCCTCATCTTTGAATCCAACATTAATACCATTTGACAGTAATAAATAACATTTATCACAATGGGGAATCTAATAATGATTTTTCGTCTCTCTCTCTCCCCCCCACCCCCCCCACAACCCCAACTAAGCAGGCTCATCAGCTGACAACTGCATAAATGAGATTAGTATAACAGCTGCCGATGACAAATGTATCTAAATCATTTTAATGCCAGCTAGGGCTTTTGATCTCCTTCCGTGCTCGCTTGCCAACATGAAATCCGTTTCTCCCAGATTTCTGTTGTTTATTCTGTAGATACATGTATGTTCCAGAGAACAAGATGCTCTCCGTGTTCCCACAATTAAAGGAATTAGGAAGAGGAGCAGAGCTACACCTCTGCAATGTGCGCGCACACATGCCATATGGAGGCACATCATTTTTGCCTGTGTCAGTTGTTCTTCCCAAATTATTTCAGAATAAAGCCTCCGCTGGAAATATCACCATGCCCCTCCCCTTCCGTGCTCTCATTATCAAAGAAATTTGAATGCAAATTGCAACATTAACGACCACTGTTGCTGCTCTCGGAGAGGGATCCTCGGTTCGGAGGCAGTCGAAACGAATGCCTAGCATGACGACAGACTGTCTTGCATACACGCAACAAACAGATATTAGAAACCACAAATCATTGGGTGAAGCAGCACAAACAGAGGGTTGCCCTTAGTTAGTTAGTTATCTTTATTTACGGTCAATGACCAAACTAGAGGGTTGCCCTAATGAGAGGGGGAGGCCTCTTTGAACCAGCAGTGTGATGTTTTCCATTAAGCAGTGAAATAGCGCTAATTCTTTACACACGTCACCGGCTGTTTACACATCATGCTTCCTTAGTTTCACTGCTCTCCACAAGATGGCATTCAAGAAACAAGGCTGCTTGCCCAGGTAGCCTGTGGGGCAATCAAAGCCACCAAAAAATGAGACAGCCAGGTGGAGAAAGGATAGGACAATATTTATCAAAGACCACGTACTCCAGTAGAGGCCCTCGAATTCAAGAGACCTGAGTTCGAATCTCCACTTGGCCATGGAAACCAAGTGGGTTTCCAGACATGGACACTGAATGGGGGGAGAAGAACTGGTAAAACCACTCCTTAAATATCTCAGTCACCTTAAAAGCCTGATTAGGGTGGCTAAAAGTTGATTCCAACATGATGGCCCAGAACCAGCAGTTCTAGGCATTAAATGGTACCTGCCTGTGAAAGACTGCCTCATCAAAATTAACATTCTAGTCCTCTAACTCTACCGACCTCTCTCTTCTTCCTCTGCCTCCCATATTGGGTGTAAGGTCTTCCACTCAATCGTTAATGAAGCCCCAAATGCCACAATGGCAATGAATGGATACATAATTTAAATCACCCTGCACCAACTATCCATGGGAAGAAAGGAAGAAAAGTGAATGAACACATACTCTACATGGGGGAATTTGTACATGAAGGCACTGCCAGAGCTATGGAGTTAGAGGAGGTCTGTTCTGGATCAACAAGCTTCTCAGATTGAGCTCCTTGACCAGAGTCGGCAGCTTAGAGGGATCAAGTGGAACCCTATAGACTCCCTGTGTTACCTGATCCCTTTTTCATGGATTCCTGTGAGTCCCCCATCCGTGAGGTCTCACATTACAAAGTGTAGGGTGGAAGGGCCATCTTTTGGGACATGGTCCTATTGCCACACAGGTGACAGCAGCTACACAACAGCACTTGAGGTGGTTGAGATGGACGCTTGAAGTGCAGAAAGCCCCAGATTTGGTCCAGAGGCTACCGTGGGAGCCAGTGAGGTGTAGGGAGTAGAGCGACCGACTAGGACTCAGGATATCTGGATTCAACTCTCCACTCAGAAACTCACTGGAGGGTAACACCGGTCAAACCATTCCTTTGCTTGGGAAGTGTATTAGGTTCAACCTAGATTGAACTTGATTGAACTTGGCATCCCACGACAAATAGCAGATCTCCTGGCCATGCTGCCGCAGGTGTCTGAAGAATCGCCTCCAGCCATGGTTGATGAAATGGTTGGAATGGGGTGGTAGCCTAAGGGCTACTACCTCATGTGTGGATTTCCAAGCCCACCCCCCCCCTGGACTTCCAATTCTTCCAGTTTGGGAAACTGACCTTGTCCTAGAAAAAACACACAATGAAATTAAGGCCTGCCTAGACCAAAGAGGCAAAGGGGATGAGGTCATTAAATTCTTGCCTGCAGCAGTTGCTGTTCTTGATTTTTAAAAAATGGCTCCACGGGCAGTGCGGAGAGATGACATCACCCTCTTCTCTTCCAAGTCTCTAGCAGTAGATTTGCAAGCTCATGGTCCCTTGCTGAACTTTTTCCCCCGTTATTGGCCCTCCTGCTTCCAGCTGCCGTATTAATCTGTCCTCGTTTTGTTTGTCAGCTTCTTTCCAGCTCTCAGTCAGGGAAAAGGGGGCGCCGGTGTTCCATCCGCTTGTTTTGCATGCGTGCGTTGGAAAAGTACACACTGACCTTTTGTCTCAAGCTTTTGTTTGCAGAAGCAGGTCATTTGTCACGGGTGAGACGGAGGTACCTGCTCGGAGTCCTTTGGCAGCTTCTCTTATCATTTCCTCCAGTTAACATTTGTCACCTTTCATTACTTAATTCTGAAGCACCGACATGGGGGATTTGTATCCGCAACGTCTAATTACGGGCGGAGGATGTGAAAAAGCCAGAACAGGGAGGTGGGACTACAGCAGCAGCGATGCTCTTCTGAAAAAGAACACCCCATCTGGCCATGTTGTATTGGCTGCCGATTCGCTACCACATTGATTTCAAGGTTTTAATGATGACCTACAAAGCCCTAAACGGTATAGGACCTTGTTATTTGGCAGAAGGCCTCCTGCTGCCAAATACTGCCCATAACACCAGATCGTCTCGACCAAGGCATCTGAGGGTGTTGTCACTGAAGGAGGCCCGTAAATCTTTGACAAGGAACTGGGCTTTCTCAGTGGCAACCCTTCGGCTCTGGAATCAACTTCCCTCTGAGATGTGTTTGGCTCTTTCCCTCCTGGGCTTTAAGAAACCAGGAGGGAAAGAAAAAATAAGTTAATAGAGATTAAATAAAATTAAAAACATACAATAATAAATCAATTTTTTTAATTTTTTCCCAGACTCCCCTGGGGATGGGCTGCAGGTGTCAACAAAGCAACTCGTGTGAGCTGAGTTTATAGGGAGTGAATTCAAATTCAGAAAGTGCCACCCTAAGTCAGAGCTGACAGGTTGACAGAGAAGCTTTAGAACATAAGAACATAAGAAGAGCCATGCTGGATCAGGCCAAAGGCCCATCTCGTCCAGCTTCCTGGATCTCACAGTGGCCCCAGCAAATGCATCTGGGAGTGCACGAGACTAGATCTCTGTCTCCTGATACCACTCCCATGCATCTGGCCCTTGAAGTACCTTGGTTTTAAGCCTGGAGATGATACATCTCTATCATGGTTTGTAACCTGTGATGGACTTCTCCTCCAGGAATCTGTCCAATCCCCCTTTTGAAGGCATCCAGGCCAGATGCCATCACCACCTCCTGTGGCAGGGAGTTCCACAGACTAACAACACGCTGGGTGGAAAAGGTGGTGTGGTGATATCTTAAAGTGCAGCAGAAGATGGAACTTAGATTTGAGCTACTGGAACTTTTGACAACACGGAACAGGTCAGGATTTCTAATTTAGTTTTATTCCACCTAGGATTGGTTCTCCCTCCCCCTCCCTCCCCCCCCTCTCTTTTTTTAAACAAAACCTGTTCTAACATTTTCACTATGCTGTCATTGGCTTTTGTCTTATATTTATCGCCAGGCCTTCAATTTCATCTCTAATTTAGAGAGCCAGTACTTTTCAAAAGACACAATGCCTGCCTGCTCGGTAGTCGGTCTCCTGTCAGTTCCTGAATGTCTGATGCCTTCTATTCATCACCGCTTCAATTTATTCTTTGTACGTGCTCCCAAAAACCCAAAGGTGGACAATAGGGGGAAATGTGAGAGAACTTATTTGCCGTTAACTCTTGACGGTACAAATGCTAGCCACGTCAAGGTGCGGGATGTATACAGAATTAGCTTTATAATCCGAGGGAATGCATCCATTCTATCCCAAAGAGAACAGAATAGAATCTTCATTGCGTAATCATCAGAGCATTCCAAAATAATACACTACAAACAAACAAATAAACATACTATTATGCCATAAGTATCACTATTTATACAATAAAATAAACAATATTGATATGAATACTTTAAAGTAGAGTATAAAAATACAACATTGACTTACTTAAACCAATTTAACTAAAATATCCAAATGTAGCAGTAACTTTCCATAATTTTAACATTGAGTGCATGGCTCTGGGTTTTTAAGAAGGTGAAACCATGCTAAAAAAATTGGGGGTGGGGGAGAATGGGACAAAAGACCAGAATTAGAGATAGCCTTTGAAACGGAGGAAGAAAAGCTCAGAAAGTGTTATGTTTGAGGGCTTCCTGAATGTGTTTTAAACTTTCATATCATTCCTGAAGTGCCCGGCTTTAATGAGACAAACCAGAGATGAAAAAGTGGATGGAAATAACTCTGAATGAACAATCAAGGGAGTACTTGAAAAATCAGGGCCGCTTGAGAGGATTCGTGAAAAGGCATTTAACTGAGTACAGTGCAACAAAAGGTTCAAAGCAGGCTTATCACGCTGTAATTTGATTGTTGAAATGGCAATATTTGGGAGGGGGTCATAACTTCTGCAAATGTTCCGTGAGTGACAGAGAGAAACAGATTTACGGCTGCCCTGTAACCACTTTCTGGTTTAAAAAAAAAAAAACCTCTCCAATCGATCGCGGACCCGTAGCCATAGATAATTCCATCTCACAGCCATGAAAGGGCTTAGGGGTTGCTGTCAGGTCAACTCTACCAAGAGCTTTGTGCCAAGAGAAGAAGGAAGCTAGGACACAACACAAGTCATCTTAGTCCTTGCTTGGTTCCTCTCCCAGGCAAGGACACAGCCAAGGCTGACCCTCCTGTCAGGCAAAGTGGGGTGGGGCCCCCCTCAGGCAAGCAGGTTTGGAATGTCATCCAATGGCAGCAGTTGGGATTGGTAACTATCCTGTGTCATTATGCTGCTCTTTATACCATAAATTATGATCTCTCTCTGTGTGTGTGAACACACCTTGGTTGGCTTTGAATTCTATGATCTTGAGAGTGGAGTCAGTGGGTGCAGCTGGGGACTTGGGAGTTCATGGGGACAGTGAACCCATTCCAGTTTTTAATCTGAACTTCTCAGGACTCCCCAAAGTGCTGATGAACCTTCCTCCCCCCCACAAACACCCCACAAATCTAGGGGGACCAGCCATACTTATGAAGCACCATTAACTGGATGCCTGCCATTGTTGGATAGGCATCAACAATGGCAGGACCAAACTAGAAGCAAACAATATTAACTCAATGCCATTCCTTTATGGAATGCGCATCCAGACCCCTGTCAGGATCAGAGCCGTGCCTGCTCCTTGCAAGCCCTAGTACCTGCAGGAATGGCCCCACTTCTGTTGAGAAGGCTGCTCTGGAAGCTTGCAGGACCGGGTCCTTCCCCTGCAGCTATGGCTAAGGTCTTTAGGAGCAACACATTGGGGCTATTTCCCCATGAATCTTGCCTCAGCAACAACCTTCTCTGGATCTGCTTTTGCTTTTCTCCTGCCACCTTCCTGCCTGCCATCTTGCTGTCCTTGCCTTGCCAACCCTGCTGTTCCAGACCCCCCTCTCCAGACCCCCTTGTATCCAGCTCCCTCCTTCCGGCCTTGACTCCTGGACTGCTTGACAACTCTTTGCCTCACTCTCTTGATGTTTGCTTGCACTTGCTGCAGGCCCCTTCTGGACTGGGTCCTGGTGCTTATCCTGCTGGACTCTTGACAGTTTGCTGAGGCAAGATTCATGGGGAAAGGCTGCTCCAACCTGGGCCAGCACAGGTGTTGCTCCTGAAGGGCTTGCCGTAGCTGCAGGGGAAGGTCCTGGTCCTACAAGCCTCCAGAACAGCCTTCTCCACAGCAGTGGAGCCAATCCTGCATGGACTAGGGCTTGCAAGGAGTAGACATGGTTCCGATCCTGACACCCCCACAAAGGAAGCTTGGTTTCCTCATTGCCTCTTGTCCTTCCGGCATCTTTTGTTTTTAAACAGTCTATTCACAACTAATTGGGTAGGTTTTGATCTTGTTCTCTGGGTCATATTATTATTTTCTCTGTGTGGGTTTCAGGAGTTTTGAGAGCTTTAACTGGTCGTTTTAAAACCCCAATTGCATGTTTGGCCAGATGCACAGGAAAATAAATAAATAAATAAATAAATAAATAAATAAATAAATAAATAAATAAATAAATA
>JAHTLZ010000213.1:7522338-7562394 GCA_023846285.1 Phrynocephalus versicolor | reverse complement strand
CCACAGGTTGAGAACCACTGCTATGGATTATCGATTCTTGCCTCTGTCAGGTTTTCACTACCCATCCACCGACTACATGCTGCTAAAGGAACAGAAGGGCAGGAGCAAACAAAGAACTTGCAAGGCCAACGTTAAGTTGAAATAAAAATATCCCCCACTACCACCAGCAGCACCACCACCAAGAAAAAACAAACAAATAGAAAGCAATGCAGAGGATTCATCAGGAAAGAGATTAACTTTAAAGTACCTATGACAAACAAAGGCACTGAGGCTCAAACTAATCCACTAATGGAAGGCATCTGAAGCCTTCCAACGAGATATATCTATACTAGTCTTTGCATTTGGACCACTGCAGAGCAGGGAGATGCCATAAAATGCCATGCAGCATCCTACTTGTTATACAGCAGGAGGCTCAGGAGAGTAAATTAATGCATTCAAGGTCAAGTGTGTTTTATGTTCAGTAAATTGACTTGAGCTTAATTCGGATGCCGGGTCAGTTACACTTTAAGTTACAAGTTAAGCTCGCTGCTAAAAGCTGGCAGAAGAAAGCATGTGTCTAGGTAATTTTGGCATTCCGGAAAAGCTCTTGGTACCCCTAAACCCCAGCATTAGATGGATTATCACTAATTAGTAATGAAACTATAATATTTTTCCACCCCATCCCATTGTGCTATTAATATTTCTCTTGAAGTTTCAAGAGGGACAGCCATGTTGGTCTGTGGTTGGTAGCTCCTGAAACATTGAACAATCTTGTGACACCTTCAAGAATGAGACAGTCTACTTGGCGTAGAGCTTTGAGAACTCCCGCCCACTTCCACCATCTGGTAGATCAGGTACCATCCTATAAATGAAAAGTTAGAGTTGGGAATTCTAAATCCAGTAAAACTGTGCCCCTTTCTTCACAAAGCCCATGGTTTATGCTCATAGCAAAACCTGAGATGTTATGAGGTTCTCCAGCATTGATACGGAACCAAAACTGATGTTAAGAGTTTGGTTCAGGTTTTTTCAATTTAGTCTTAGTAAATATTGAATCATCTTCTGGTGATTCCAACTGGGGTTCAATAACCCCAACAGGCACATGTATTTTGAAGGTGTAAAACTGGGTTGAGCCAAATCAGAAGCATGATAGGGGATTAAATTCCCCTCTCTCTCCCTCCAATGACAGGACTGGATTAGAATCATTGCACCCGAACAATCTGAGGGTACTACTTGTTCTTCGGAAGAAACACAGCCATACAATGCGAAGACGAATGGTTTCATCACATCTGTCCTGGATGGCTAAATAGCTCAGTGGCCTCTGGCTGTTGAGACAGAGGTCGAGAGTTTGATTCCCCACTTCCCCTGCTGGGAGTAAAGCCAGTCTGGGTGACCTTGGACAAACTGCACGGGGCCAAGGCGCCCCCCCCCAAAGGTAGAAATGGAAAACCACTTCTAGAAAACCCTCCAAAGGGTCGCCATATGTCAGAATTGACTTGGTGGCACATGATGATGATGATGATGATGATGATGATATCCTGCCTCTGACACTACAAGGACTGCCAGCATCCTAGTCTGCTACAACATGAGTGCAAATCTTTTTTTAAAAAAAAATGCTATTTCTTGCTTAAATGAGTTGCAGCCCTCATGCTTTTATATCTAAAGCGTACAAATCTTAAGCCTGATTAAGATTTCAAAGAGAAACTGGCTCAAGAACAGCTTCTGCAGTATCCAAATGATAATTGATTCATCTTCTTCTTGCGTTTGGCTCCCGCAGCCAATACATTTAAAAGAAAGCGGTATGGTGATCCCTAGACATAAACACTGCCATGAAACACTGCCCAGCGTTCAGTTATCAAAACATATCACAAAACAACGCGATTGCCAAAAGAGCTCTTCCATCTGCATTTGCTGCCCCGTGAATGTTATTGCATTTGTCTCTTTGAGTAAACAGAAGCCACTTTTCACGGCTCAGAAGAATTGTGCCATTCAGCGCATCTTGAGGCGGGTTTGATCAGTTACACAACCTGGAACGCAGGGAGCTCTCGATCTCTGACAAAAGCAACATTTATCCAAGAGAGGGGATTTTTACCTGTGCAGTTTAATGAGTCGAGTGAAGGGCTAAAGACTCAGGAGGCCTGAGGATCAAAGTGCTGCTTGGCCATGGAAGCTCACTGAGGTGTGTGGAACTGGTAATATGCCACTCCTTAAATATCTCATCTACCTTGACAGGAGCCTCGTGGCGCAGTGGTTAAATGCCTGTCCTGCAGGCAAAACTGTGCTCACGACCTGGGGTTCAATCCCAGGTAGCAGGCTCAGGGTTCACTCAGCCTTCCATCCTTCCGAGGTCGGTAAAATGAGTACCCAGCTTGCTGGCGAAGGGGGGGGGGCAATGTGTCGCCTGCATACTGTAATTAAAACTGTAAACCGTCCAGAGACTACTTGAAGTGGTATGGGGCAGTATATAAGTGGAACAGTTTGCTTTGCTTTGCTTTGAAATCCCTATTAAGGTCGCTGGGGTGAAGCTGCAACAGGGTTCTGGCCCATTGGTGCTCAGAATTTGTATCAGTGGCACCTCCCTGTGTGAAATGCTGGGAGCCCTCAGAGAATTGGGGCCACAGACTTAAGGCCGTAGACCAGCCTGCATTGCCCCACGACTGGAGTGCCTCTGACCACTGAGCTGGCCCATATTACGAACACGAACGCATGACTTCAGTCATAGCAACACTATTCTCATACAAATGTGCACAGTCACTCCTTCCTCCTGCCCCCAAAATAATTACATATAGGGCTATAATTAGTCACTATGTTCCTGGACTGAAGCCCTTGCTTGTCACCTGTGTGAACCCATTCCTTCAAAGCCATTCCACAAAAGCAGAACTGGATGGGGCTGGTGGCTTAATCATTCTCTCCTTCCGAGTCCATGGAAATATGCCGTTTGTTTTTATTTATACTTTCAGGGACTCTTCGTGTTTAAGTATAAAAGGGACCTCAGTTCCCTAGTGCCTCCCTTCTGACCTGCACCCCTGCTGCAAACGATACATCGTCCGCGTGCTAACATGCTGATGATGTGTTATACTAATACATCCTTACATTGGCAATGGTCTAATGATCTGTCTGGGCATTAAATCAGTCCTGTGCTGTCAGAGTGATGATGTGTTACTTGGAGATACGGCTGAGATCAAAAGGAACTACCAGGAGACCCAACAATGAGAGAATTATATTTTCAGATTTCAAGACTTGTTTTTAGCTAAAGGGGGGGGAGGGAAAAGAATCTATTTGAGAAAGTTAGAGGAGAGGAAATGAAATGTTTATTTCATTTCAAGTTGGATTCTTCCTTTCTTGCACTATCAGGTGTGAAGCTCTACAAGGATTTTTTCACTTGTATTCCAGTCTACTGAACTTCCTTCTAAGTTGATCACATGGCCAATGCGCTGGTAGCCCACATCATCACTTCAGCTACATTTCTGCAATGATTGGGCTAAAAGGAATTTGTAAAATACAATATACATAGCAATAGCAAGATCCTACCGATTAATAAAATAAATAGAGCAAAAAGTGTTGTGCTACACATTCCATATTTATTTGGTCTCAAGAATGGAGAGGAATCACTTAAATTGGAAGGACATGAGACAAAACCATGTGACCACAAACAACGCTGTCATGGTACAAACATAATCGCGGAACAAGGTAAGATGTGAAGTAACCGCCTTTGTTGTGTTTTTGCATGGCCACTGTCCCCCCTGCTTAGAGATAGTCAGAAGCAAGTAGAGATGGGCACGAACCACTGGTTTGTCAGTTTGCACCCATTTTTTAAATCGAACTTCAAAGCCCTGTCTCCTTGGGTGAGCACCCACTCAAAGGAAGTGGCCTAACCCTAACCCTAACCCTGCACTGCCTCCTCCAGACACTGCCCCTGAGTTGGTGACCAGTGGAGGAAGCAGGGGCTTCAATTGCCTGTCCTGCTGATGAACTGGCAACACCTGATGAACCACCGGTTCGTGCCCATCTCTAGGGTGGGGGGGAACCATTAGATCAGGCATGTCCAAACTTCAGCCCTCCTGATGTTTTGGACCATGACTCCCAGAATTCCAAGCCTGTAATTCCAATGACTGTGGGAGTTGTGGTCCAAAACATCTGGAGGGCCAAAGTATGGATAAGCCTGCAGTAGATGTAATACATTCCTTTCTTCTCATTATCGAGGGAGCGATCTGATCTGTGACTCGGGTATGCCTCAGTTAGTGAAGGACCACTCGAATGACGTTGTGCACCAGTTATACAATGTTGGCTTTTAATCTGTACAAACTGGGTAGGATTCTTGCCATACTTTTAAATTATAGGTCACCTTGGGTGCCATTTTGGGTACAAGGCTATTTAAATGGGGAAAATGCAAACACACACAAACATAAATAAATAAATGTAAATGCTGTCTTGTTTTTCAACTTCTGAGACCCCATGGGTCTGTAAGTTCCCTTGAAGAAATACACCCTTCACGCTGCAGCACAATGGAATTCTGTCTTTCTCTCTTTCTCTTTGTTACCGGCAATTTATTTGAGGTTCCTCCTTGTCCCACTTTGAAGTTCAAGAAGAAAGATGTTGTGTTTAATGAAGACTCTTTGAAATACCCTTTCCCTTGCAGCTGTGGCCTTTGTCAATACACATGGCGAAGAAAGTAAACTGGCCTCATTGTAATGCAGATCTCCCAGCTTCAGAATACATCTGTATCAAGCCCGTGGTCGTCAATGTATTTCTTCTATTATTCATAGAACACAATGTAAATGAAGCTATAAATTTTTGCCCCATAGTAAATGCAGAAAGGAAATAATGGAAACAGTGAATTATGAATGAATCACGGGTTCCTGTAATTCCTGGAGGGTTCTAATGGAAATGATTACAGCCCTGGAATGATACAGTCATGCAAACTTAGATATCGATCTTTCGCCACGATTCCAAGAAGAAGGCTATAATTAATAAACACAATTTATGCATTTAATTTTTGTGCAGGTGGCTGACGATTAGAAGGATCAAAGACAAGCCCATACCAACGCTCTCCAAGAAAAAGTGAAGTGTCGTTGCTTTGGGGATTATTGAGATGGGGGAGAGAAACATAATGCCTTGGGGAAAAATGTGTTTCCACTCCCAAATTTAAATTAGCCATAGGCAAACAGCATGAGATATTCTGAGGGAAGTATTTTGTTTGTTTGGTGGTGGGGGTGTGGGGTGTTTAAGTGTGAAAGAGGACAATTGTATTTCCTGTTTGGACACAGAGGACTTGTGTGTGTGTGTGTGTGTGTGTGTGTGTGTGTGTGTGTGTGTTACATTTCCATACTACCCCATAGTGCAGGCATGTGCAAACTTCAGCCCTCCAGATGTTTCGGACCGCAACTCCCACAGTCCTTTGCCACTGGCAATCTGGGACTGCCATTAGAATTCTAGGAGTTGTGGTCCAAAACATCAGGAGGGCCAAAGTTTGGACATGCCTGCCATAGTGCTATTGAGTGTGAGGCCGGGAGTTTGATTGCCCCCCAGGAGAACAGCCAACCTGTATTGCCTTGGGCAAGCAGTGTCATCCCTGAGCACCCCCAGGAGAAGGCAATGATGCATCATGTCTGAGGTCTCCATACCTAGAAACACCTGGAATGGGTCACCAGAAATCAGAATCTACTTGACAGCATTTGATTCTTGTTAAAAAGCATGGGACATTCCATGTGGACACAGCCCAGGCCCATATTTACAGCTGGTACAGTGTAACAAGCAGCACAGGGTGTTAGTTACACCCAAAAAGGAAAATGTGCCCAAGCCATAAACATAAGCGCAGAACTGAAAAAGAAAACTTATGAAATCCCCAAGTGTCCTGGGCACTGACTTCTAGAATGAGGCGAGAGTAGTTTGTATTTTCCAAAGAGGAATTGAGAAAGTCAGAGATGGTGATAGGATGAAGATGCCACCTTGATGTTTTGTGTGCCATTCCGCCTGTATTTCATCTGTCCCTAAAATAAGATGTTGACGTCCAGAACTGTAACTCTAAAATAGATATCTCAACAATTGGTGCTCTCTCTGTGGCATGTTTACTGCCTGTTTTAACTCCCCCGGGATACTTGTTAGGCAACCCAGGAGATTGGAGTGTGTTATGAGAGAGAGCCAGCTGGTGACACTGCAAGGGTGTGGGGGTGTTGTTGTTTAAAGCAAGTCTAAACTTTCTGAGCCAAAGAAAAAGTTCATCAAGGAAACTGAGTTCTGTGTTATACATTACTGAACTCTCTTGACCTGGGGATCATCAAAACCTTGGACTTAATGACTTCCAGGTGGATTGGCTTTCAGTCTAAAAGTTCTACCTGTTAATAGGTAGGGATTTCAGGATCTGAAGGCCAAATCACCTGGAGGGACGAAAGTTGGGCAACGACTTCAGCAGACGACTGCAAGTTCTCAACTTCACAGGGAGCTCTCCAGTGCGAAGAGGGAGGAGGCAGTCTGGCTGTGTGAGCCACTGACCAAAGAGGTCAACACAGCCCTCATGGTCAATGGCTGTTCAATGGATAGAGGTCCCTGGAATTCAAAGCCCTGGTCAACTGAAGTGGTGATATGCCGCTAATTAATGTCCCCGATGGTATGCTTCGCTGCCCACCACTTGAACTCACCATTTGAATAAGTTGGCAGCAACTGATTCTTCAGTGGTTGGTCTCCATGGAGAAGTGGTTTTAAATCCTTCACTGAGACCAGAGGGGGTCCCCGTGCTGGATGTTTCCACTGGCCCCTGAAGATCTATTTGTTTGCCCCACTGCTTTCATAATTATTTCCATAATGGTTAGCAATTCCAGGCCTCCCTTTTGTAGAGAGTTCCAGTGCTTTTACTGCTTTATCATTTTGTATTATTGTCATTTAATGGTTTTAATGAATTAATCATTGGGTATTGTTGCCCATTTTCAATGCACCAGGTTCACATATTCAGCAATATGTCATCAAGGGCTTGGTTCATGCACTTGATGGGCACCATGTGGTTGATGCAGCTTTCATAGCTGCTACGGGCATGTGGGGAGGATCCCAGATCTTGTGGGCAGCAAATCTTTCATGATCCATTGGCAACAGCGGACTCCAAAGGTGCTGGTAGGTCTCAGCTTCTGAACCCATTTTCCTGGAATCTGCCAAGTGATTTTGCACATCTTAGAGAGCTTCTGTAAAGTTTGGACTAAAACCCAGAACAGAGGTGCAAAATCAGTTGGCAGATTCCAGGAATTTGCCTGTGCAAGCTTTCAACATCAACAACAGATATATGTGAGCTCTCTTGTGATTCAAAGCAAACCAGTCTCAAGGGGGGGAATGCAAAGAGAAAGGCTCCCCTCCTGGAAAGATGAATTCTCTTCCATAGCAATCACAGGGCTAAGAAGGCAGCAACCTGAGTTTACCAATATTAATCCTACTCTCAGCAAGGTAGGCACGCATTGAGCTGTCCAGTGCATCCAGCACGGCAGGCTTCCAAAGGAGCTCCGAAATCTTATGCACTGTGCTGCCATTTATATATGCAACATAATTCAAACTACATTAAGAACTGCTTAGTGGAAGGAGGGGAAAAATTTCAAAATCCTTGTTTTTCTTTCACTGCTTTTCCCAGTGGAACGTTAAGTACCTTTTTTATTTTATTTTTTTAAAGTGGGGGTGGGGGAGGTTGATTAAAAACCCAGCAAGGCAATCCATTGCCACGCTCTTTAATTCTCTAAATTGCAATCAGCTACAAAGTATATATCACAGGACTTAAAACAGAAATACAAGACTAACTCCTCCGAGACTAGATTAGATCCACCGTAACGGTGGCAGCCCACACGGTAACACGTCTCTTCCACCAGGAACGGATAAAATGGGACAAATATGAACAAAGCTTTTCAACCTTTCTTTTGCTTTGATGTTCAAAACCTGAGCCTAAATCCATGTCTCCTAATCCCTACTCTATATTAAGAAGAAAACACAAAAACCTCTACATTCATCAGGCCCTTGCATGAAGTTTCTTCCATAATAACCCTGCAAAAATCTAAAACCAAATTTCTTAGTTTGACCAGAACTTGGAAACGTTCTTCTTTGTCATTAGGTGTCAGCATTCTGAATCCATGTTGGCTGAGCCACAGCCCCAAAAATGTTTCCTTTGGCAATGGGGCCATTTCTTCCAGAACAACAGTAAACCAGTTTCACTGGCAGCATACCCAGTACCACCAGTGGCACATCAGTTTAGTACATAGGCACAATCTGCTCCCTATTTATCACAATGCCTTTACATCTATCCCAAGAAGAATCTGGAACACTTCATACCTCCACCAGGGAGGCCACTGCTAACAACCCGTGCTTAATGTGTGTTGGTTGCAGAAGTGTGACTTTCACACGCCCATGGCCATTGTCTGTTTAATGAGCCTATCCAGACTAGGGTGAATTGAAACCAAGGTGGAAGATAAATTGGAGTTTGCATACCAACCTTCCTCAGACAGAAGAAGTTACTTGGATGAGTAATGAAACGTTTCAACCTAACAAGAAAATAAATCCAGTTGCCATGACTCAACATCTGGATAAGCTCACAATTACACTGAAATTCCATCTGCTCAATTACCATCTTTACCTACTTTCTCTTAAGAAGAGAATACAACATTCATTTCCAAAGAAGTACAGTACCTCCGAAGTCAGAATCTAAACAGGGCTCCAGGTGAATTGAAGCAGACACCTCTGGCAGCCCTAAAGTATTATAAGGGAAGTTTTATTGTATTAGTCATTTCTCCCTGTCATTTTGCATTAGTGTCATATTAGCCTAATGCAGGACTAACATGATACTGAAATGTTAGCATATTACAGATTACGCAGTGTGCCAACTCTGTACCTGATCATATTTTTTCCATAATGTATATTTGTGAGTTGCATTAAAAACCAGAGAGGAGAAGCCGACATGATGCCATTTCACAGATATCCCGGTACGGCTTCGTTAGAGGCATTAACCTCAGCTGCCACTGTGCAACCCACTAATTGTTAAGACTCTTCTGAAGGCACCAAGTAATAGAGATGGGCACGACTCAAAAAAATAATTTTTCGTTTTTCGTTTAGGGGTCCGTTTCGGTTCATTTTCATTTTTCAGGGGGGTTTGCGCATTTTTTGTTTTCGTTTTCGTTACGAAAGGAAACAAAAAACAAAACAAAAATGAAAATATTTCGTTTTCGTTAGCATTCTTTTCAATGCAATGTGTCTGCCGTAACGAAAACGAAAAATACGGCAACATTTTTCATTTCGTTTTTGTTTTTGTTTTGTTTTCTGGAAAATTTTTGTTTTCGTTTTCGTTGCGTAACGAAAACAAAAAACAAAAACAAAAACAAAAAATTCGCTGAGTCGTGCCCATCTCTACCAAGTAAAAAATATGGATTTCTTGAAACGAGCAAAGCTCTCGCATGCGGCAATAACTTATAGAACAAGAATGAACACCACCAACAACTGCAGTGTTTGTTACAACAGTAAGAAGTCTTGATTTCCAAGGAAATGTTCATTACCGGACTACAATACCCACCATCCATAGTAGTTGGGAAGGCAAGGAGATACAGTGCCAAAAAAAAAATCACACCCCTCTGAATTTTCGGCATGTTGGTTGAAACTTGAAAGCTATTATTAAGTGCAAAGCTGTATAGAATGCATTCAACGCATTACAGTACCACAAGTGCCATGGAAAATTCAGCAATGTTGAGATTACCAAAATTCTTCTCATCCTCTTTGTAGATCCAGCTTTTACAGGTTTCCTCAGCCCTGGACCTATGGTGGATGGGCCTAAGAGATGAGGTCCAAAAGAATGTGTCGAGGTTCACTTGGACTCTCTCACTAAGGATAGGATTTTCAAATTTCCTTGGCTATAGATACTATGAAATCTCAATTCGGGGAGTTTGACATATCTTACAGACAATTTACAAACGCCTCAGTGTGGCTCACCCAAGTTCCTTTCTGGAGCCAGAAGCTCCTTGGGTGAAGCCAAGCCTAGCTAAGACTCAATACTTCTGGTTTCAGTCTTTCTCTCCCAGGCATCACATTTAGGTGTTTGTAAGATGGTGTGTGGACTGCAAGGAGATCAAACCTATCCATCCTGAAAGAAATCAACCCAGAATGTTCACTGGAAGGACAGATTTTAAAGCTGAGGCTCCAGTACTTTGGCCACCTCATGAGGAGAGAGGAGTCCTTGGAAAAGTCCCTGATGTTGGGAAAGATTGAAGGCAAAAGGAAGAGGACGGCAGAGAATGAGATGGTTGGACGGTGTCATCGATGCAACCAATATGGATTTGACCAAACTCTGGGAGGCAGTGGAAGACAGGCAGGCCTGGCGAGCTCTGGTCCATGGGGTCATGAAGAGCCGGACATGACTGAACGACTGAACAACAACAAGAAGAAGATGGTGTGTGGCAAGCAGAATTACAGTGTTTCGGGGCCATATATATACAGTGGACCCTTGTATAACAAACAGTTTGTATAACATAAAATCTGTACAACATAAAAAAATTCCACAGACACGGGATATTTGCTTAACAGAGTTGCCTATGGGGTGAATCCGTACAGCATTAAAAATGGTCACAATTAGGGATTACTCTGTTTTCAATGCATTCCTATGGGAAATTTGTATAAAGGAAAATTCGCTTAACAGAACTTCATTTGGAACGAATTAATTCCTTTATACAAGGTACTACTGTATATAATTCCTGTTTGTTAGTAAGGAACACCTTTCCATCCCTAAAATCCAGTCCCTCTTCTTTTTTTCATCCCAAACTTGACTTGTTTCTGCCTTTGTAAACTGTAGTAAATAGCTTTCAGATTGACTGATATAACTGTGGCGGCTGTTTAATGCTTATTGGTTTGTTTGCTGCGTTGAGTGACTGATTGATTTTATGTTGTGGTTGTTTGCTAACAGGTGTCCAGAATTATTATTTAAGTCTCCAGCATGGACTCTCGTGCTATCTCGCTCTGGTGCTGTTTTATACTATTGATGTGTGTGTTGGAAATGGCTGGCGTAGCTGTATTATTCCAGCAGTGGGGGAAAACAGAAAGAAGCCCAGAGCCAAAGCCACCCAGGAGGGGTAGCCGGATCTGGCATCTCCCCAGTTCCAGCACAATGCTCTAACAATTAGACCACGTTGTCTTTCTTCTGGTGGGCATCTCTCTTGGCATGGATGAAGAGGTTTCGTCTGCACTGAAGACCTGCAGCCAGAGAGCCAAGGTTGCTATTTGTGTGTGTGTGTGTGTGTGTGTGTGTGTGTGTGTGTGTGTGTGTCGCCTGTGCCATCAAGGCAGACTCATCTTGGAGCAACTGTGACAGAGGTTCCAAGGGGAACTACTAAGAGTTAAGTGAGTGAGATTTTTAAGGTGTGGTGTTCCATCTTCACTCCAACACTATAGCTTTCCATGGCCAGAGTGAGTGAGTGAGTGAGTGAGTGAGTGAGTGAGTGAGAGAGAGAGAGAGAGAGAGAGAGAGAGAGAGAGAGAGAGAGAGGAGGGAGAGAAGGAGGGAGAACACACAGCAGGAGGAGTATCATATGCCCTTTCCCGAGTCGGGAATACAATAATTTTCTTTTGAGTGCAGTCAATAAAACCTTCTGCAAATTCATAATTTTAGCCTCTTAGTGGCATTCTGAAGAGCTTTACAACAAGTCCTTCTTTCTGGGCTTTTGAAATGTTGAACAACAATAATAACTAACTCTCAGGAGTACTGTTGAATTCCTGTGGTAGCAACCTTTTCCGTCTCTTTGTAATAATACAGGGACAGAAGCTTTAAGGTGTAGCGTAATACCACACCTGTGTGCACTGCATGAACAGTAAGCATGTGATTTGGCGAACCGAGCTTTACGGAATCCAGATGAATATTTAAAACTTTCTGGAACTGAGTGGCACGGGTTTGAACTAGCTGCCACCTGCTGGCCAGCCCTGATGTTTTATGAGGGAGAAACCAACGAGAAGCGATCCAGCAATTCTTCCAGGCAGGATCCTCCGAGAACTGTTGATAGAATCAAATAACAAGCCCCAAATGGGACACGGTGGCTTGAACCATGTTTAGATCTGGTGGCTGCACAAGCGGAAATTCAAATTCAGGGAGAAAGAGATGTCCGTCAGTGGCTATGGATGGAGTCAGTGTAGTGTAGCAGTCCTGAGATCTGTAGCCCTTGTCTCCATCGGGTACAAAACACACTAGTTGATGTTGGGCCAGGATCTCTCCCCCCCCCCATTCTAGCACAGAGTATTGTGTAAAACAAGCAAAAAAGTTCCACATTCCCAAGTTGTTGGTGCTGTTTGGCAGTGGAATATGCTGCCACAGAGGGTGGTGGAATCTCCTTCTATGGAGGTTTATAACCAGAGGCTGGATGGCCATCTGTCAGAAATATTGTGATGGGGTTCCTGCATGGCAGGGGGTTGGACTAGATGGCCCTTGAGGTCTCTTCTAACTCTATGAGTCCATGATTCTATGATTCTATTTATTTGTTTCTTGGACTGAAATGTGTCAATCTGTGGAACTGGAAGTTTTAACTTTATCCTCGTAGTTTGCAATATGGCTACACGGAAGCTCTAAAGAATTGGGGCACTACGGATAAAGGTTTCTCAGCGAGAAGGACACCCGTTGTATCAATAATATTTCCCAAGGTACTGTAACACGTATTCCTCTTCTCATATCGCTGAATAAATAGACAGGGCCGCAAAGCAACAAGAGAGGCTCAGAGGAGGTAAGGTGATACATGGCGTTTGTTGTACTTCAATTACCTTCTTTGTATAATGTCAGGAGGAACAAGCTAATAAACCATAACTTTTCCTGACATTTCCTCCCCCTGGTGACCAGTGATGGATTTGCGATGAGTAACATCCATCATTTTCCAGCTTTAGAAAGCCTGCCTATGCCTGTGCAAGTATGTATGGAGCAGTGGAAGAAAAGAAAGAAAGAAAGAAAGAAAATCTAAATACACATTCTCAACTCTTATCTGGAAATGTCAAGGGTGTGTTGAAAAGACATTTCTGGTTTCCTCACCTGCACCGCCAATGGTGTAAAAAAAATGACAAAACTACTGACGGACATCTTGCTTCCTCCATCCCACCCCCCTGCTTAAGTTACAGAAAAACAAATCATTATGGGCCAGGAGTCTCATTTCACAATTAAAATCTGGTCTACTCTTTGCAGCAGAATCAAGTGAGAAGAGGGTTAAACTTTTCCTTCCTTCCTTCCTTCCTTTCCAAAGAAGTACCTCCCAAGTCAGAATCTAAACAATATAAAAGAGAGAGAAAGGACAGACAGATGTTATAAGGGGAGCCTCTGGTTAATTCAAGGAGAGAAACCAAGGCTGATACTTCATGTCCATCTCATCACTGTTCACGGTCCTGCTGGGGACCGGTACGAAGAAATATAACCGCACGTCCATTGTGGGATGAAGGGAGTTCGTCCCGACCATGCCCCCTGAACTGCGATCTAAGTGGAATGAGAGATTCCCCACCCTGGCCTTGGGAATCTCCTCATCTCGCTTTTCATTCCGATACAAGAGCTCGTGAGGTAAGTCTCCTTCAGCAACGTGCCATTCTCCATCTAGTGGCAGGAGTGCGAAGTGCCATTCGCCAGTACATTCCCTATGGAGTCAGCAACGCAGTGCATAGAGATTAAAAGACAAATGCCTCAAACTCAGCTCTAACGCATTGAACGCAAGGCTTCAGAGAATCGAAACATTGAAAAATGGAAGGTCGGGTTGAAAAAAAATGGAGAACAAAGGCATGGAATTTCACATCTCATCACGGAACAAGGACGTGTGGAAACAGTCATGCCGGTATCATCAATCACACCCATGTGTACACAGGAACAGGGACAGAACCGCAAGAAGACCACGTGACTGCAACATGCAACAAAATTCCTCCCGGGACGAGAGTGGACGTGAAGTAACCATCCAAGATACTCACAGTGTGAGACAGGATATGGCAGAAACTGAAGTGACCCCTAATATGAAACAGATTCATAGTATAAACCCATCAATGAAAAATCCCTTTTCACGATACAGCCTTTAAACAGGGCATTAGCTTGCTCTCTCCGTTGTAACTCATTACAGCTTTATATCTGCTAAGACAGCTCCCAGTTTGGGATGAGCAGAAGAGGACAAAACCAGGTGTTGTTTGACGCGGTCATGGAACCGCCGATTTATGGTGGAACCTAAAGGGCTTTACTAGTGGGTTATGTCTCTCGTGGGGCCTACAGCACCTGGTACTCCCTAGTGGTCTCCCATCCAAGTACTAACCAGGGCTGACCCTGCTTAGCTTCTGAAATCAGGGAGATTGGATGTGCTTAGGGCATCTAGGCAGCTACCATTTTAATAGCAACCCCTATAAATACCACGGCCTATAGCCCCCTCTAGTGTCCAGTTCTGGTGAGGTCATCTTTAGAAATATCTATTTCTAGGGTGTTTTTTTTCTAATATTTTTAATATTTGGAGACAATGGCTGTGAATCAGTGGATACTGGTCCTGCAGATATCAGAGTCTTCCTGTATTATGAGCAGATGGAATACAACATCTCTTAATTACAGGTGGCCACCTCTGCTGGAACTTCTCTGTTGCTTTTCATTCCTTGGCCAAATTGTGGAAGTCCTTGAATTCTGAAAGTTCCATCCCTAACAATAGCAGTCTTGTCAAGCAAGGGATTTTGCTGTGTTTTTCCTGATGTGGTATTTTCTGTTTGTGCTTTAATTCTGTCCGTATCCCCCATTTTCCCCATCTTTTTCTCCCCAGCTGCTGAAACCAATTCCAATTTCTCTTGGTGAGCTAAACAGCTAGAGTCTGCTATGATGCACATGTCTCAGTAAGATTAGCTTTCCCCTCAGGAAGAGAGCTGGGGAAGTGGCACACCGATGCTTTCATTCACTTTCCCTTTTATTATTTTTATAAAATGGTAGTTGCCTAGATGCCCTAAGCACATCGGATCTCGCCTGATTTCAGAAGCTAAGCAGGGTTGGCCCTGGTTAGTACTTGGATGAGAAACCATCAGGGAATACCAGTTGCTGTAGGTGCTGGAGTAGGAACTGGCAAGCCACTCCAGTATTCCTGCCAAGAAAACTCCATGGACATGGAGTCACAAAGAGTCAGTCATGACTGTAACGACCCAACACAAACAAAAAGTGGGAAACCAATTGTTTCCAACAGAAATGGCATCCTGCACAACCATTTTGCACAAATACCCTTTACACTCCCATCCATTTCTTTAAAATGCAGCTAATATTTGGCTCAGCGGGCGACAGCACTGGAAACGGTTGGCTACAAAGTTGGCAGCTCAGCAGTTCGAATCCCAGGTGCCACACAGCAGAGTGAGCTCCCCACACCCCAGCTCCTGCCAACCTAGCAGTTTGAAAGCAGGTAAATGCAAGTCGATCAATAGGTACCGCCGTAAAAAGCAGGAAGGTAGAACAGTGTTTCCATGCACCCATGCCAGCCCCAGGGCCACGGACTTGCACAACACTGGCTCTTCGGCTTGAATACGGAGATGAGCATCGCCCCTAGAGTCGGACACGACTAGCACACATGTGAGGGGGAGGGGGGACATTTAATTTTTAAGGGCAGTTTCCACAGCAATGCTTGCTACTCTCTCTCTCTCTCTCTCTCTCTCTCTCTCTCTCTCTCTCTCTCTCTCTCTCTCTCTCTGTGTGTGTGTGTGTGTGTGTGTGTCTCCGTGTGCATATTCAAAACTGTCCATAGCTATTTGCAACTTGCCATGCTGTAAGCATAACCAGTCACAAAAGGTTTTGTTCCCATGACAGTTTGAGAAAAGCAGAATCCCTCTCTATCTTTCTCGGATTTAATTAAGCCTGCTGGAGTGGAAAAATCCAATAGAATTGGGGGCCAAATTCTCTTCTCTCTCTCTCTCTCTCTCTGCATGTTTCTCTTTCTCTTGGTCAACTCGGCAATAAATATTGCTCTGGACTGATACGAAAGAAATTGAAAATAACAAAAAAAGAGAGAATGTTTTATTTTTAAAGGAAAGAAACAGGAAGAATGAGACGTAAGGAGCTCCAGGTGTTCAGTTGATTCCTCAAATTTAATATCTTGCCCAGCTTTCTGACTGTCTCATTATGAGATGTTGCTTGTTTCTGTTTCATGCCCATTGCTTGAGAAAGCCTTTCCATTGTTGTGCGCAATGTAATTCAAAAAACAAAAGAAGAAGACGAAGAAGAAGAAGAAGAAGAAGAAGAAGAGGAGGAGGAGGAGGAGAAGGAGAAGGAGAAGAAGAAGAAGAAGAAGAAGAAGAAGAAGAAGAAGAAGAAGAAGAAGAAGACACAACTAAAACAACAGCCTAAAGTCACTGCAGTACCTGTTGTGCCTTGGTTAGAATCCCTCTAGGGAACCCCAGCCAAGACTTATTTCTCCTGTTCCACTCCATACATTTTAGTTTTCACTGGTATTTTTCCCTCTTCCTCCAAAGAGAGCCACTTATTAAGTGTTTTCTTTCCCTTGCTTTCCTCCCTCCAGCAAGAACATACAGTACTCATGCGCTGTTGTCAGCCTTGGAAGAGTTCAAGAAGGCCACATAGAAATCAGTCTGACTGATGAAGCTGCTTGGATGATTAGCGAAACGTTTCGATCTCTCAGGAAAAGAAGTCCAGTTGCCGCAACTCAGCTTCCAGATAAACTCACCTGGATGGCCGAGCATCTCATCGTTGACCTTGCTGGCTGGATTGGATTGGATTGTAAATTCAACAACATCTCAATCCCAAGCTTGGGCGACCCAAGTGTTCTCGGACTGCAGTTCCCAGAAGCCTTTGCCAGCAGCTGTGCTGCCCGGGGTTTCTGGGAAGTGCAGTCCAAAGAGCACCTGGGTTACCCGTGGCTGAGGACCACTAATCCAGAGAACCACAAGATTCCTCCGCCATTGCTTCACAACATGATGACAAACAGGATCAAGTCCTTGCCCAGTTTTGACTAGCAACGTGACACACCCTTTTCAATCTACGGTCTTCTAAAAGCAGTGGTGTCCAAACTTAAGCCCTCCAGATGTTTTGGACCACAACTCCCACGGTCCTTTGTCATTGGCAGTACAGGTTTGGAATTCTGGGAGTTGTGGTCCAAAACATCTGGAGGGCCGAAGTTTGGACACCCCTGTCTAAAAGGATCGGTATCTCTCATAATCCCAACCCCAGCCTGTCCTGAGTACCCAAGATTGACTCCATGTGTTCTAATACCCAGCCCACCTTCAGTCTAAGTAAAATAGCTTCTGGCATTTTCCCCTACTCTCAAGGCAGCCGTTTATATTATTATCCATTTTTCTTTTTTTATTTTTCTGCCTTTGAATGCTCATCACAGCCTAAAAAAGTTGCGTCTGGGAATGGTAAAGGTTCCCTTTTTTCTTTCGTTAGAGCTGACAGTTCTCTTGAAATGCTATTTTAAGTTTCTGCCCATGCTTTCATTAAGTTTTAAACAGGCTTAAAAAAAAAGGGAAAAAAAGAAGGTACATGCATTTGCTTTTCATTCTGAAATGGAAAATGAATCCGGAACATAACATTCTGGAAAACATGGGCCATGTTTTGTCTGTTGGACATGAAACGTCCTCCTATTATCAGGAGAGGCTTTCTGCGCTTCTGGTTTAAGTCATAAAAGTTAGTGATGGGGGCGAATCTTGGCGGAAGTGAAACTAAAATTCTGGCCCAGTGCTTACTTGGATATGAAAGTCTGTGAAGATTCTCAGTCATCCAGGTGAGTTGATCTGGAAGTTGAGTCATCATGAGTACTGGACTTCTTTTTCTTTTTCGTGAGAGATTAAAAAAAGTTTCGCTGCTCATCCAAACAGCTTCATCAGTCTGCATACAGCTAGTGCGAGTCCTCCATCTTATAGTCCGCTTTGACCTCTTGTCACCCTGGTCTAAATTAAGCTCATCAGATGAACAATGGCCCGAATAGGCTTGTTAGGTAGACAACAGTATTGCTAGCCCTAAGGTGAACAATGGCCTAAGGTGCTGAAACCTATAAAGTATAGGTCGTTAGCTATGGCCTTGTTGGTGAAGGCTTTTTGATTTGTCTGGGTACTGTTAAAAGCACACCCTGATAAGTAGTAGATAGACTATGCCTGAGGCCCCCACCTCTGTTGAGGGAGGGGGTTTCAATGCTCACATGAATGGCTTCCCTGACTCCTCTCTCAGACCACCTCTCTTCTCTGTCTAATATTTGTACATCATCATATTTGAATAAGTGCCCTTTGTCCTTCAAATGGACAAAGGAATTTTTTCTCTCAGCCCATTCCCCTTCTCTACCTCATCTCAGCAGATATGACTTCAAGCGCAAGTCACATTTATTTTATTGGTGTTTTGAGTGCATAGGGCAGCTCACAAGAGGGCGGCCAGTTGCAACCATGGCTAGGGTTTGTTCTTAGGTGCCTTCCAGCTGGAATTGACTCCTAGCTATCAGAACAGAATTTGCAAGATATAATAAGTAAGATATTGAAGGAATGGTTTCCCCAGTTCCACCCCCTCAGCGAGTGTCCATGGCTAAGCAAGGATTTGACCCTCATCCTTCCTGGGCATCTCCATTGCTAGGGTGACGTGTGTGTGTCTATCTTTCTGCGAGAAGCTCTCAGCCCGTCCGTTGTCATGTAGACATGATGTGATGTCCACACTGGGGGGGGGGGCGTGTTTGCATCCGACAAACAAGAAGACGGGTTTGTCTAACATGGCATGTGCTACCTTCAAAGCTGTCACTAGCCCTTTGGGGATGGGTTGGCTCCGCTAGGGTCCCATGAGGGTGGCATGTTAATCTGAGTGCATGATGACTGTAAATTGTACCTATAAAGTGTTCAAGCCAAAAGCTTATGCATACATGCAGATATACACACATAATGTATTTGCATAATCCAAGATCTTGGGTTGCAGAAATAACTGCATCCTTGTGTTTCCTAGCACTTCATTCACTTCTCAGATGATTGTTGCAGGTCTGAGTGTGTGTGTGTGTGTGTGTGTGTGTGTGTGTGTGTGTGTGTGTGTTCTCTTCATTCTGCAATCATGTTTCGAAAGGCAGTACGTTTTTCACCCAGTCTTTTTCTTTCTTTTTTCTTTCTTGGCACCTTTTGGGCTATAGAAGATGATGTTAGACCATAATGTTATTTTCTTCTGCGAGCTTGCAACACCCACCCACCCACACACACACACATACACACGGAGGGAGAGAGAGAGAAAGAGAGAGAGAATGATGCTAAACATTCCCTGTGATTGTTATGAAAATCCATTTCTCTGCATGTTGTTGTCATGGCAGCTGCAGATCAAGAAAACACATGTCAGGTAGAGTAATTTATACTGTTTTGAAAGAATGTTTAGGTGAAAACATTCAAATGCACTTCCAATTTCATTATGAAATGTCACAGTGACTCCTCTCTCTCTCTCTCTCTCTCTCTCTCTCTCTGTCTCTCTCTCTCTCTCTCTCTCTCTCTCTCTCTCTCTCTGTGTGTGTGTGTGTGTGTGTGTGTGTGTATACACATACAGAGAGAGAGAGAGAGAGAGAGATGTATTGTCCACCTCTGGCTAGGTTTACTCTTTCATTTTATGCTCACTGAGTTACTTTGATGGCCAATATACCAGCAATTTTATTTCTCAGACATTCAGAAACTACTTGTGGGAACAGATGGGTTATGGTTAGAGTACAGTTGCGTTTCTCTGCTTTCTCTCTCTCTCCTCTCTAAATGCCGGTTTCCATTTTACTTTAGCTGCATTCCTTTTCCAAGTACGGGGCAATGTCATGTCATATGTTTCACTTCCAACCCTATATAGGAAAGACACAACAATTATTATATTAATATATTATTATATTATTTTCGGGCTGTTAGGCTGTGTTGTGGAAGTTTTTCTTCCTGTTGTTTCACCAGACTCTGTGGCTGACATCTTCAGAGGGCAAGGAGCTTAGGGAACTAGGAGTTCTCTCTGTGCTCTGGAGTTGAGAGTAAGAACTCCTAGTTCCCTGAGCTCCTTGGCCTCTGGAGATGCCGGCCACAGAGTCTGGCGAAACATCAGGAAGGAAAACTTCCAGAACACGGCCAAACAGCCCAAAAAACTCACAATAAAAAGTTCTGCTTATATACCGCCCCATACCACTTCATGTAGTCTCTGGGCGGTTTACAGTTTTTTTTTTAATTACAGCTATTCATTGTAATTCTCCCTTCCAAAGCTCATGAAACCCTTTGTGATATCTAAATGGTGTTGTCTCTTTCTACTAATGTCTTGACTGCCGAAACCCCATTGATGGTAAAGGCAATGTTACATTTCATGTTGCTTTTTGTTTGCATGAAAGAAAATGAACCTGTCAATCTCCTTGTAGCACTGAATACAACAAGCACCATTTTTGTCCTCTGTGTGCAGTCATTGTTGAAGAAATAAACATTCTTGAAAGGATGCGCCTGTGTACAGCACTGTGAAAATATCTAAAATAAGATCCTATCGCATGAACTATCTTTTGTGGCTATAAGGACAACTTTAGAAACTGTTTTTTTTTTAAACTACAGAATACCAACTGCTCCTTTCTCTTCCATTTTCTAAACTTGGGGTGAGACGGCTTTTAACAAGGGCCAAAGGTTAGGCAATGTGTCTCAATCGACAATTAAGAGCGTTTAGTCAACAACAACAAAACGATGCTTTTAGAAAGCAATACCATATAGTGTTCTACACATGGCTACGTATTCTCAGTTGGCTTTAATGCTCACAATTTTAAAAAATTATAAGGATTTGAAAAGTTGATTACACTTGTCCCCCGCCCTTTTGCGGTTCGCATACTGCGGTCCCGGTATATCGCGGGTCCACAGTATATGAAAAAGGGCCCCTGGGGTAAGGAGGAAAGGCCTTCCCAGGCCCGTCGAAGGCCCCAAAAGTGCTTCCCCGCAAACCGGAAGTGACTTCTGGTCAACCAGAAGTGACCTCCAGATCACTAGAAAGCACTTTTAGGGCCTCTGGGGGACCAGAAAGCCCCTTGCAGGCTCATTTGGGACAGTGCCAGGCCTGGGGTAAGTACAAGAGCCCCCCAGAGAGCCCCCCCCCAGTCCTGAGCTGACCCAGCATCTGCATATTGCGGATTTTCATTTATTGCGGGTCAAGTCGGGTCCCTAACCCCTGCAATAGGTGGGGGTTTACTATATTGTAGGATGCTAAGAATTGAGAATCTCCAGTGCGGTGTAGTGGATAGAGTAGCAGGCTAAGCCTTTGGGGAATAGAGTTCGAATCCCTGTTCGGCCATGGAAACTATATAGAGAAGCAGAATTGGTAAAACCATTCCTTAAATGTCTAATTACCTTGAAAGCCCTGTTAGAATCAGTTCTGACTTGATGGCACAGAACACAACACACACACACATACACACACACACAAGAATTCCTTGGACTGAAAGGGTGGCAAATGAAGTAGTACTCAGGGGAATGGGGCAAAAAAGATGGAGGAATCATAAAAACTGCATCAGTTGTAAAAAGTGAGAATGCTTTGGTGCCGTAACAAGAAACAGTCCAGATTGCCAGAGCTGATCCTTCAAGGTCAATTAATTAAAAACAAAGGGTAGGAAGAAGAATGTCGCAACTAAAAAATCTTGAGAGAATGATTTTAATGCTACATCCAAGTTCAGAACAGTCACACACTCCCAAAAGCTAAGTCACACTTTGGATTCCTGTTTGTCCAGGCATGGGCTAGGCATGGAGAGATGGCATACTTAGAATTTGATATGCCACATTTATATATCACCTTGGAAAGGAGGTATTCCCTTGGGTTCATGCCACGTGTTCCACTGACCATTAAGAGACACGTGTGCTCTACATGTCCCTCCTTTCCTTCACCTAGAAAACGGAGGAATATGTTTGAAGAGACTGCAAGTGAGGGGGGGGGAGAGATGCACAAGATGTGTTTGGCAAACATAAGTAACACTTGGTTCTCCAGATCCCCATATGATCGTTTTGGACAGAGTTTGGGAATTTGTGGCTTTTTAAAGTCATTGCTGGGCTTTAGATCCCACCCACCCCAGGAAGCAATGCCCAGAGCCCAGGGAAGATGGGATTTATAGTTCAACAACATCTGGAAGACCACCTCCACCTGTGATGTTGGGTTGAAGTTGAGTCACTTTGCCAAAGAAGGCAGCAGTCATCCCAGACGCGAGACAGTGGGCTGGTACATGTCAGCACCCTCCCACACATCAAAGCGAGGCATCTTGATAACAAAAGCATGCTCCGAACTTATCTCTGAACAGCCTCTCCCAAAGAGTGGAATTAACGCAGAGAGGTCACTCCAGCCTCAAACAATAATGGCATGCTAATGGCATTCTAATGAGGAGATCATAAACAGACATTAAAACCATTTGGGCATTTGCTCATCCAGGCTGCAACAGCTTCCAAATGATAATGCGATGGATTCCACTCTGCCCACCATGTCACTGAAATTGTTTTGGCGTTGTGATATTGCACCCTGTGCGCGCCGTAATTGGATCATATTATGTTCTCCATAATCCGGCGGTGAAATTCTTCTGCTGCTATAATTTCACCCACAGGTGACATTCCCGGGTAATTTCTTGAAAACGAGAAGGGAGGCGGGAGAAGGAGGGAGGAGGGGACATTTTGGGAACAACCACCAAATAAATAAATAAATCAAACCCTGGAAACGATGACATCAAAATATACTGAAGCAATCGGATGAGACACATATTGACAGAGGCCGCTACCACCCTTCCTTGAGCAGTTGCTTTTTGTTTTGCATCACCTTATCTCCTCCCGTGGTCACGTGGTGGCTACAGCGGTTCAGCAGTCCGCAATTCGGCGGTTGCTCAGCAATCGGCTTCCCCGTCCGCACTTGGCTGAACCGCTTTATGCGTCAATTTTCATTGACCACAATGTGAAAGTGCAGCATCGGCAAAGTTGGCAAACATGTTTATATTGTGGCAGTATTTATTTATTTTTTGGCGTGTCCTATGACAGGGAAACGGCAGAAACGAGGAGGGGGGAACCAAAAAAAGAGTGTAGTATGTCCGCAAATTCAACCAAACCACTTTAAAAGGGGGTGCAGGAATCGATTTAAAAAAAAAACACCACCCCAAGTGGTCGTCTCAAGAAAAACCGGCACAGCGGCCAAAAACGGGCGTGGCCAAGGGGACTGTTTAGAAACAGCGATTTGAAAAGCGGACAGTGATTTTTAAGGCGATTTGTCTTTAAGGAAAAGGCGTTTCAAATCTGAAGTGCAAGTAGTAGTCAGCGTTTCCCTTCTGTTCTGCGGACAGAATTCCTCTGCTGAAGAAAACATGAGAAAACTGCCAGGAGAAGGATCCAAAATGTGGCAGAAAATGAGTGGGATGAACGACACGCCGGCCCAGATTTCCTCCAGCCCAAACAAAGCTGGCTCAAAGTTTGACCCGAGTGAGGTCCCTATCATTCTGTGATTCTAAGCAAGGTATGGCATTTACGATTCTGCCCGGCAGCCATGCCTTCATTGAGGCTATAATCTTATGTATGCATACCTGGTAATAAATCACAGAGTCACAGAGTTGCAAGGCATCTCTAGAGTAATTGAGTTCAAACTCTTGGTGATGGAGAAAATCAACAACTAAGGCCCCTATCCTATGTCCCTTTAAATGCAGATTCAATTTGTAGATAAACTGTGTCCAAAAACGCTGTTCCCACGGCCACCAGGCTTTTTTGGGAGAAAAAAAGAAAGGAAAACCCTCTTAAGCGAGGTTTCCAAGACTTACCAGAGAGGTAGGGAATTTTTTGCCTCACTTAAAAAAATCCACCCTTGAAAGAGGCAGACCTTGTGGGACCACGTCAATGATCCGGGTTTCTTTCTCCGCCCCCCCCCCCCCCAGTGCGACCGGCTCTTCCTGGGGCCGATTGGCGCTGTTTCTTTGTTTTGTTTTTAATTTCCCCCCACCCTCCGAGCACCTGGAAGCTGGATGGGGTGCTGTTTTTTTAAGTTCCCCAAGCTCTACTGCCAGCCAGCTGGTCCTTTTAAAAAATTCCTAGCACAACCTGCTGGCCATGGGGCTGAACTGCGCTTTAAAAAAAGACCATTGTATGTGGGAGCTGCTATCCCACATCTTCAGTCATGTGATGGGAGGAAGAGGAAAAGCCGGACCTCTAGAAGATAAGGGTCTTCTCCAGGTGAGATAGCAGCCTAGAGGCATCCTTGGCAGACAGATCACTGTTTTAGTACCTCCAATGAAGGAGGCTCTATCTGTTCCAAGGCAGTCCGTTCTACTGTCAAATAGCCCTTGCAAAAGCAAAATGGTCTTTCTCATGTTTAGTCCAAATCTCCTTTCCAGGCAAATTTTACAATCCATTGGTTTGGGTCATTACCTCTGGAGCAAGAGAAGAGAAGCTTGCTTGGTCTTTTCTACAATGATGCAACCCTTCAAAGGTGTGTTTGGTGAGGACACAGGAAAGGGCCTTCTCTGTTGCTGCTCCCAGTCTTTGGAACTCCCTCCCAACCAACAAGTTCTATGGGGCTACCTCTGCAAACAGGATTGCTTTGTGAAAACGGCCATGCTTATGGTTACAAAAGGTGCATTACAAAACACACAACAAATGACAAAGGAAAATGATCAGCAGCGTCCCTCACCTTTCAAAAACAGTGAAAATATTTATGGTGTAGAGCGGGGAGAAGCCGTTCCCCCAAATCATGATTTAGTAAGTGTATTCCTTTATTAAACGATTTAACAAGCTTCATTAGGATTTATTTTTGGCCGTGGTAGGACTTCCTCTCTGCTCTCCCATCCATCCCAATTAACTCAATTCATTGCAACCGATATAGTCGGAGGGGAGATCAAAGCCAAGATTCACAGCACCTGTGTTTACATAAAAGGAGATGGTTGTTGAAACAGATCCATTAAACAGCAGGGAGGCAAATGCACTTATGTCAATAAGATAATAACAGGGCCAGTCCGTGTGGCATGTGAAGAGGATTGTATGAAAAAGTAACGAGTTTTGTGGGGGAACCCAAGTCTGGTTACCATATGTTAACGCTCTCTAACCTCAGGCCGTCGGCACCAATGAAGAGGATTAACCTTGTGTTTTTCTACTGTGGAATTGTGGTTGGCCCTAAAGCAACAATGGCCTGCTATGGATTTTTAGCTTTTAGAGACCGACCCATGCACGTATTCAGACTGAAAGGCACTGCATTTAGCCTTGGAGGTAGGATCCAGCAGTGGAGAAACCTTCGCCTTCAAAAAGAGGACTCTGCTCACTGCTGGACACCATCTCACTTGGGTCTCAATTGAGTCTCTGGCCTTGTTGGTGTTGTTGTCACTGAGATGTACCATCAAGTCACCTCCAGCGTACGATCTCCCAAAATGTCCTTGACCGAACAGATCTGCACAGCTCTTATAAACTCAACCCTGTGCTTTCTTTTATGGAATTAATCTGTCTCCTAATTGGTCTTCCTCCTTCCCTGTTGCCTTCACCTTTTCATGGCACATGACCAAAAACGTAACCTCTACCGTGATATGTATAAGGACCATCTTGTTGATTTTGCATTTCCACCCAAGAACCCAATGTGTTCCGTCTGAGATAACAATCATAGAATCATCGTAGGATTGGAAAGGACCTTGGAGGTCTTCGAGGCCAACGCCCTGACCAAGGCAAGAGACCTCATACCATCCTGGACAGATGGCTGTCCAATCTTTCCTTGAAAACCACCAGCAATTGGCGTGCCCACAACATAGGGATGCAAGATGTTCCACTGTTTAATGGCTCTCGCTGTCGGGAAATTTCTCCTTATTTCCAGGCAGGCTCTCCCTCTGATGAGTTTCCACCCGTTGGTTCTTGTCATACCTTCAGGTGCAACTGAGAATAAATATAGCTCACCTTTCTAAGCCATCAGCAAGCCTGTGTTTTGAGACATAGGAATTCATTACTGCATTTATCCCAGCAAACATTGCTAGATGGAAAGGTGACACCTAATGGAGATTCAACAAGTGTCCATCTCCAATGTATTCTCAAAAGCTTTCCCGGCCAGGATTTGATAGCTGTTGTGAGTTTTTTGGGCTGTTTGACCATGTTCTGGAAGTTTTTTCCCTGACGCTTCACCAGACTCTGTGGTCGACATCAGAGGACAAGGAGCTCAGGGAACTAGGAGTTTTCTCTGTGATCTGGGGTACAGAGTGAGTGAGACTGTGGATATTTTTTTTAAAGTTGTGGAAAAGAGGAAACTTGTCCTATGCAGGAGAATAGGTGTTAGTCATTGTATTGTAAGAAGTTTCTCTGCAATCAGGGGTAGCAGCGGTCCTTCTCTGTGGTTGATGGGTGTCGTTAGCTGTTCTATTGTGTGAACTGATCACTGGTCCTTGTGGATAGGTGGGAATAATTGAACTTTGATCTTTTGCAGGCCCTAGTTTTCAGTACTGGAAGCCAGGCTCTGTTGATTTTTACACTTTCTTCTTTTTTGTTGAAACTGTGCTTATGTTTGTGGATTTCAATGGCTTCCCTGTGTAGTCTGACATAGTGACTGGTAGTGTTGTCTAGTACCTCTGTGTCTTGGAAGAGGATTTCATGTCCAGCTTGTTTATTTTGTTTGTCCATTCCCACCTTGTGCCTTACCTTAATGGCAGATCCTGTTTCTTAAACATCCACCCACATTTTCAGACATCTATGCTTCCTCATTGGTTTATACAAGAATCTTACACATTATCAATCTCTCATGAAAAGAAGTCCAGTTGCCATGACTCAATTTCCAGATAAACTCACCTGGATGACTGGGAATCTTCCCAGACATATTATGGTAGAATTATGACTCTAATGAAGGTATTGTCTCTCTATGGGTTTTGGATTTAGTTAATCAGCTAATCTGTTGTAGAACTAATCAGAACATGGGCTAATCTTCTGTCTCGCCTTCTGTACTGCTCCTTAGTTTCAGGTATCATTAGCTGGAGGCGTAAGCATTGAAACCGAGTCCATTAGCAGTCAAAGTACAGTTCGGCACTGAGCTATAGCTGTTCCCCTAATCACAAAACATATTTGTCAACTAAATGCAGCCTTTCATACATAGGAGATGGCGTCTGAAATCTGTTACGATAAAGTTCAGATTAGATCTGATCTCTGTGCTGGTTCCTTAAATCAAATAATACTCTTCGGCAGAATCTATACTCTGGCGGACGCCGTCCATATGCATATTTGAGATAAAAAGGTTATTATTGCTTTGAGAGTGCCTATTATACACATATCCAAGCTCTGTAGCCCTTTCATCCATTATCTGCTAAAATGAATTATTACCCTGGTGTTCCTTTTGTTTGAATAGGTAGCCACCTGTTGTCAACAGAATAATACAAGTCGGGGCTGGAAAACTAAGTGGCTTTCCCCCTTTCTTAATATAATAAATCTCCTCAATTCATGAAGTTGCAGGATAGTGTTTGTGTGTGCATGCATGAGAGGGGGGAGATTCACTTTCCTCAAGCTTGCTTTAGGCCAGTGGTTGGCAACCAAGACAGGGGTTCTTGGACGGCAACTCCCAGGAGGCTTCTGGGAGTTTTTGTCCAAGACCATCTGAGGACTTGAGGCTGGAGACCACTGTTCTAGGCTCTTCCCATGATGTGATGAAGTAAGAGAGAATCCATGCTCCGTCACTGTTCGGGCAAAATGTGATGCAGTTGACACCCTTCTCCTGTAAAGCTTTGATACTCTGGAATGGGCATGTCCAAACTTCGGCCCTCCAGATGTTTTGGACCACAACTCCCACAGTCCTTTGCCATTGGAAATACAGGCTTGGAATTCTGGGAGTTGTGGTCCAAAACATCTGGAGGGCCAAAGTTTGGACACGCCTGCTCTAGAATTTTTGGAACTCTTGCCATTGGCCATGCCAGCCGGCGTTTTGAGCAGCCAAGTCCATTACATCTGGAAGTCCATTCTGGAGAAAGGTGCTTAGCTTTACCAAGGGGAAAGGCACGAGGCACACACGAATCTGAGCAAATAGCAAGAACCTCATGAATGAATCTTGCCTTCAGGCTGAAGGCCAAGAGTGTTGCTAGTGTTGAGCATCCCTCCTTGAAATTTCTTCTTATGCTGATGTAGCCTAAATAGAGGAGAATCAGGATTTCAATGAGTTTTCACATTCCTGAAAGGAACTTCCCACTCCAGCGGTTGTGTGTCTATCATCCTAAGCATAGTCCCTGCCACAGGATGTGGTGATGGCATCTAGCCTGGATGCCTCCAAAAGGGGATTGGGCAGATTCCTGGAGGAAAAGTCCATCACAGGTTACAAACCACAATGGAGATGTGTCATCTCCAGGCTTAAAACTGGGGTACTTCAAGGACCAGGTGCAGGGGAGTGGTATCAGGAGACAGAGATCTAGTCTCATGCGCTCCTGGACGCATTTGGTGGGCCCATTGTGAGATACAGGAAGCTGGACTAGATGGGCCTTTGGCCTGATCCAGCATGGCTCTTCTTATGTTCTTATGTTCTTATGTAAAAAAAATTCTCTTTGACCAGAAGTTTCATTCTTTCAACCGACTGTCATATTTTCATTCCCCACCAGTTGACCTCATTTAACATGGTAGATGCCCAATTTTCCTGATCTATTGACTTCAGTAAAAGCCCACCCTTTCATAGTTAACCGAAATTGCGCTCACATTGAGAGCTGAATATTAATTGCCTGATAATGAGAGGATAAAGCTGTTTTTCTCCACAGGTGCACCAATCAATTTTCGTAAAGATGGAGAATGGTGTGGTGAATCCCTTCCCCTTATTGCAGGTGAAATTAAAAAGTGATTTATATTTTCTAATAAAGGGCTTTTCATTGATTTCCACCTTCTGAAAATGTATGATTATGTTACCGTGCTTTTAAATTACAACACTTTTGGAAGCTATGAGAGTGATTTTCCGGTAGCCCTTTTCCCTTCTTCCAAGTGATTATTAACTATAATGTGAATTTGAGAACTTTTTTTTATAGTCCATCAAAATCCCTTTTCTTTTAGTAAACTTCAAATGCACAGTCAGCACAATGCTTCAGCTGCTACACAACTGGATCAGACAGATTTTTCAAATAAGTGTTCCTACTGACCTGGTCATGGTCATCACCTCACTGTGTTTTACTCTGCTATGGCATTGCTCGAGACAATAAATTAATCACTTGCATGCAAAGAAATACTTAAATATATGTATATATGATGGAGCGTCTGTCCCTTGGATTAATAAATGCCTGTCCAACTAGATCTTCTTTAGCACTGGCACTTAGGGTAGCCACCCCTAGGGAAGCCCGAAAAACTGTTACGACGAGAAACCGGGCTTTCTCAGTGGCCGCCCCTGCTGTTTGGAACAAATTGCTAGTTGACATCCGCTTAGCAACATCTGTGGCAATGTTTAATAATTCTTTGAAGACCTGGCTCTACCAAGAGGCTTTTGGCAAAGCTCCATGCTTTTCACCACCTACCTGACTATTATTTGTTTACTCTATGTTTATTGTGTTTACTTAATATATGTAAATTGTTATTTTTATGTTGTTGTTTTAGCTTTCCTTGTACACTGCCTGGGGTTGTTCTCTGAATTAAAACTGTTGGTATAGAAATCAATCAATCAATCAATCAATCAATCAATCAATCAATCAATCAATCAATCAATCAAGTTTCTTAAGGCCATTGAATTAATAAAAAACAATGCACCGTGGTCATTGCTGACACAATCCAGCCTCATTTCAACTAGAAAGTGTACTGAATTCAATGAGATTTATTCAGTGAGGGTGGAGATGCGTGCTCCTTCATAAGAGCTCTCTTAGTCTGGAAAAAAGGCGCCTGAGGGAGGATATGATTGAGACATACAAAATAATGCAGGGCATGAGTCAAGTGGATAGAGGGATGCTCTTCTTCCTCTCACAAAATAGCAGAACTAGGGGACATCCACTCAAATTGAGGGCTGGGGTAGTGAGAACAGACAAAAGAAAAAAAATTACCCAGCGTGTTGTTAGTCTGTGGAACTCCCTGCCGTTGGAGGTGGTGATGGCATCTGGCCTGGATGCCTTCCAAAGCATATTGGACAGATCCCTGGAGGAAAAGTCCATCACAGTTGACAAACCATGATGGAGATGTGTCATCTCCAGGCTTAAAACCGAGGTACTTCAAGGGCCAGATGCAGGGGAATGGTATCAGGAGACAGAGATCTAGTCTCGTGCGCTCCCAGACACATTTGGTGGGGCCACTGTGAGGTACAGGAAGCTGGACTAAATGGGCCTTTGGCCTGATCCAGCATGGCTCTTCTTACGGTCTTATGTGGCACAGTGGTGAAACTGCTGTACACTGCAGCTCTAACTGGACTCTCAATCTGGGGTTCAATTCAAGGTAGCAGGTGCAAGGTTCACCCAGCCTTCCATCCTTCTGAAGTTGGCAAAAGGAGTGCCCAGCTGGCTGGGAGGAAGGGGGGCAATGTGAAGCCTGCATAAATAAATTGTAAACAGCTCAGGGAGTTCTTTAAGTGCTATAGGGCAGTATATAAGCAGCTTTGCTTCTTAAAGAAGCCAGTCTCCTAGTTGAAGGTTCTTCTGAGGACCGTTCTCTTTTCTAAACACTAGACCAAGCACTGCTCAGTGGCAAGGAACCCACAACAGCAGAAGCTGAAACTGAAGCCTTGAAGTTTCCCATCAAGTCTTCAGCAGAGGGACCAAGCCTGTGGTGCTTGCTATGCAAAAATTCCCCCTGTAGTAGCACCTCTGCTAAGAGAATGATCTCCATTTTAGCACAGTACGTTCTACTTTCATTTTTGGGGGGTGACTAGAAAGTTGTTAGATCTTCTTCTCTCTTGGCTGAAAAAAATACTTCTTCCTTTGAGGATTAGAGACTTTGAGAGCGATCTCTAACTGTGCTTTAAAATACTTATGAATAAGTCATCGGCATATTTTTTCTTCTTCATCATCTTGGTGGCATAAATCTATTTCATATGGGGGAATTTTTAGCTTCCTAATGATATAGTCTAGCCATACCATATTATTGCACATTTAGAAGTAATTAGTTTTCCAACTGCAGCAGAGGAAAGTAATGCATTTAAATTAAAATTGATTTTTCTCTTCTCTTTTTTTAAAAAAACACATTCTTACTCAATGTTTCTAATGGCAGGGAGAGAATCATGCTTTCTTTTGCAAGCTAAAAAGGGGGGAAGTGATCTTTTTTTCAGTCTATAGAAGAAAAACGGGGGAGCAGGTTTTTCATGCTATCTAAACTTTTCATCTTAACTTTTTTTAAAAAGCAGTTTTGTTCCCATCTCTTATTGAAATGCAGAATTAAGTAGATTCACAAACATGTGGTATTATTTAAAGGTACCCATCACGTTCCATGGGTCAGTGGGGACTTGGCAGAATCTCAGTCTCACGTGCTAACCACTATACTGTACAGCCCCCAATGATGTAAAGAATGTGGCCTTCAAGGGAGGCTCTCAGACATTCTGAGTGAAAAATAAGACAAGACTGACACAGGGGTATTTACCAGAGTTTCATAATGGATAAAGATGTGCGTCAATTTCTACGTTTAATCTAAACCGACAGAGTGTTAATACTGTTTGCACTTGTCTTCAGTGACAGCAACTTTAGAATCACATCGGGTCTTTCAAAAATCAAGCCACTCTTTAAAGGAAACAAGATCAAGTCACTCTTTCAAGGAAGTGTGTGCTTCTTGCTATTACGATATTTTCCTTTGTGGGTCTTCCTGTCCCAGATGTGTTATTCTTGTGCAAGAGAATAAGAAACTGCAAAAAAAAAAAATCTCCAATGTGCAAGTGCCAGACATTTCATAAGGATCCGAATAAGAGTTCTCCCGTTTGCAAGAACGATTTGGGTGCAAAATGGTGCTACCGTGTTTCCCCGAAAATAAGACACTGTCTTATTTTTATTTTTTCTCAAGAAGACACACTAGGGCTTATTTTCAGGGGATGTCTTACTTTTATTAAGTATAATATGCTTGAATGTCAGCCCTGCACACAACCATAGCCACGCCCATCACTAGGTTTTATTATCAGGGTAGGGCTTATATTTAACAAATGCATAGAAATCCTCCTAGGGCTTATTTTGGGGGGAGGTCTTATTTTCAGGGAAACAGGGTACGTGTGCAACCAAGGTCTTGGATGCGACATCTCCTCTAATTTTCTACCCCGTTATGCTAGGCTGTCCCTCCCACATATGACGTCACTCCCTCACCTGTGCACAACTCCCCAAACCTGCATGGGTTCCGTTGTGACCACAACGAAAACCATCGTGGGGGGTGGAAAGCCATGTGTTGACTGAGGCAGAGGCACACAAGCGCATGTGCACACTTTAGGTGGAATCTCGCTTGGATGGGTTGTTTGTTTGCATCTTTTTCATCAGCCCCTCTGTGCCTTTACTTTTGCAGAGATGATGTCTCAGTGAGAGAGTAAACAAAGACATCAGTTTATGGCACAGTGGCTAAACTACAATGCAGCAGTGAAGACTCCGCTCACAACCTGAGTTTGATCCTGGGCTCAGGTAGCTACCTCAAGCTCAGTTTAGCTTCCATCCTTCCGAGGTCAGTAAACTGAATACTCAGCATGCTGAGAGGGGGCACAATATGTAGCCTGCTTGATTAAAGTATAAACCACTTACAGTTGTGTCGTTACAGTTGTGACGGGCTCTTTGTGACCCCATGTCCGTGGAGTTTTCCTGGCAGGAATACTGCAGTGGTTTGCCAGTCCCTACTCCAGGTGCCTACAGCACTGGCATTCCCTGGTGGTTGCCCATCCAAGTACTAGCCAGGCCCGACTCTGCTTAGCTTCCAAAATCAGGTGAGAATGGATGTGCTCAGGGCATCTAGGCATTCCTAGCCTGCTTCTTCTTCTGAGTGGGCACCTGCCAAAGGAAGCTGAAGAGGGAAGCCAAGGTGCCCACCAAAGACCTGAGCATCCAAAGAACAAACCATTCCGAATCAACGAACCAGCAGTTCTTGCCCATCTCTAATTTGAAACCCGAATTTTATTTCACTTCCTGACATGAGGAAGATATACAATGGACCCTTGCATAACAAACAGTTTGTATAACATAAAATTCATACAACATAAAAAATTCTGGAGACAGGGGAAATTTGCTTAACATAATTGGCTATGATGCAAATCTGTACAACATAAAAATGGGATCACTCTGTTTTCATCGCATTCCTATGGGAAATTTGTATGAAGGAAAATTTGCTTAACATAATTTCATTTGGAATGAATTAATTCCTTTATACAAGGTACCACTGTACGTGTGTTTCTTAATCTTCAGTGTTCCGGATTTGTTAATGCAGTTCGGAAAAAAAAATGAAAATGAAAGGAGCGAAGGAATACCCAAACTCGGATTTTTCCACATTGATCGCGAGGAATAAATTCTGAGGGAACAAGGCGCCAGGCTCACAAAAGATGGCCAGTCTTCCTGGAGATGGCGAAAACCAGGAGATCTTGCACACGCCACATCAGGACAATGCCTAAAAGGACACTCGAGAGTGCTGAATTCCTTTTACATCACTGCCACCTAGTGCCCCCTGTTCAAAAATGTTGAGAAGGCTGACTGTGAGCAGAAGGCCCATGGTTTTGCTTCAGTGGGCTAGAACATTACCAACGGATTTGCATGTTTTTAATGGCTCCGTGGCATTCAACAGATCTGCCGTGGCTGGAAGAGGGAAGAGGAAAAGGACGGGTGTTCAGAGGGTGAACCACCTGCCCAAGACAACATGTTCATTTGGCAGGTTTGCTAATGATGCTTTTTAAACGAAACACATTATTAAGACGTGCCACATTGACTTCGCGACACAATCCAAACATCATTAGATGGATTGGTTTCACTCTTTAATTGCTTACCCACCCACCCCCAAATTGCAAGTCAAACAGGCACCATGACTTCAAATTAAACTCCTCCACCTTCCCTCCCAGGCTGGAGCTCTATAACGTCTGGCCAAGGGCAGTTCTCGAACCCTGAGATTACGCACAGCTGGGCATTTGGAAAAGAGACCTTTAGAAAGCTTTCTAGATTAATTACAGATGTGTACGGACATCTGGTGTAGTGCTGCCCCTGGAAAGACACGTTCCAAGAACCAGCCTAGAAGGTCTGAAACTGCAGGTTCCTAGACTGCTCCAGTGAGGAGCAGATCTTTTGTAAACCTCATGGCTCTTAATTACCTATTCATCACTAAATGATCCCCCCTCCAAAAAAAAATGTGTTGGTTTGCAACAGGAATAACTTGCAACAGCATGCTGCTTTGGGGAAAATTAATGCGCTACTGTGCAGCTAAGTTTAGACATGGCAAAGAAGCTTCAGATGATGCCACAAGCCCAGGATTTCAACCACTGGTCCATTATCCTTGTCTCGCCTTCCTTCTTTCATTGCTTGCAAACTTTTTGGGAACCTCTTTTGGGCTGCAAGTAAAAGTAGGATGCTGAACCTTCAGCTCATCCAGAGATGCTCTTCCCATTTGCATGTGAAAAGAGCAGAGGTAACATTACAGGCATAAGAAAGAAAGAACAAAACCCAAACCCATAGTGTGCTAGAAATATTGTTATAAAACCAATGAAAGACAACACAAAAATGCATACACATTTTGAGGATTGTTTCATCAGACAATGCGGTCAAATTCGACAGAGGAAGTCCTATTTTTTGCAACTGTCTTTTCCCCTCCAGGCATGCATTTCCTCCAAAGCTCTATTCTAAGCAATCGAACTTGCAAATGGCACCCCTGTTCGCTTTCCAACAACCACTTACAACACAAAAGGAACCTCTAGTGTGCAACAAAGAAGTGAGACAAGCAAGCTTGTTTTAGGATAAAGTAATGCCTTTTATCACGAATGGGATCTCTGATTCAAATAATGTACACAATAGAGCATCTCCTTTGACCCAAAGAGTCACAGCTCTACAAAAGGCAGATAAGGTGGGCAGGAGGGAGTAGAAAATAGAACGGAGACTTGATCTTCATTTTGTGATTTTGACTTCAGTTGTAATAAAAAGAAAAAGCAGGCCTGCTTAAAACAGGACATACCAAGTTGCTGTGATGGTATTGAGTTTCACCCGCTAAGATGGCCTGGGAATGAGAGAAACAATAACTAGAGATGGGCACGACTCAAAAAAAATGGTGTTTCGTTTGTCGTTTAGTCGTTTAGGGGTCCGTTTCGGTTCATTTTCATTTTCGTGAGGTTTTTTGCAAAAAAATTCATTTTCGTTTCGTTAGGTAACGAAATGAAAAACGAAAAAGAAAAAGTAAAATTGCTGCTTAGTTACCATTTAGCACAATTCAATGTATTTGCCGTAATGAAAACGAAGTGGTTGAAAAAAAATTCGTGTTTCGGGTCGTTTTGTTTCATTTTGGAGTCAAAATTCATTTTTCGTTTTGTTACGTAACGAAACGAAAAAACAAAAATGAAAATGAAAAATCGCTTGTTTCGTGCCCATCTCTAGCAATAACATTTTGAAAACCCAACCACCACCTCCTTTTGGGATTCTGCTTCCTTGCAGCACACAGGATCTAGCTTTTCAGTGCTCTCAGTGTCTTGCTCCCTCCATCAAAGAGATCTTCCGTCGAGTCCCCAACAGGGTCTGCTTGTCGCATAAGGAGCACACATTCTACATCTGGGAAAGGGCTCTGTTTGTGAGTGGGGAAGTAAGACTCTGCCTCCTACATATGCCCTGTCATGCAAGGAGTTGATGCCTTCCAATCAGTCCTGTGTGACTCATCATCATTCAGTGTTTTACTAATATTGTGGTGGGTGGATGTAATAATGAAAGCTAATGTTGCAGGCAGGTTGAAACATGCCCGCCCGCAGCACGGAATGAGCTGGACCAAGAGCCCAGATGAAGAATCCGGGGCACTGACGTGCAGGCCAATGCATTTCATTTAATCCCACAAGCCCTCCACCACCTCTATCCCTCCCTTGGCAGGGGTGCTGCAGCAAAATAAACGCTGGTGTCATGAAATCCGAGAAAGCTAAGAGAGAGAGAGAGAGAGAGAGAGAGAGAGAGAGAGAGAGAGAGAGAGAGAGAGAGAGAGAGAGAGCTGTGTCCAATGTCAGTCTAGTCTGTTTCACAGAGCTGGATTCAAATTCAATTCAGTCTGGACCCACATTTGGATCAAGACAGAGAAATCTGAGCAGAACATCTACTCACTGACATGCAGTGGGAAAGAACGACGACCATTACTTTGTTTAGGTCTTAAATCACAGGTTCTAGATAAAATTTGGGGGCAGCCACCTGGAACAGACTAAGGCTGTGACTTTTAAAAGGGCAATGGTCTTCGCTGGCTCCTTTCCACATTTGCTCCTCTCTCCGTTCTCTCCGTCTCTCACTTCATTTTCCCTGGATCGAAAAGTACTGGTGTGATGGCTACAGTGTAGGGCAGGCATGCCCAAACGTCAGCCCTCCTGATGTTTTGGACCACAACTCCCAGAGTTCTAAGCTTAGATTGTCAATGGCAAAGGACTCTGGGAGTTGTGGTCCAAAAAATCTGGAGGGCCAAAGTTTGGACATGCCTGGTGTAGGGTTCTGGTGATTATATCAATGGTTTTGTAGCTGGAAAGACCGGAAAAGTTTGATTCAAAAGTCAGGAGTATAGTCTCCTTCACTGCCACTAGTTCACCAACACCATGACCTTGGGTTCGATTGTGGATGGTTGCTCCGTCCCATTAATACTTCTGTGGGTCTTTGGGTCGCCCTCCCCATGATTGCCCCAGATGTGCACAAATGGCTGACTTATTTTTACACCTCTGTTCAAAGGTATCACCTAGCCTACTTTTGAATTTGTTTTTCTGGTCACACGGCTCACCCACTTTTTTATTTCTTTGTTCAAAGACAGTATAGATTCAAGGAAAAATAGATGGGAAGTGTGGCCATGGGTATAGAAGAACATTCTGGCTTAAGAACTTAAGCCAATGGTCTGCAGTGAGCACAGCTGCTCTGTTTAGAACAGCCTGAGCTAGAAACCAGTTCAGGCTACTGATCGCCAACGTTCTACGAGGACATGACACTTGATGAAGAAGATAGATTGCACAATTTAAAGGCTACCACATGCATACTGCTAACAGCAAGAGACCACAAGAAACACAACAGTTGACCATGGCATATCTAAGTGGCCCATCCTGAAGATACGAGGCTGAACCCCAAAATCTAGGGTTGCTGGGTTGACCGCCTCCCATTCCTCCCATTCTGTTCTCTGGGTCTTAAGTGTTTTAGGTCCAACACTTATGACCCGGAGACCGGACAACCCCACGATGAAAGACCTGACAACCTTAGTTAAGCTCTAGTTTTAACCTATACAGCCCTAAATGCCCGAGCTCTCTAAAAGACCACATCTCCCTCTATGAGCCTGCCCAGGAATTAAAACCATCAGGGCAGGGGGACACTTTCTCTCAGCCCTACCATCGTCACAGGTGTGTTTGGTGGGGACACAGGAGAAGGTCCCATCTTCAAATCCCACCATCTTTAGGTAGGGCTGGGGAAGAGGGAGCGGGATGCAGACTGAAATGCTAAGAGCAGATGCCAGTCAGAATGGACAGTGGTGGACTAGGTTGACCAAGGATCTCACTAGTTGTAAGTGTTCTACATCATTTCCTCATACTCACCCAGGCTGTCTTCCAAGGCAGGAAGGCTATAGATTCATGGCGTCTATAAGCCTGGGAGTGGATTTAGCCTGCTCACAATCAGAGAGAGGGGGGGAGGGAGGGGGGAGAGAGAGAGTTTGAGGGAAGGAGAAACATAGAAGAGAGGTTCCATATCTATGATCACAGCTCATATTGGAGAAGCCATCTACCCTTTTACTTGTAGCATCTTAAGCCATCACATCCAACCCATAATTTGCACATCTGTCTGTGATTTGCAGCTGTTGATCTGCGGCTAGCATCCGCCCCCTCACATGGCATTCAAGATTAAGTAGAGGTTTTCATTAGCATTAAGACTTCATTAATGGTGTAAATGAACCATGACATTATGCTGGTGTCTTTGCTAAAGGATACAAATCAAAGCCTTTAAGAATACACACTCATTTCTTTAAACACGTTGAACGGGCAACCTAACCATCACAAATCAAACAGAGAACTGAAGTCAGAATATCAGCTCAGATTTATCAAAGATGGTGGCTTGCATTTTATTTGGTCTCCTCGAAGTCAATTACTTGGTTTCAAACTTGACCTAAAATGTCCCAAAGGAGCCCTTTCAGGATGGGCAGTGTTGTCTTCGTTCTTCCAACCAGTTTTGCTGGTTTCCACAAAACTTCTTCAACTGCTGTGAAAACTATTTAGATGTTATGTCTCAAGCCAAACCGTAACATTCTGTTTTGGATTTCACGGTAGCTGTTATCTTGTGGACACTTGGTGGGTATTTGCAACTGCTTTCTCAATGTTCTCTCAGGTCTTCTAGCTGAGTGAGACACCCCAAATTTGAGTCGAGCACGACCTCTGATAACAAAACAAGCCGTGTTGTCCATTTCCTGCAACAGCTGCAGCGGCTTGACCCTTTGTTGACGAAAGTTCTCAGGCTCAAAGCTGGACATCCCAATGGAATATGAAAGGTGAACTCTGCATGATTCATGGTGGGTTCTTTAGGAAAAGCTAGGGAAATGTTTTGCCATGTTTCCTTCAGCCACGTTTAGGCAAGGAGGTGGATCTCTTGGTTGTCTTCCAGGAGAACGTAGATTGACTCCATCTATCCTGTCATGGTGGGACGTATTCTTGAGGACTGCGTCTTTTCAGTTGCCACAGGCAGTGTCTACAGCTGGGACGTTTTGGTTGGAATCTTCCTTCCCCTCAGAGGCTCCACCTGAATTATTCGCTTCTCCGTGGGGCTGGTCTCCGTGCTTCTCAGCGGTTTCAACGACCTTATTACTCTTGCTGGTTGTGCAACCCATCGTAACCTTCTCAGCTCTCAAGCTGACCAAAAGCTGAAGTATTTGCTCTTCTTCTGCAGGCCTCCTGCGCCTTTGAAACGGCAGAGTCTGAGGACTTTGCTTCTCATTGGAAGCGAAGCAGCCCTTTCTAGGAGTCAGGAAGCCGAAGGCTGTTCTTCAGCGACCTTAAAAGGCTGCCAGTCGAGTCCTCCTCGAGAACGGCCAATCCCTCGATCTCCCACAAAGCAGTTTTTTTCCAGCAAAGAAAAGCAGCTTTTCTTTTGTCGGAAGGCACATGTTCTAGCCCACTGGCTCTCAATGACGGTGGTGCAAAGGATTCTATTTAATTTTAACTTCCCAACAAGAACTGGAGCCTAGCGACTGACTAACACGGGGAGTTACAGTTAAAGCCACCCCGGTTGCCACAGCAACGCTTTGTCCAGTCTTGTAAATATTTGCAGTGCTTTATCTTAATACAATCTGTGGTGTGACACAAATATTTGTATCATACAAGCACACAAGTAATAGTCTCGGGGAGGTTTGCAGTTTAGCACAATTAGTTGGGCGCAGGTGGTGAACAATATGCCACTGTTATTTATTATCGCTTTTTAAAATCTGAATAGCTTCCCCTGGAATATCAGAGGCAAATATATCATTCTTTTCCTCCTTTTGTCCTCTAAACTGTCCTGCAATGTAGGATAGGGTGAAGTTTAGAGATTACTCAGCGTCATCCAGTAACGATGCTGGGCATAATTTCACTTCTATGGGATGGTTGATTCTCTCTTTGGGTATTTGTACACAACCCCTAAACTCTGCAGCAAATGGCTGCCAGCTCTGGAGCTTACAATTGTTTCCCCACCAGCTCCAGAGTTTGCAGGAAATTAAGTGCGACCACGCCCACCTAAGCGCGTCCCAGCGCACTTTTCAGGTACCTGCTCTCGGAGGGTGAAAATCCCCAGATCCGGATGTAATCTGGTGAGTGCCAGGTTCTCCTCGCTTCTGTTTGGTTTTTTTGCCTCCCGCCCCTTTAAGAGAAGGAATCAGGACGACGACGGGGCTCCGGGAGGCTTCGGAGGTGAGCCTGCATTTTTCCTCTCTTTTCTTCTCCCTCCCCTCATGCAGGCAGGAGCAAGGAAGTGTGGAGCGGTGGGGACACAGGAAGAGCAACGAACCCCCAAGATCTCCGGTCCGAATTTAAGTGGCCAGCGGATCTTAGGGGTCGTGTGAAAAGGCCTTTTACCGCCTCCAATTTAAAATTCCAAAAAAGGCCCTTTCCATTTATTTATTTATTTATTTATTTATTTATTTATTTATTTATTTATTTAT
>JAHTLZ010000213.1:7502690-7519496 GCA_023846285.1 Phrynocephalus versicolor | reverse complement strand
AGAAAGAAAGAAAGAAAGAAAGAAAGAAAGAAAGAAAGAAAGAAAGAAAGAAAGGGCAACCCCCCCCCAAAAAAAATACAAGAGGTGCAAACATTAGAGCACCTCAAAGTCCAAACAGCTGGAGGGCTCAGTGGTTTAGGTCTTTGGCTTCTAAGCTAGAGTTTGGGAGTTAAATTTTTCATGGTGCCTCCTATAAGAAGAGGCAGCCTGTGTGGCCCTGGTAAATCTGTCCAGTCTCAGGGCGCTCCCCAGATGAAGGGAATGAGAAACCACTTTTGAGAACTCTCCATCTGGAAAACCTTGGAAAAATGGTGCCATAAGTCTGAATGGACTTGATGGTACATCATCATTATTATTAAAGACCAACTGCTATATTTTACAGTGAGTTTCCTGAAGCAAATCCACTTCCTCCTCAGTTATAAGAACAAGACTATTATATAACTGTCACATTTATATTGGGCATGAACCACTGGTTCAGCAGGTCGTGCTGGTTCGTTTGGTGGCCAAACATGTGTCCAGTGCTTCAGAGCCTCACCTGCTCCGGTGGGCAGCCACTCAGAGGCAGCACCCAGGGGAGGCGGGGCAGAGAAGCCAGGCTGGTGCCTCCAAGTGGGCGCCCACTGGAAGAGGCGGGGCTTTGAAGGGCTGAATGCCTGTCCAGCCGAAACGAACCAGCAGTTCGTGCCCATGTCTGTTAATGGCTCCATGACCAGGTAGGGGTACATATAATAGGCAGAATGACCATGGTTCGTTAGTAACTGAATAGACTATCAGGCTGCGGGTGATGTCAGTTATTGGTTCACAGCAGCCCAGTGGCAAACTGTGGGAGATCAATGGCATGTTTCATACTTGGTAATGACTTAAGAACCCTTGATTCAGTGCTTAATTTCGGATTCAGTCCTTTTGAGAGGGTCTGCAGAATTTGTATATACCTTAACTCTACTGTCTCTTTCAAGTCGTGTTTTCCAACCTGCGACTTGCATATCGTTCAAAGAGCATCCAGGTAGACCGAAACAGGTTCTTGTGGGTTGGGATTCCTGACATCAGATTTATATCCATTCATTCTTTATGTAGAAATTGTCACTTGAAAAGCAATAAACTTTTTTTCCTCTTGGTCGCTGTCATGGTTCTCTCCTACTGCACACCTGCTTTGATAGGCATTTGGCACAGGATAAATTCCAGAGGATTTATTTTCCCTGGATTTCTGGTAACCCAAATGAATCAAGTATTATCTCGCAGGATGGACCAGGAGAAAGGATTTTAGGTAAAGTTCCCCCTCTGGTGGCCATCAATGAAATGGTCCTTGCATGCATATCAAAGAAACAAATGCTTGATGCTTTGCAAACAGGATGAATTGTTTTGGACAGGCATAGCCAAACTTCGGCCCTCCAGATGTTTTGGACCGCAACTCCCACAGTTGGCCATTGGCTATCTAAGCTTAGAATTCGGGGAGTTGTGGTCCAAAACATCAGGAGGGCTGAAGTTTGGACATGCCTGGAACTTTGGAGCCTTCATTGTGGATCAGTAGGAGTGGATCAGGTTCCTATGTTGGGCTGAAGCTCAACATCAAAAAACTAAGATCATGGCCACTGGTCCCATCACCTCCTGGCAAATAGAAGGGGAAGAAATGGAGGCAATGACAGAGTTTATTTTCTTGGGCTCCTTGATCACTGCAGATGGCGACTGCAGCAACGAAATAAAAAGACGCCTGCTTCTTGGGAGGAAAGTGATAGCAAACTTAGGCAGCATCTTAAAGAGCAGAGAATCACTTTGCCAACAAAGGTCAGGATAGTCAAGGCTATGCTTTTCCCAGTAGTGATGTATGGAAGTGAGAGCTGGACGATAAAGAAGGCTGATCGCCGCAGAATTGATGCTTTTGAGCTGTGGTGCTGGAAGAGAGTCCTGAGAGTCCCCTGGACTGCAAAGAGATCAAACCTATCCACCCTGGAAGAAATCAACCCCAAATGTTCACTGGAAGGAAAGATTTCGAAGCTGAGGCTCCAGTTACTTTGGCCACCTCATGAGGAGAGAGGGGTCCTTGGAAAAGTCCCTGATGTTGAGAAAGACTGAAGACAAAAGGAAAAGAGGATGGCAGAGAATGAGATGGCTGGACGGTGTCATCGATGCAACCAATATGGATTTGACCAAACTCCGAGAGGCAGTGGAAGATGGGAAGGCCTGGTGAGCTCTGGTCCATGGGGTCACAAAGTCAGACACGACTGAACAACAACAAGGAGTGGAAGCCATGTATTTTCAATCCAATACATTAAGCAGCCATTACTCATCCTCTAAGTTAATTTTGGGTTTGCCTGCTCCTAAAATTTTGGATGGCCGATCCATATACGCAATAGGAAAGGAGGGAGACCAAAGAGGAGATGGATTGACTCTCTCCATGGGTTTGAGGCCGAAAGAGCTGAGCACAGTAGCTGGGAATGGGATATACTGAGGAGCGCTTGTTCACAGGGTCCCCCTTAGTCTGGGGCAACCTGATGGTGCATAACAATGAAGGTCCAAATCTGGCAGAGGTCCCATGTGGGCAGACCAAGGTGCCAGTCTGTGTTCACTATAGTAGTCCAGAAGAGTGGTTGTCCTCTTTAGTCCAAGGTGTGCTTGGTCAAACACTTTTAGTCCAAGGTGTTCTTGGACTAAAACTCCAAGAACTGTGTTGCCCAGGATTTCAGGGAGCTGTAGTCCCACAAGACAGGTCTATCAGGATCCAAGGTGGCAAACAACCAATCTAGAGAGACCAACAGCCGCAGCCAGTAAAAGGCTGAGTGGAAGAAGTTGATTGGGAGATGCTCACCTAACAACGAAGCCGAGCAAACACTGCAGAGCTTCAAAGGAACTGTTCTGAATGGATAGAGGGCATAAAAGAAACCATTCCTAACTGAGCAGCACTAGTAGTGATGTAAAATTTGCAGAAACTTTGAAGTCATGGGGGAAAACTTCAGAGGGGAAAAAAAGCCTCTGGTGGGAGGATCCAGGGGTTTTTTTTTTGTTTTTATCCAAAGGTTCTGCAAATTTTACATCTCTAAACACGAGGATGGTGCCATGGGACCCAGAGCATCCTCTTACTCAGCCTCTTACTCAGCCTCAGCCTCGTGGCGCAGTGGTTAAATGCCTATACTGCAGGTGAAACTGTGCTCACGACCTGGGGTTCAATCCCAGGTAGCAGGCTCAAGGTTCACTCAGCCTTCCATCCTTCCGAGGTCGGTAAAATGAGTACCCAGCTTGCTGGGGGGGGGGCAGTGTGTAGCCTGCACACTGTAATTAAAATTGTAAAACGCCCTGAGACTACTTAAAGTGGTATGGGGCGGTATATAAGCAGAACACTTTGCTTTGCTTTGCTTTGCTTTACCCTCCAAACTTCAGCATCATGTCCTTGCACCCATTGTTCTTCAGAACCATTTTCCCAGGGCTGGCTGCCAGCCCTGTTGACATCCGTTTAGGGGAAGCAGAAAGGGCTGTTCTCCTTTTCTTAGGCGGCAAAACATTCTGGGACGGCCCTGGAGAGACGGCAGGCACTGCTCGCCTTTCAAATGCATGCCATGGCTTTTGCAGACACGTCCCTGCGTGCATGCAAGAGCAACCGACCTCAGCAGAATATATGCCAGAGTTTGGCTTCGTTTCGAAAATCCGACCTTGCGCGTAAACTTCCAATGGGCAGATTTCCAGACAGCATATTGGGTGGCCTGGAAATGGTCAGCCAAGAAGGACTGACGCCAAGATTCCCCCACCCCCAAATAAGTGCTAAAAGACCACACGGGGGCGGCAGGAACTCAGAGCTGAGAGATTTTCTCTATGAAATCGGGTTTGGTTTCATTTTGAGCAGGGAGGATACAGAAAAATCCTTCTCCTCTACCTGATGGGAGATGGGCGAGCTGAGGAAAGGGACCGAAGCATCATTCTGCGCATTGCAATAAACAGAAACCCATCCTAAATTGATTTCAGATGGCTTTCGTGCCAGGCAAGAGGGCGAAAGGACCTTCAGCCTCCCGGTGCTCTGCAACATGCCTCCCATGATTCCGAACGGTTGGCTGTTCTGGCAGAGCCTTCTGGGAGATGAAGTCCATAAAGGGAGATCAAATGGGAGGCCTGGACTGCAAGGAGAACAAACCTATCCATCTTGAAAGGAATCAACCCTGAATGTTCACTGGAAGGACAGATTTTGAAGCTGGGGCTCCAGGACTTTGGCCACCTCCTGAGGAGAGAGAGGAGTCCTTGGGAAAGTCCCTGGTGTTGGGAAAGATTGATGGCACAAGGAAAAGGGGGCGGCAGAGAATGAGACGGTTGGATGGTCTCATTGATGCAATCAACATGGATTTGACCAAACTCTGGGAGGCAGTGGAAGGCAGGTTAGGTTGAAGGAATACTGGTTTTCTCCCTGTGCAAGTGCTGGTGCTCTGAGGCACAAGGATGGCCCCTCTGTTAGGCAGAGGGCAGAAATTGCCTTTGATGCCAGATTTTTATCTACAGCTATTTTAAACAGAGCCTAGATGCCCTAAGCACATCTGATCTCGTCTGATTTCAGAAGCTCAGCAGAGTCGGCCCTGGTTAGTACGTGGATGGGAGACCACCAGGGAATTCCAGGTGCTGTAGGCGCCTGGAGTAGGAACTGGCAAACCACTCCAGTATTCCTGCTAAGAAAACTCCATGGACATGGGGTCACGAAGAGTCGGTCACGACTGTAACGACATAACACACACACATTTTAAACAGAGCAGCTGTGCTCAATGTGGACCACTGGCTTAACTTCTTAAGCTACAATGTTCTTCTACACCCCGGGTCACGCTTCCCACCTATTTCTCCTTGAAGGCTAATTTGCAGCAGATGGTATTTCTTGTTGTGCATTATGTGTCCATTATTCCAGAAGAAACATAAAGAAACTGAAACAAATTATTTTTGCCCCCCACCTCAAGCCCAAAACCACGAATCCTTAACCAGATCAACCAAGAGGTTGGATGGAATTTCCTCCAGCTGAAAAGGAACACATCATGGTATTCTGTATCTCTTTGGCTTCTGCTATGTTCCCCAACTCGTCTCTGCACGCTCACCATATGCAAGTATTTGAGAGTTACACCAGAAGTGATCTAATTTCAGGTCAGACAATTGCATTAAATCCATATCATCTGTTCCTGGGTTTTTAGTTTTCAGGAAAGAAAGCGTTCTTAAACTGGTTCTGTCTGGCTTGAACCAGCGATGTGCTGCTTGTATAGCAACAGAATAGAATTGTCGGATGGATATTCATTGCCACATTCCACTCTTTGCTCCGTCAGCAAAAACTGAAAATTAGGGAAGGCAGAAATGCAAAGGCAAACGAAAGAGAGGTGCGCGATCCAAACTCATCTGGATTGCATTCCTCTCTAAAGCAAATGCTACTAAAATTCAACAGGACTAACGCCTAAGCAGCTCTGTGTACGATAGCCATGTTCAATTAATTCATACAAGTCTGAGGAGGTGGGGAAAACTATAAAGCAAGCAGTGGTTTTTGCAGGGCTGGATTAAGCAAAGTCAAGTACAGTTTAGGGATGGGCACCTTACGAAAAATGACACATTGATTCATCGTTTTGCAAGCTTCTGAAATCTTACGAAACGAAACGAAACGAAACAGCAAACAACGTGTTGTCAAGAAATAAAACGAAACACCATATTTTGTTTCGGAAATGAAACGATTTGTCAGAATATGCTAACCTGACATCTTGGCAGTGTTGTGATGTTACTAAAAGAGAACCACACTTAGGAAAGAAGGGAGCCAAGTTTATCTGGGGAAATGGCCATTTTGCCCACTGCCATATGAGGGTTTCACCATTAAACCCACCCTGGCTCCCATTTCTTTCAAATATACAATTCATTCATTCATTCATTCATTCATTCATTCATTTATTCATTTGCTCTCCTGCCATTCTGGCCACACAGCCACTCTGGACAGCCAAGAGCAATCAAAAGTACGTAACAGTGTCAAATTAAACACAATGTAGAAAGAACAAATCCAGCTATAATTCTATTTTGCCTCCAATCTGGAGGCAAAACACACGGTCTACTCAGTAGCTGGAAAAAGGAAGCAGAGAGAGGAACTGGAAATCCTAGATCCCATGGCAAGAGTGGTTAGAAGGACCCTGTCGGGGCACACAACCTGCAAACCGGGCAGCAGAAGATCAGCAGTAGAGATGGGCACGAAACGAACAATTTTTCGTTTCCGTTTTTTCGTTTTGTTATGTAACGAAACGACAAAGGATTTTGTCTCTAAAATGAAATGAAACGCACAGAAACACCGGAAATTTTGTCGTGCGTTTCGTTTCCGTTACTGCAATATGAGTGAATTGCTTAAAATCCTTAAAAAATCACAAAAAAATGAAATAAATGGTAACGAAATGGTAACGAAACGAATGAAAATGAAAACATTTTTTTTTTGCAAAAATTCGCGAAAAACGGAAACGAACCAAAACGGACCCTCCAAACGACAAACGAAATGCCATTTTTTTTATTCGTGCCCATCTCTACTGGAGTCCAAAGATGTTTCTGCACAGAGAGGTTTGTTGGCTGTGTGCAAAGATTCCAGGACATGGTGGGACCATCCAGAAAGGAACTCCCAGGCTAAGGAAATAAGCTTTGAGAAACACATTAGTCCAGGCTGCTATATCATAACAGGGTTGCTGTTGTTTCCCCTTACCAGTACAAAACCAAGATATATTTTAACAGAAGAACAGAAGTTTCAAGGATACTGGGGAAAAATATGTGTGCCATGCAGAATACACCGATTTAGACTAAAGATGAGCATGAGCTCATCTGGGTCATACCAGTTCACTTATTGGACAAAAAAATTGTTTTGACAGTTCCTAGCCCCGCCTTCGCCAGCAAACGCCCAATCAGAGACAGTGCTCCTCCCTTTCCTTCCCCACCTCCTCCAGTAGGTGTTTGCTGCGGGAGGCGGGGCTGGGCACTACCAAACACCTGCTGGGCCAATAAACGAACCAGCTCAAACCGCCAAACCAATGGTTTGTGCCCATCTCTAATCTAGACCTTTGCATGCCTTTTCTAGGTTTTGCCATTTGGAAGCCGATCCAAGCAGGGCTTGTGTCGTAGGGTATGTGTGGGGTATACGTGCCTCAGTTTAGGCAGATTCTGGGCCCTGAAAGGTTAGGTATGCAGAGCTCTCTGAATCGGCATCGTCCTTGTAACGGAAGAGGGAAGTGTTGTCAAGGAGTGCCCTTGCACAGCACTGCTTAATTGCCATCTATTACCTTTGCAGAGTCAGGCTGACTCGGTGACAGTGATCCAGAGCTTTGTTACATCAAGCCGATTCCAACACCCTCTGAGCATCTTACAGTTCCAATCATCCTCCAGCCAACAATAATTAGTGCTAATGGGATGGGTAATTTAAATCACAGAGAAGAAAGATACCTGGTTAAGAAAAGGCTAGAATATTATAGGACTCCCATACTCTCCAAAGCGAAAGCCAGTGTGGAGTAGCAGATACAGCTTCACATAGAAAAATCTCTTGGGAGGTGGTAAGAGGTGAAGGACTCCTTGAATATCTCGAATACTATGAAATCTCTGTCGTTGCTGCTCTTGTTGCGTGCTGTTAACGTCCCACTACATTATGTCAACCCTCGCATTGAATCAACACTAAAATGCCTTTCTTCAATTGCGATGCTTTTAGTCTCTTCTATTGTCTGAATCAATGGTGTCGGCAAAGTGCACCCCTCCAGCTGAAACTGAAATCCTCTGTGTGTATGTTTCTCTCTCTCTCTGTGTGTGTGCATTGGATGCCTTTACTTACAGATTTCGAGACTTAAGGAATGATCTTTTCTATCCCACCCCCTTTGAATAGTAAGATCTGAATTTCCCTCCTGGTAAGTTTCTGCATATGGTCTCCATTTTAACAGGCAGCCGCCAGACCTCACACAAATTCACATGGCTTTGTGGAGTGAGGGAGCTTTCCCTTCTCATGTTTGAAACGGCTTATTTTAAGCATCCCTTCCCGCATACATTTTGGCAGTACAGAAAATATGTTGGTTCAGTGGCAGGTTGTAGCTTCCTTCTCTTCCCTCAAGGTTCGGGTTTTAGAAAAGGCTTCCCTTTCTCAAATCTTACCAATATTGGGAAATATATTTGTTTTTAGGTGGTATTTCTCTGGATGGCGTGTGTGTGTGTGTGGGGGGGGGGAAATGTCCCCTGTAAGGCAGCTGCTGCCAGCGTCCTTTGTATGTTCTTGATGCAGTAACTTTCTACATTTCCAACCAAACTCGTTTCTCTCCTAGCTGTAAGTGACAGACACTCATCTCTGCAAATAATGCCGAATCACAACATAATAAACTAGGATCCCACAGTGAAATGGCATTGGTTATGAGGGATTTCCTTCTATGCAACTTTATACAGATTACCATACATTGCATTGATTGATTTCCTAAGACCACCAGTGTTTTCCATGTTACTGTATTTTCCAGCCTTCATAATCATTTTTTTCTTTTCTTTAATGTTCTAAGATGCCTCTTTTAACTCCCTGTTCTTAACTGGGATATGTCTTAAATGTTCTGGATTAAATATTGTCTCTCATCATTGTAAGCCACCTTGGGTCCTTTCCAAGGAGAAAGGTGGGATAAAATATTCAAAATAAATACAAATGCAAATATAATTATAAATAAATAATACATGCTACCACTCTGAGGCTCCAGGGTGCTATATGATCTTTCTTTTCTTTTACTTGGACAGCAGCATGGGGAACTTCAGGCATTTAATATCGCCAAGACTGCAATTCTATATGCAGACTGACTTGGCAGGAAACCCCACTGAACTGAACAAGCCTTACTTCTTAGTAAGCAGAATTGAGACATTTACATTTACTTTCTCCAGCTGAAAAGTGGGTTTTCCCCAGAACCTCTGGATGAAACTGTAGAATTGTGTCCTACTGGGGTGGCCAAAGGAAGTGGCAAAATGAACTATAATTTTGCTATTTTGAGACATGCTGTCACACATTTCTTTTTACAAATGCACCAGCCAAAAGTAGACCAGAGACGAAGAACAAAAAAATGAGACCTCTCGGCTAGGTAGCCACCTTTTATAGACTTCCCCTCAAGGTAGCACCGCCCCTCCGCCCCACCCCCTCGCCAACCGCCGGCGGAGGGCAAGCGGGCCCTTTTCCGCCGCTGTCCAACCAGCGAGCGGCTGACAAATATGCAAATTCCCCCCTCCTTCCGCAGACCCGCCCCGTTCCCCCTCTGTTCCCTCAGCCTTAGCATCCTTATGGCCTTCCAACTACCCCTCCCCTTCCTCTTCCAAGCCAAGTTAAAAATATATCCCCTCTCCCGGTTGGCTGAGGAGACCGTTGACGGCGGTCTGACTGGCTGGCGCGCGAGGGCCTCTTCTCTCCCTCTCTCTCTCTCTCCTCTTCCCCGCCCTTTTCCCGCCAGAACCAATCACCGCTGTCTAATTTCCCCCTCACTCACACACCCACCGCGAGGGAGGGGAAGAGGGCGCGCGCGCGAGAGGGGGGGGGCGTAAGAGAGCGAGAGAGAGAGAGAGAGAGAGACAGACATACAGACAGCGCGCGTGGCCCTGACGTCGGGCGGTGGGGGGCGCGCGCCTGCGCCTGCACGTATTACGCGTGCGTGGGGAAGTGGGCGGGCGCCCTCTCCGCCAATGGCGAGCCAGGGACGTCGGAGCGGAGGGGAGGGGGGAGCGCCGGAGGTAGGAGGGAGTCTGAGGGCGGGGGCAGGGAGCGAATCACGCCGCGTCTGCGCCCCCCCCCCCTTCCCCCCCCCCCCCCCCCCCCTCAGTCGCCGCCGCCGCCGCCGCCGCCCTCTGCTTCTCCTGCTGCCGCCTGAGGCAGGGCCTTGGCCCGCCCGCCCACCTTCCTGCCAGCCTCCCCGTCTTGGTCCTTTTTTCCCTCAGCCACCGCCCGGTAGGTCCGCCCCGGCTGGGCTTCTCTGCCCGCTTTCTTGCCGCCGCCGCCGCCCCTCAGGCAGGCAGGAAACTCCGGTGGGCGGGAAATCCTCTCTCTCTCTGTCTTTCTGAGGGGCGCCTCAGGCGGCGGCTGTGGCGAAGCGGGGGGGAGAGGGGGAGGGGTGCTTTCTGAAAGGGGGGAGGGGAGAGGAAAAGTGTGTGTGTGGGTGTGTGTGAGGGGAATCCTTCGAGGCGTTGGGTGGTGGACGCGTGTCTGGTTGTGTGTGTGCGTGTGTGTGTGGTAATTCCCTGAGGGGAAAAAAGGGGAGCGGTTGCCTCTCCTCCTCCTCCTCCCCTTTCTTCCTCCCAAAGCCCTTCTTTTTCACCCTGGGCGCCCCTGACGGCTCGCCAAGTGTCATGCCGGCCACGCGTTCCCCTCAGGCCGGAGGAGGAGGAGGAGGCGGGCGGGTCGCCGAGCTGTCAAGGGCCGGGGCATCATCCTCACCTCAGGGGACACCCCTGGCCTGCCTTCCTGGCCTTCCTCCCGTCCCTCCTTCCTTCCTTCCTTCCTTCCTTTCTCTCACGCATGCCAAGGAGGGAGGGGGGGGAGAGGGCGGGAGGGGTCGCGTGCCCCCCCCCCCCCCACCTTCCTCTGCCCTCCACCTCCAACCCTCCTCCCCTCCGCCCCAAATCTGTGCTTCCCTTCCTTGCTTTGGATGGGCTTGGGGGCTTCCTTCACATCGAGGGAGGAGGAGGAGGAGGAGGAGGTGGGCAGCTTAGGCCTCCTCCTCCTCCTCCTCCTGCTCTTGTCACACCTTCTTCTCCAGCTCGCCTCTTTTTTTCTCTCCCTCGTGGCCTTTCCTTTCTCTATCACCACCTTTCTGATCCACACACATACACACATACATGCACGCAGCACACACACACACACACACACACACACACACACACACACACACTTGCCTTCCACCTACACTGCCTTGCCAGGCCACCCATCCACCCTGCCATCAATTACCCCACCCTGCCATCCACCTGCCCTGCTACCCATCCACTGTATCCTGCCACCCATGTACCCTGCATTGCAACCCGCCTACGCTGGCACCCTCCCACTCTGTCTTGCCATCTGAATACCCAGACCTCCCAGCCAGCCACCCAATCCTACAATCCACTTACCCTGCCCCCACCTTTGCCCTTCACCTGCCCTGCTACCCATCCATGTACCCTGCACTCCAATCCATCTACCCTGCCAAACGCCCACTCTTTCCTGCTCCCTGAATACCCAATCCTCCCAGCCAGCCACCCGATCCTACAATCCACTTACCCTGCCCTCTACCTACCCCCCGCCTCCCCTGCCCACCCTGCTTTGCCCTTCACCTGCCCTGCTACCCATCCAATGTATCCTGCCATCCATGTACCCTGCACTGCAGTCCACCTACCCTGCCACCTGTCCACTCTATCCTGCCATCTGAATACCCAGTCCTCCCAGCCTCCACCTGATCCTACAATCCATTTACCCTGCCCTCCACCTACCCCACCCTGCCATCCACTCTGCTCACCTACCCACTTTATTAGTCTTACTTGAGACCAGGGGTCCTCAAAGCTTTCAAACAGCAGGCCAGTCCACCACGCGCCACACATCACTGGGGGCCGGACCACAGTCCAAAAAAAAAAAAAAAGGTTGACATGAAAAAAAGGGGGAGGGAGGGGCAAGTGGGTTGAGGCTTGCCGTGGCTCTCCCATGTTGAATGCCCCACTAGCCAGCATGCTGATCATCTGGGCGGTAGTTGGGGGGAGTGGGGGAAGCGACATAGCCCACTGCTTTGAACTGCCTCCGCAATAGAAGCAGCTGTGGAGGCTGGCTTGCTCGCAAAGCAGGGGGTAGGTGGAGGGTTGCAATTGGTCCTGGGGGCCGGATTCAGGACCTTGGGGGGGGGCGCATCCAGCCCTGGGGCCTTAGGTTGAGGACCCCTGCTTTAGACACACACACACTGGAAAAAATCTGGCCCTAATGATTTGAAACAACCAGCTCTTATTTTCTTCTCTTCTGGGTGAAGGGGAGATAACAGAGCATAGATTGCAATCCCTTCCACAAGAGAGACAGAGTTTCTTTCTATTTGGTTATGCTGATTTCGTATTATCTCCCCTGCCCCAGGCATGTGGAGTATGGGGGGGGAATAAGCAGTAGTTGCCATTCCTGACACCACAGTTCCTTGTAGGTGATGCCCCTCTGTCAAAAAAGAAGGAGGTAGTGGGAATCCAACTTTGATTATGATATGGGGGGTTGGAGTATTCAGAGGGGGTGGGTAATGTTATTTATGCCTTCTTGGGCGGGAAGGTGTTTATTTTTAAAGTCTAAGTTGCTATAGGAAATCTCTGGTTTGGAGACAGTTTGCCACTGAACGCCAGTTGTGGGAATAAGTGAGAGGGCTCTTGTAGCATTTCTGGAGTCGCAGTACCTTGTTTGACCATCCCTGCCAAACAGCATGGTAGACTTGATGGATCATTGGCTGATCCAGCAAGGTGCCCCCCCCCCCCGGTTTTCTTAAGGGATTAGTTTTGTTTAGTGGAATGGCAGCTGGGAGTCGTACAGGATAGCTCATTAATCCCAGCCACCACCACCTTTTTCATATCATTGACTGGAGGTCAATACCACTGTATATGGTGTCCTGAATGGGAGGAGGGGGGACAACACAATGTTACTTTAACAGATAAAAGTATATATGACTTCAAAACGAGAATGTATTTTGCTTTTGTGGGAGTAAGAATGTTGCTGTTATAAGAGAGAATATGATTAGAGGAGGAAATCTGAAACTGAAAAGGCATTCATATTTGCTGTGAACTGCTTGGACATTATTGGATTGGCTTCTTTTCAGATTAATAGACCAATGAAATTGGAATAGAATTTTAAAGTGCCTGCATTATGTGCAGTTTTCCATTGGTAAATTGATTTATGCCTTTTTGAACAAAAATATAGTTTAAAGAGGTCCAAAAATTGGTAATCCACAGGGAAATTAGATGGACACCATGCAGCCCAGTGCATGACATAACTACAATTTGTAACTGACCTCACACATTTTATGAATGTACCCACTTAGTGACTTGAAATATGAATATGATTGCCTAGGCACTAAGCTCAACAACAGTATTAAAGAAATTTTCTAGGATCATCTAGAAGGGTATAGCCATAAAACTTGAAGGCAATCAGCTTTATTTCTTATGTCTTGTGTGGCTGCTCTTTAGGTCCACCTGTTGCCTCACTTTTTTTCCTCATCATCTTAGCTTGTATGGTTCTATCAGGCAGGGACATTACATGTCCTTAAAGTAGTAGTTGTAATCCTTAAATATATTTATGGTACAAAATACCCATACTAGTTATGCCCATTTGAGAACTTCCCCAAAAGGAGGGGTGCTATAAATATAAAGCAAAAAAGTGTTCTGTTTTCTACTGCCCCATAGTACTTCAAGCACTCTCTGGGTGTTTTACAGTTTAATTATGCAGGCTACACATTGCCCCCCCCCCCCAAGTGAGCTGGGTAGTCATTTTACCAACCTTGGAAGGATGGAAGGCTGAGTCAACCTTGAGCCTGCCACCTGGGGTTGAACCCCAGGTCATGAGCACAGTTTAAGCTGCAGGACAGGCATTTAACCACTGTGCCACAAGACTCATAATGTTATGTTTATTTCAGTCAGCATTGATCTGATTTTGAATCTGCATTTGTTGGTGGAGCTGGTGTAAACACAGCAGTGCTTCTGTTTTAACATTTTAGATTACAGATCATTATTCTTATGATGCTGCTAGTGAATGAAAACCAGCATTGGTAAAATCTAATTAAACCGTAATTTGAAACTTTTGCCCATTGTATTGCTGTAGTGTTTGTTTGGGATTCCTGCATACAATTATGTTCATGGTGTTACAGAAGGTTCATGGTGAATTACACGCAGGGAATTTGTTCATCTGATTGTGCAACTAGTTGCACGCCTGGCTGCCCGGCTAGATATCTGTCTTTAAGATATCCAATTACACTTGGTGGGTTTGGGCATGAAAGCACTGGTGCAGTATGTATGTATTGTGTTCCATCAATTCCAATTGATAGCAACCCTTTCTAGGATTTTCTAGGTAGAGACTACTCAGATGTGGTTTACCATTCCCTTCTTCTGTGGGTTCCCTGGAATTGTGTACAGCATCTTGCCCATCACTACACAAGCTCACTCTTATCACAGGAAGCACAGTAGGGAATTAGGTAGCCAGATACCTAAACTATGCAGCCAGCTGAGGTGCAACATAGTATTTGAGTTGTTTTCTGGGAGGAGGTAGGTCAATGAAAAAAAAACACAGGCATGAAACCAAACAAATAGTGCAGTGCGTTTGTATCCCACAAGAACTAGTGTCCAGTTCATTGGTCTATATAGTATGCTGCACACCTGTGGTGTGGACATCTATCTGGAAGGGGATGAGGACATTTTTTGCTGCCAATCAAAATCAAACATTTTATTATTTTTGATGTAGGATGCTACAATGTGGGAAAGGGTTTTTGTCTTCTTTTTTTTTGCTTTTGCTTCATCCCCTCTAAAATATTACTGCATAATACAAGGGAAGTATTTTAGCTGCATGCCACAACTTTGTCAGATAAGCCTTGTATATTTTTTCAGCTGACATTCTGCATCTCGACAGCTGTCACACATTACCACACATTTTGTCTGTCTTGCTTCTTTCTGCCTGTAGAAAAAAAATGTAATCTAGAATTTTGGTGTCATTGTGATTAAGTAGTACTTTGTGTCCACTCCAACCAAACTAGGATAATCAAGAAAGCAGTAAAGAATTCTGGAAGGAACTTCAAGGTTAATTGAGTCCAACCACCTGCCAAAGCAGGAAAGCCACAGCGAAAGCATAGCTGACGGGTGGTCATTTAACCTGTTTTAAACACTTCCAACGAAGGAGAGTTCACCACCTTCTGAGGCAGTCCATTCCACTGTCAAATAGCTCTTGCTCTCAAGAAGTTTTAAATGTTTAGCCAAAATCTCCTGTCTCATAATTAGACTCAATTACTTTGGGTCTTGCAAAAGTGAAAAGTAATCTGGGATCTGCACCTGCAAATACAGCTAGTACCACAGGGAGGCTGCTGCATCCCCTTGCCTCTTTGTGGTAGGAGGACTAATGGTTGCTGGAGTGTGTTGATGTGAGGTGTTTCATCAGTACCTGTTGCTTGCAAAATGCCTTAAGGGTCATTTGAAAGGTAGGGTATAAACCTTTTAAATACTGTAAAGTACAGTTAATATTCCTTAGGTTCTAGAATCTTGTAAGTTCTCTCAGACAACTTTGAATGGTTAACCTTTTTATTTGTATAGTCCTCTGAGAAGTCGTGGTTTCTTCCATGCTGATATAATTCAGCCACCCCAGTTGGCTGTGAAAAGGAATAATATACAGTATACTGAATTTTAGCAAATATCAAAGAACAGAAGAACGGACTAACTTTGGTAGGCTGAACCTACCACTTCCTTCTGCTTCTGTTTACTGACACTGACATGTAAACAGAGCTGCAGTTTTGAATTCAAAGGGGCAGGTATAAAATATAACTGCTATTGATGTCAAGTGCATTATTATTTCTGGGAAATTAATCAAGCTTCTTAATAAATGAGAATTAATGTTGTTACTGAGTGATCTTCGAAATGTCAGGTCCTTCTCTGTTCTTGTTAATGGAGGACAAAGTAAGGAAGGGGATGTGATGCTGTACCAGCACAAGCCGTGAAGGCCTTAAGCATGATATTAAGACTGTTGCCATTCTTTAGGAAGCACACATGAACTGAAAAGTGAGGAGAGTAAAAGCTTGGTCCAGTCACTGCTGGATTCCTCTGATTCACCTATGTTTAGTCTCAATCGTTTTTTGTCACTTCTGTGTGTTTTTAAGGAGCAGACTTGAGCAATTCCTTCTGGAAAGTCCTTTAGTTGGGAAGTTTCACTACTTCTGGAGCTCAATTGGTGGATAAGATCTGACTGGCAAGTCTTTATGAACTTATTGTAGCATTTTAGCATTTACCCTTGCTCTGTAAATTAGCTGACTTACAGTTTTTGGTTGATTATTGGAACCAGGGACACCTAGATGCAAATCTACTGTATTTTGGTACATGTATGTTTGTGAATGGCCCTGATCAAGTGTGTATCATTTAGCTATATATACAGTAGTTTAAAATCTCTGTACAGTACTTTTAATTTCTGATCTTTTGGTTATTAAAATGTGCATTGAACTTGAAATGCCTGTGTGTTAATGGTTGTTGTGCTTATGTAGCCCACAAGGAGACATCCAGCACTCAGTTGCACAAGTGGAGATGGAATTCTTAGACAGTAATAATGGGGATCATGGCTTGGGCTGCAGATGCCGCAGTCAAGCCTGCATAATGATGCTGGCTGGGCTTTTTTGCTCTGCCAGCACTGAATAGGATCTTGACTCTAACATATAATTTGTATGTATATCATCATTCTACCCACTGTCTTATCCTGCTATCCTAAGCATATTATGCAGAAGTAACTCCCATTAAACTTCTCTGGGGTTTGGAATCATCCTTTTGTGAATGTGCTTTTTGAAGAATGGGTTCTTATTAAAAAGTGTTTTGTTAACTAGTGTGAAGCCTGCACGAGCTGCCTTGATACCCTAAGCACATCTGATCTCACTTGATTTCGGAAGCTAAGCAGGGTCGGCCCGGGTTAGTACTTGGATAGGTGACCACACTGGAGAATACCAGGTGTTGTAGGTGCCTTGAGTTGGAACTGGCAAACCATTCCAGTATTCCTGCCAAGAAAACTCCATGGACATGGGGTCACGAAGTCACAACTATAATGACACGGCCGACACACACACACGCACGCACGCACGCACGCACGCACACACACACACACACACACACACACACACACACACACACACACAC
>JAHTLZ010000213.1:7480076-7502680 GCA_023846285.1 Phrynocephalus versicolor | reverse complement strand
CACACACACACACACACACACACACACACACACACACACACACACACGAACGAAGCCTGCACTCCTCTGAATAGACATTTTAACAAAGAGTTTTTCCTTTCCCTTTTATTATGAAATACTTCTATTTGTTCTAATATATCACAGTTTTTTTGTAACAGACCATAAGAAATCACACCTGTTCTTTTAGACTTTGGATTTGAGCACATACATGGCAGTCATTTTACACTGCTGGGAATTGGATCACTTTCTGGTTTTCTTCCCAAAAGCCATCTTTCTTAAGTGATAGAAGTTTGAGTATGAGGATTCCGAGTGACATTTTTTTTCTATCACTAAGTCAACTTTTAAAAATTTATTCTTGACTTTTCCAGGAGGAGCCTAATTTTTGTTGTGATGCAGTACTTCTAGGATATATTCTCATGGTCACTTCATGGATGTTTGGATAGACTCTCAGTGGATCAAAACATTCTGTCTAACATTTATTTGACTTAGTGTAAAATGTCACTTTTAACTTTTCATGCAGCTTAATTTGCGTGTAAGGTATACCATTGGAAGAATGGGCACATTGTTTTAAAGTTGATTGTAAACAATGTGGCAGACAGATCATTTCACAGTCAACTTTTAAACATATATCTAACTATAACATGCACTTGTGCCTTTATATCCTATATAGCCGGAAAAGTAAACCAATGGTTTTACGTCAGTATATTAATGCTGCCGTGTTGGAGACGGTTATTCCAGAAGTGCTTGCCTCATTCTCACTCATTTGCAGAGTTCACATCCTATCTTTGGTAAATAGAGCATCAGTCCACCCCAAAGCACTTCAAAATAGACGGAGTAGAACACTTTTGTGCCTGTCAGTGTGCATTTTGAGTAATCATCGTACTGTAGTTCAATTAAATGAAATGAAATTGCCCCTGAAAGGTACAGTGGACCCTTGTATAACATACAGCTTGTATAACATAAAATTTGTACAACATAAAAAATTCCGGAGATAGGGGAAATTTGCTTAACATAATCGTCTATGGGGCAAATCTGTACAACATAAAAATGGGATCACTCTGTTTTTAATGCATTCCTATGGGAATTTGTATAAAGGAAAATTTGCTTAACATAATTTTATTTGGAACGAATTAATTCCTTTATACAAGGTACCACTGTATTGTGTATTGTGGTTTGCAAGCTGTTTTTCTCTGAAGATTTGTATAATAGACCAGAAGAGTTGAAGTGAAGTTTAAAGAACATTAGCAAATTAAGTAATCCCTAATGATGCATTTTAGCCCCTTATTGAGGAGCTAAATGTTCTTTCTAAAGCAAATGTTCATATGTTGCTATTTTCTCTGTTCAGGAAGTCAGATTTGGGGGGGGGGGAACAGACAAGTCCTTTGCTTTTTATTCAATTTCTGTTAGGATGGAAATTAAGTGTACATTTGATTCATGGATAACAATTTGTAAGAGGTGTAAATGAATCTGACTGGTAGTTAGATTGTAATGTAGTGGCAGAACCCATCTTTACCCTGCAGAAGGCCAGCCCGGTTGCATTCTTGGTGTCTTCAGCTGAAGGTTCTCTTACACGAGAGCTAGGAGACACCTCCCTCAGATCTTGGAGATAGGCTGCCAGTTTGAGCAAATAGTGATGGCAAACTAGAGTCACCTTTTGAAATGGTAGGGTGTATAAGATATTTTCATTAAAGCTGTCTTAAAAATGTTGCCTGAAGCCTGCAGTGCTGTCCTTTTATTAAGATGGCTTCTTGTTAAAATTGAGTTCTTGACAATCCTCCGAAATGTTAGTATGAAGAGTTTTAGTTGCAGTGTGGAAAAGCAAAAGGAGAAAGATGGATCATCACATCATTGGGAACCATGTCTAGACAAGGCTACAGATCTCTCGAACAGAACTCTGTAAGCGTTAGGCAGAAATGCAACAGCAAAAAAAAAAACAAAAAAAACAATGAGGAAAATCTTGTTGGCATGAAGTTACACTGTGCAAGCGGTATCCAAGGCTGGCAATGATTAATTTAAATTAATTGAAAGCTTCATATCCCGTCTCAAGTTTTTAGGCAGCCCAAGTATCTCTTTTCCTTGTGGGAGCCTTGGGAACCTTGAATAATCAAAATTTGTTGATCAGTCTCAACCCCACTGTGGTATTCTGATGGCATATTGACTATTAAAGGCCTCTCCCCAATTATTATATTTCTGTTCTATATTTCCCCCCAAAAAGGACCCAAGGCGACCCCATCCCTTGTCTCCCAAAGGCTAGGAAGCACCAGAACCAAGGGAGGGATAGGCAGTTTCCAGTAAATTGGTTTATGCTCTGTAATTTTGTGCACCAGGATTTTGCCTATTATTTTCTCTTGACCAGTAATGAGGCAGGCCGATTTCATTTCTGCCTTGTGGCATTTGATTGCTGAACAGTTTGTTTTCAGTTTCCTTTTATGCTTTGGGTTAAATTTCAGGCAACTCAAGACAGGACAGAATAATATTTCCGTTGCCAGTGATTGTTCTTGGCAGGTTAATGTTGGGAATTCACCTCCTCTTTACTTGTTTGTTTATCCATTTATTGCATTTATGCACCATTTCCTCACTACGAAGTAGTGTTCAAGGGCAGCATGTAAACTTCATTAAAAAGGATAAAATCCCTACATAGTTAGAGCAAAGCCGGCCACTAAAAAAGAACTTGTCCTTGAGAAAGAATTTCTCCACTTAAGAGTGTTTTTTTTAAATTGTACTTTAAAGACTCAGCTGTAATGCTACTTAAGAATGTGTTTGTCATATGACTTCCAGTGGTCAATTGTTTAGAATTGGGAACCAGAAGAAACATAATTAGTGACAATTGTATGGGGCGGGGGGGGGGGCGGTGAACTGAACCTGAATTCTGATAAGATTTGAGCCATGGTGGTTCTCAGGTCTGTGAATTGGGAAAGAAACGTGTTCTAGATGGGGTCATGTCCCACCTGAGGGAGCAGCTGTGCAGTCCGGAGGTACTCCTTAATCATTTGAGGCTCACTGGCTCCAAATGTCTGGGGCCAGCTTTGTCTGGTCCTCCAGTGATGACTCTACTGTATGTGGACAGAGATAACCTGGCCTCAGTAGTCCATGCCCTGCTAGACTGTTGCAATAAATTCTATGTGGGTTTTCCGTTGGGGATGGCATGGATGCTGCAGCAAGTGCAGTCTGCAGCATCTGGACTGCTAAAAGAAACATATTTTAGAACCTACGTCACACTGGTTCTAAAGGGTTTACACTAATTGCCAATATGTTTCCTATCCAAGTCAGGCATGAGCCTAGCAATACCTTCCAGCCAGGTTCTGCAGCGGGTGGTATTCAGAAGCCTACCCCTGCTGTTATCATCATGACTAGTACCATCACTAGTCTTCTCTGTCATTGTGTTTTAACCATTATATAGCTGTCCAAATTGATAGCATGACAATGTTTTGTAATATATTCCATATATGAAGAGCAAGTTATGCAAATAACTTTCTTTTCTTTCTTTAATGTTCCACTGTTCAGCTATTCCTTACTGTTACATGCTTCAGGGTTGTAGTGGTTGCAGCAGAGTTTTCAGGATATGTGAGATGTTCAAGGAGTAGTTTATGGTTTCCGCACCATGGAGAGTTCACATAGCTGAGCAGGGATTTTGAACTCAGGTCTTCTGAGTCTATCCAACCCAGCACCAAGCTGGCTTTCATATTTAGCTCATAGATAGTAAGTTATGTTTGTCTTTCTTCTTCCGTGCATATGTGTGTAGTTTATACTATATGTCAGATATGAAGTCAGTGTATTCATGCATAGATGATATTAAAATATGGATGCAAAATTATCCAGTTAGCATTTTGTATGTTCGGCATATATTTTACTTCAGCAGGTGTAACTAAAAACAGATCTGTAACAAAAGTCTTCAAAATTCTCAGTATCCATCAATCTTTCTTGTGTTAGAGGCTGATCGTGTGATGACTCAGTTTTAGCTTAATACATGCATTATTTCTTTCCCTTTTCTAACAGTTCTTCTGCTGTGGTGACAATATTGCTGTGAGGAAATATTTTAATTGACAGCAAAGTGAGAGTGCAGTGCATGTAAAGAATCTAAATTTTAACCAGATGGTAAGTTTTTGGGTGGTGGTGGTGGTGGTGGTGGAGGAGGAGGACAGTAATTGTTCTGAAAGCAGAATATGTTTTCAAACCACTGATAAGAAGAAGAGTTGACCAGCAGTGTCTTAATTACCAAGTTGACTTATGAAATGGCAGATAATGCATATGTTAATGCCTGTGATGTAAAATAGCATATGCTATGCCTACAGTATTGTTTATTACTGAATGACAATTGCTTGTCACATTATTCTTTTCTGTAAGCAAGCATCCACATAGGGCCTTTTCACACAACCCCTAAACTCCGCGGCAAATGGCTCCCAGCTCCGGAGCTTAAAATTGTTTCCCCACCAGCTCCGGAGTTTACAGAAAATTAAGTGCGACCACGCCCACCTAAGCGTGTCACAGTGCACTTTTCAAGTACCTGATCTCCAGGGCTGAAGAATTCCTGATGCGGATGTAACTTAAGAGTGCCGGGCTCTCCTCCCTTCTGCTTGTTGTTTTTTGGCCCCCCGCCCCTTTAAGAGCTGCTTAAGGGAATGGAATGCTGCTGGGGCAAGAGCAAGACGGCAGAACGGAGGTGAGCCACGTTCTTTTCTTCCTTTTTTTCTCCCTCCCCTCATGCAGCCAGCAGCCAGGAGTGCGGAGGGGGTGGGAACACAGGAAGAGCGACAAGCCCCCAAGATCTCTGGTCCGAATTTAAGTGGCCAGCGGATCTTAGGGGTCATGTGAAAAGGCTCATAGTGTTTCATGGTAACTAAGCTTTGTGAGAGGTGGCCAGATGTATACATTATATTTGTATTGTACTGAGATTAAAGTTGTTCATTGTTATTCTCTCATTTCTATATCCTGACTTTAAAGCCCACAGATGAGGAAGAAAATATGTGCAGACTCATGCGGCCATCTCAGTCTCATGAACTTCGGACATGCTTAAAATAAACTGGTCAACTCCACATTAGATTGCAGTATGAATTTTGTAGGGGGCATCAGTTATCTTCCTTAGCTAAAATTTGCATTAGGCACTTTTGAAAGTTATTTATGGTTTGAGTTTATAGCAGCTGCACTTTGAATCAGACTGAAGTACTGTATAGTGTGTACCATTTCCAAGAAAATGTGATGGTACAGTTCTGGATCAGAGTGTCAGTCCACTGACAGTTATCATTTATACTTTCAGTAATGTGCAGTGTTGAGTCTGGTCATCCATGCCTTGTGCATGGGGAGTGACATATTTCATATAGCAGTCCTGAGCAGAGTTGTGATATCCAAAAGTCTTGTAATTGAAGGAAATAGTGTGCATCAAAATTATTTTGAGAACTAGTGGTTTACTATTTGTGTTTGCTATTTGTGTTGCAGATCCCTGTTCCTAATGAACTGTCTGTCAGCAACCAAGTATTTCCCCGGAATTATGTAAAACATTTGCAGCAGAGATGTGCTACCTATTAATGGATGAAGGTATCTTTTGTTTGCTTTATCTAGTCATTAGATTAAATATGATCACATTTTTTGTTATCTAAGTGCCAAGCATTTAATTTAACTTCTAGTATCATAATGGATTTCCTTTGTAACTGTATCAGCTAAATTTGGATGGGTTCTAATTACCTTTTCTTTTTGTTCCATGTTATTGATTTATAAATGTATAAGGCAATGTGTGTTCCTGTTCCTTTGGTACTTCTTCAGGGAAGGGCAGTTTTTTGACTTGCTAGACTAGAGGTTCATTTTGTGTCTGGTTCCATTATGAAACTTAGATCATGACAGATTCCAGGGTGAAATGAATGTAAGGGCTTGCTCTTTAACTTCTACCCTTTGTGGTGACAGATGTGGATGTTTTCTCATGTCACTCATTTTGGGTAGCATTCAGAAAACACACACAAATAAATATAAAGTAAATAAAACAAATGATTAAGGTTCCTTTTAAGCAAAATCAGATTATTCCAGTCTTAATGTATTTTGGGAACATGCATGCAAAACGATCATGATCAGTGTTGCCCTTTTAAAAATGGGTTCTTTCTAAGAATATAGGTCAGATAAATATTGTGAATAAATAAAAGAAAAATTATCTGATGATCTTGAGGACATCCATATAATAGTCTCCTTTGCAGTATTTGGATAGTACTTTGGTCAGGATTTGAGGAGCCATATAAACATTCTCGGGCAGGGAGTTTTTTGCCTTTAAAAATACGGTAATTACATTTCCTCTTGTGTTCACATGTCATCAGAGGTCATTCTAGGAGATCCTATGGGGTCCAGAGAAGGCGCATGAGAGAGGCAGTGGGAAGGAATGGAAACTCCATTCCAACTTCACAGATTTCATGTGCACTTTGCTGGAATTTCAGTTGAAGGAAATGGCATTGATTCAGTGTACTTTTGATTTGGCTTGAGCTTGCTTTGTGTGACTACATACTAGAAAATAATTTACATTTGAAATCCCAGGAAAATGTCCAAGATTATAGCTTGTATTTTATAGGCTGAACTGTTAAGTAACTTGAAATTCCTGGTGTGGATATTAGAGGACACTGATATTTTTTTCACTAAGTTGGATTTTATGGATTAGTTTGTTGGACATGATTTAATCTTCTGAGTAGTGTTTTCAGTCTGGACCTTTTGTGTAAATATTTATAACTTGGGAGTTGAATGTTCCCCACAGTTTTTACAGAGAACTAGTGATAGCATTGATTCAGTTGTTAGCAATCTAAATGTTATTTTAAATTTTCTTGTATTTTATTCTTGCAAGCAGGAATTGCTCTGTTTTCTAGTCAGGATAGGTACATATAATATTAATTTCATGAACCAACATAACACAGTACTTCTGGTGTCTTGATTCTGAAAATAACCAAGTTCACTTTGATCTGCTGTAGAGGTTCCTCAACTTGATTCAGAAATTGATCAGAATAATACTTGAGAAATCTGAAACTTTTCCCTCCTCACTGATTCTCAGTGGAAATCATTAATAGCTAATTATCTGAAATTGTGATCATTGCAGCACCTTCTGAAGCAATAAAGCTTGCCAAATTAGAGATGGACAGATAACAGAGATGTTTTACATTATGAAGAAAAGGGGTTCAGCCTGTGTAAAAATAGTAGACATAATGTTTTTGTTTTTTCATGTTCTCTTTTCGCAAGCACTAAAGTCACAAAAGCAAGTATTTTATGCTTACTGGAATGGATAGATCGCACTTTATGCCAGGGATGGGCAGCTGTGCCCCTTCAGATGTTTTGGCCTTCGATCCACACATAGCCAGTGGCAAGACATTATGGGAGTTACTGTACAGTACAAAAACATTTGACAGGCCATAGTTATCTGTCTGTGTTTTCTTAGGAAAATGCATCACAATGTCCACTTCATAAGCCGGCATCATGTGTAGTACAGAGTGAGCCTTTAAAGTCTGCAGCGCCTTCAAATGGGTTCACTTTCCCCCGTTTTGTGAACAGTTTGTTAAGTTCCTTGGGGAACTTAAACATACTGTCTTACTATGTTAGAGGAAAGTTCAGTGCAACCATAAAACCCACTGTGCTCGCAAAGCCCTCAGAGCATCCCCTTCCTATCTCAAAGCTATTTTGGGCTGAGATAGTGGTATAATTTATCCTTATTTCCATGTTGAAAGCCTAGCTTATTGCTGGGCTTTGCTTTAAGCAATAAGAGAAGAGACAGCAGAGGTGGCAGATATTTCTGCCACCACCTGGAGGTTGTATTCCTTGGATGTTTGTACTTAACAGCTTGATTTGCCTCTACTAGCAGCTGGGGAGAAAGGTAGTGAGGGACCTTGACCTGGCTTGTGGGGAACTCAGCACAAGAGCCTCAGACAAGAGCCTCTTGGTGCAGTGGTTAAATGCCTGTACTGAAAGTAAAACTGTGCTCATGACCTGGGGTTCAATCCCAGGTAGCAGGCTCATGGTTGACTCAGCCTTCCATCCTTCCGAGGTTGGTAAAATGAGTACCCAGCTTGCTGGGGGAGGGGCAATGTGTAGCCTGCATACTGTCATTAAAACTGTAAACCGCCCAGAGACTACTTTGGAGTGCTATGGGGCGGTATATAAGCTCACCACTTTGCTTTGCTTTTGCTTTACCATACCGCCACATAACCCCTTAGGGAGCCGGTTGTTAGTAGCCGCCATCCACTGAACAAGCAGCATGGGGTTAGTATCTGCAAGTTAAACTTCCACATACTTCCGAAAAGCTGGCCTGTTTTTTCATTGTGGCCTGTTGTGTCCACTTCCCTTCTCTGGAACGTTGCTTTTTAACAGAGAATGAAGTTTATTTATTTATTTTATTTATTTATTCAACTTATATGCCGCCCACTACCCAAAGGTCTCTAAAGCAAAAGTTGAGAGCAAAATCTGGATTATTTCTCTAGGGAGAGAACAAGCCCATAGCATGGGAAGCTCTTTCATTGCTTTGGTTATTCCTGCTGCAAGTAGGCGTGATCCAACAAAGTGCAGCATCATACTGCTTGCCTGTTCCAAGCCAACGTCCCTGCAGATCTTTGACTTGTAGCACGAGAATTGGCTGTTTTTCTTTGTGGAATATGTACTAAGGTGAAACTCTGCAGTCTTGCAGTATAAAGGTGACACAATTGAACATTCCCTTTACTAATTAAGATGTGTCTGCTGAATAATTATGTCTTTTCAACCACAGAGAGTAAAGATGTCTTTTCCAGTGCCATGAAGAAGTACAGTATTGCTCCTTAGCTACTGGCTCTTGTTCCTGGAAAAGCCGGCGTTTTTCGTCTTCTAATATATGATGCACCATCTTGCTTAGTCTTCACATACATGAGGTGCTTAAGAGAGTAAACACCCAGTTTCTTTTCTAAACTCCTACTAATTGTAGAGTGTTAAAGGCCTGATTACCATATGTGCAAAAATGGCAGACTCTCTTCCTGAATAGTAAACGGTGTGCACCTGCATATACATGGATACATATATAGTGCCATAAACTGGCATTGACTAAAATAATCTTACATTAAATCAATCCACCCTGCAATTTTTCTGTCTCTAGTTATCATGTGACAAGTGAGAAAATGGGATTATATATTGTGGAGGGTTTAAAATAAAACCCATATCGGCCTCATTAATGACACAATTTTGTTTGCCCCTTCTTTTTAAAGGTCATTTTAATTCCTTCAAGACATTGTTTCTGCAAAAATTCTAACGGACGTCAGCATGGCATAGCTAAGGTGTTGGACGCTGCAAGTTATCTGTTACTGTGTGCTACCCAAGAGGCAACTAGCTCCCTTTGGAGTTGTGTTGAAGTAGCACAGGTATATCAAGATGACAGATCCTATGATGGACTTTTTTGATGATGCCAACCTCTTTAGTGACACCCTAGAAGGCTTGTCGGACGATGCCTTTGTGCAAACTGGGCCTGTTTCACTTGTCGATGAACTGAACTTGGGTGCAGAGTTTGAGCCTTTACACATTGACTCTTTAAACCATGTGCCGGAAACACAGACTCAGCAAAAGATGAATGACTTTGAACCATTGGATCAGTATAGTTCACTGAAACTTCAAGTCAGTCAGTCCTTCAGCAGTCCATCTGAAAACGTTTTGTCACCACACTCGGAGTTTAATTGCTCACCCATTCACCCTCAAAGCCAAACCAATGGGTTGTTTCCTGATGTGGCGGATGGAAGCCCGATGTGGGGGCACCAAACACCTAGCAGTGTTTCTAATCAGAATGGTTCCCCTTTTCACCAAGGACGCTCACAGCCTATGCAGCAAAATAAAAGCTTTGTAGCACATCACGATTTTGCCTTATATCAGGGCAGCGAACAGCACCATGCGTGTCCCTCATTACCATCCCAGCAAAACAGAAATGGCATCACGACAGAAGAGGACAGTCCGAACCAGTCAGAAAACTTCATGGAAGTTAATGCATCCCTTCCGCACAGAACTGATGGTCCCTGTCCGCCTCAAGCTGCTAATCTATCAAGCTCACAACAGTCTATCTCCGTTCCGTCGTTTTCTCAGAACTCAGCAGACTCGCCTCACTTCTCTGAGAATCAAGAAGGAAACTTTGATGCACACTCTCCTACTATAACAACAAGCGCTGTTGTTAATACACAGTTTCCGCCTCCTTTTTCCTACTCGAGTAACCACATCTCTCCCAACAGCCTTCTGCGGTCTTCTACGGCTCTTTCGGTTCGTCGGCAAACACATCCTCTCTCTGACTTTCCTGGGAGTGATGCCTTTGCATCCCAAAGAGGGACCAAGCACGAAAACACAGACAACATTCTTAATGCAAGCGCATCATTGAATTCAGATAATTTCCACGTGTTGCATTCAGCACATCCTCAGGGCAACTTCAGTAGTTCAAAACTATCTGTAGTGAACATTAATTTTTCTACCCCAGCTGGCTCTGGCCCTCAGCTGAGCCATTTTAGTGATCCTATAGAAGGTAATGGTTTTTCGTCTCTGGATGAGAACTTGCTTCATCAAGTGGAGTCTCAAGCTGAACCTTTTACAGAACTTGATCCGGAAACTCTCCTTCAGGAAGATCTTCTTCCACAGTTTGACGAAGCTGCATTCGTTCAAGACAGCTCAAGTAATGAGTTAGAACATCACCTGGAGCACCATGTCGTTTCACAAATAACACAACCTTCTCACCATGCTGAGACTCAGTCTCAAAATTGCAGTCATCTCTGGTATCCTCCCAGTTCTAACCAGCAGCTGCAAGAGCGAAAGCATATAAATACTCAAGGACAGGTAAGTGATGCTTTATGTTAATATTTCGTTAGATTCTTTAGTTTGCTATTAGTAAGAAGCAGTTCGTCCACCAGGCAGTATAACAGAGCAGAACTGTCTTTCCTCAGTGAGAACCCCCTCTCCTCAAGTGTGTGTGTGTGTGTGTGTGTGTGTGTGTGTGTGTGTGTGTGTGTGTGTGTGTGTGAGAGAGAGAGAGAGAGAGAGAGAGAGAGAGAGAGAGAGAGAAGAATTGTATCAGTTGAGATTTGATAACTTGTTAGCTGTTTACAGTGGAATTAAATAATGCATGCCCTTATAAATCTAAACTGTAAATGCATTGTACACATATCTGCCCATCTTAGAGAAAGTATATCATTTTGCAGTACAGTAGTGGTTCATGGACAGGATATCTGCTTTATTCTTTTATCTGCTGGCTGAAAATATTAAATTAAAAAACCCGAGAAATACGTTTGTATGTACATTTCCAGGGCCTGTTTTCCATATTGGCCATTAGATACTTCTGCTTGTTTCAGCATCCACAAGGGTGGGTTGGTGGTGATGGAGGCAGGTTTTGAACCCTTCTCCTTGGGATACCACATTCCTATTGTATTTTACAGACCTTCAATGTGCATTTTCACTTCATCAGCTTGATTAGTTACACAACTCTCTATGTAATCGTGGAGGACATTATAAAATCTCTGTGCCACTATTGTAAATGCCTACTACAAGGAATAAGCCACAAGGCCTCGGAATAGCATTTCTTCCAAAGCCTCCCTTGAGGCATTTTTAATTGTCGTTTGTGACAAGGTGACTGGGTACTTGAGAAGCCTAGGTTGTAGAGCTTATTGTTTGTCGAGGTATCTGCCAAGAACTAAATCTTGTATGTAGGAAACAGAATTACAACTCCTAGTTATTCTGCAAAGGTAGAGCCTAGATTCCATCATATGTAGTAGTAAGGTAGTAACATTGCCAGTGCTTGAAATGTTACAGTCAGAGCTACTAATCTAAAGATTGTTGTCGTGAGTTTTTCATGCTGTTTGGTTCTGGATGTTTTTCTTCCTGAGGTTTCTCCAGACTCTGTGGCTGGCATCTTCAGAGGGCAAGGAGATAAGGGAACTAGGAGTTCTCTCTGTGCTCTGGGATATAGAGTGAGACTTTGGGAGGTTTTAAAGTTGTGGAAAAGAGGAAACTTGTCCTATACAGGAGAATAGGTGTTATTCATTGTATTGTGATGAAGGGATTAAGAAGTTTCACTGCAATTAGGGGTGGCAGCTATCCTTGTCTGTGGTTGATGGGTGTCATTAGCTGTTCTGTTGTGTGAATTGATCACTGTTTCCTTTGGTTTGGTGGGAATAATTGAGCTTTGACCTTTTGCAGACTGTAGTTTTCAGTACGGGAAGCCAGGCTTTGTTGATTTTTAGACTTCCTTCTTTTTTTGTTGAAACCGTGCTTATTTTTGTGGATTACAATGGCTTCCCTGTGTAGTCTGACATGGCGATTGGTACTGTTGGCCCAAAACAGCCCCAAAAACTCACAGCTATCAGATCCCAGCCGTGAAAGCCTTCGAGAAATCTAAATATTGTTTTTCAATATGATATATAGAAGTTTGATGAAACATTAAACAAGATAATATTTCCAAATATGTAATGCCATCTGACAGTTGTAAATTGGCATCCCTAGGCAAATAAAAAAGTATGCAGGTAATTTATAGGTGCTGTCTTAGTTAACAGAAGACTTTTGAAATTCAGAAATTAGTAATAGTATTTTGAAAGTTATAGACACAGGTGCAAGTTTCAAAGAAGCCTCCAGTTTTTAATAAGCTGTGCCTAAAATACCAGCAGTCTGGTTGTCTCATTAGTATATTGCTGGAAGAGTGATAGGTAGCATTTATTAAATATGTAAGAAATTCAGTAATAGTTTGTTCATTAAATCATAGCATTATTCTATGGCACCATGTACTGTTCTTATTTTTAAAATTTACTACTTTAATTTTACCAGGAACAAATTAAGTCTTGCATCCCTAATAATGTAACATACTAAAAAAAAAGGATACTAATCTCTATGTTAGTAGTTTTCAAAATTGTCTGGTAGAAGGACATGGACAGCTTATGAAGCAGTGTAATACGCACTTTGGTTGTTGCATAGTCACTAAATTGCAAAAACTGTTATATGCCTTTTTTATTACTGCAGTGCTTTTTAAATCTCAGGGTACTCCCTGATGGTTGTCTGTTGTCTCTTCTTCGTTAGCAAAAAAAAAAAAAAAAAAAAACCTCTCTCTCGTGGACTTGCATGGCATGAACAGCCTGAACTGAAATATGATCTTAGCTGTTACTTGGTGTGCTGTATTGCAGAGGCTCCCTAGCACTCTGCCAGGAAACGAAGAAACAGAACGCAGAGTTGTTAACAGTAGCTTTCATACGATTGGTCTCCTGTGTGCCTAGTTAAAGCACACAGAACAAACAGGAAGTGGTTTCCAGGAAGCAGTGATGTGTGGAGGGAAAAAGGATGAAACTCATGGGTAACTGCAGCCTATAAAGAATGGATGATGGGATAAAAACCAGACTAAATAGTTATTAAATATGGTACACCCATGTTTTACGGTGTTAGAAATATAAATGTTTTTGTAGAAGAGTAGTATTCTGAAACATGGAAGGTGTGAAAGAAAGACGAGTTTGTTTATATAACAGGTCATATAGGTCATTATAAGCTGGTTTGTAGCACTGAAAGCAAATCACAACCTGTTTTGAACTTTAATAATAATGTAATTTCCTCAGACTTGAAAACAAAGAAAAGATTGCAAGTTTTCACTTTAATTTTTTTATTAATCTTGCATTATATTTGAATACTACACTGTGGTTAATCTACAAACCATAGCTTGTAGATGTAAATGAGCTTCATGGCCCTTGGTTTGAACTTGTCTGGTTTCAAACTATCTGTATTTAAGATTAATGAGATTTTGTTCAATTGACAGGCTCTAGCTACACTAGATGAAGAAAGGAGAAATAGTATTTGCCCTGAGATGTGAGATACAAGTCAGCTGATAATACTCTTTTATTTCAAAGCTAACATTAGTATTTATTAACCATGCATGTTAAGGTTACACTGATAAATGAAACTTGACTGAGGTATTTATTTTTTTCCTTGCATTTAGTGAAAGTCTGTTATATTATTTATTTATTTATTTATTATTAGATTTATATGTGTATGCTGTTTGCAGACTTGGTTCAAGAAGGCCAATGAGAAGGCAACAACTACCTTAAACTATTCCTAATTAAAAGGCTGCTATTCTAAACATACTTAAGAGAGAGAAAGTTCATTAAACTCAATAGAAAGTTACTTCTTAATAATGCATGTTTATTCAGCTATTTTACACATTTAACGTTAACTGCATTTGGAGAAAATCCTTATGTTTGAAATGGCATGATTTGTTTTGTTTTATCAAATTTGATGTAAAATGACGTGAATGCTTGTGTGACGTGGTCAGTTCCAACAGTTTTCAACAGATTCATAGTTTCAGAAGGGGAGCTATAGTTTGGTGGAATGTGTGTAAAATTGTGTGACCATGACAGGCTTAAAAGCAGGTGGGCTTAAATGGGAGAGAGTTCTTGTGAAGTTGTGCTAAGCCAGGCATGTCCAAACTTCGGCCCTCCTGATGTTTTGGACCACAACTCCCAGAATTCCAAACCTGTATTTCTAATTGCCCAAGAGGATATCATTAAAAGATTATATGATATCGATACTCAGACTACCATGGCATCTGTAGTTAGTTGCCACTCCAATAGGATATTCAAAAGCTTTTCTTTACCTTTTGGAAAGGTGTTTTCCAACGTCCCTTCTAATTTTCAGCCCTGACCGGCCGGGCTCTGTTCCTCACACATGCATGATCCCCCCCCCCCACCGCTGCACAGGTTCCATCACGACTGGAACAAAAATTGTCTCTATGGCTGTGTGGGTGAGAAAAGGCCTGATTAACTGTGCTGCAATAAAGTATATTTAGTTTATTTTTGATTTTAATAATAAAAATGGGGTTTGAATCTTCAAGTAATAGGCTATCATCAGGCAAACCCAAAGCTTCCTTGAATAGGACAATTTTTTAAACACAGTGAATAAATTCTATCTGCAAATTCTTCTAGAACTGTTATTGACTTTTTAAACAGAAGTTTATGACTTCTTGTGGGTCCAGTAACATGAATAAGCAGTAATTAGGGATGCTTTTCTTGTGTCTTCATTTCACTTTCCTATTATTTCCACAATAAGATGCTTTTTTAAAAAATTGAAAGGTTGCTGTTATCAGTGTTCAGTTGTTCATAGTGTGTTTTATGACTGTAAATTACAATTTAAAAGGAATGCAAATTTTAAATATTTTAATGCACTGCTTTTAGCCGTGTTAATTGCTTTAGGGCTCTCTTTTGGAATTCAAGACCTAGGTTCAAATCTCTATAGACCTGTAGAAACTCAGGAGGGGGTGGGGTGGGGACAAAAATAAACCATTCCTTAAAATCCTAGTATGGTCATTGTAAGTTAGAACTGACTTACGAGAACATCATACCAATAACTATATTGTGTATTGAACTTGTACATTAACATAGGCACCATTGACTTCAGCTAGTCATCTCTAGTTTAAATTAGATTTAGCTTTTTTTTATTTTTAAAAATATTAGGGAGTAGTTGATTAAAAATATTCCAGAAGAGGCTAGGCCCACATATGGCTAGAGCTAATTTCAAGTGATCCAAATAGCTGCATCGGGTGCCTGACTGCTAAAAGGGATTGTATGAATAATAGGGGCACCCACATCCCACTGATCTATAGTTCACAATCTGAAATATACCCAGGAAGAAGTTCTACAAAGTTCTTTAGGTCTTATTTCTAATTTGACATATATAGCATCACATTACTAGTAACATCGTCCACATACGGTCTTCCAACACTGTCCTTGTTTTTAGATGTTTGACCCCTAAGTAGGGATGGCCATTCTCCCTCTGATTTACCCATCTGAACATTTTCTGTGGACACACTGAGTTGCCGCTGTTGTACAGTGTTCAAAATGATTTTTAAGGTCTTAGAATTGCCACATGTTAGTTGCCTAGATGCCCTAAGCACATCCAATCTCGCCTGATTTTGGAAGCTAAGCAGGGTCGGCCCTGGTTAGTAATTGGATGCGGGACCACCAGGGAATGCCAGGTGCTGTAGGTGCCTGGAGTAGGAACTGGCAAGCCACTCCAGTGTTCCTGCCAAGAAAACTCCATGGACATGGAGTCACGAAGAGTCGGTCACGACTGTAACGACACAACACACACACACACACACACACACCTGCCATTGACATGACTGTTCTCCCCTCCTGTCTTCCGCTCCTTCTGTCTCCCAGTAAATCAAGGCAAACAACACTGCTGTTACAAAGAGAGGAGGCACATGCTTGTATTTATGCCCAAGGTGAAATGTTCCTTATCACAGGCCATCTAGGCCATCTGCGTGTTATTTTATTAAATCTGTCTAGATTTTGGACAAGGACGAGCTGCACTGGAATATCGACCTGCCCAGGAGGTCCACACATTCTACCTAGACCTACTAAGCCAGGGGTCCTCAACCTAAGGCCCTGGGGCCGGATGCAGCCCCCCAAGGTCCTGAATCCGGCCCCTGGTACCAACTGCAACCCCCCCACCCCCTGCTTTGCAAGCAAGCCAGCCTCTGCAGTTGCTTCTATTGCTGAGGCAGTTCAAAGCAGTGGGCTATGTCGCTTCCCCCACTCCCCCCAACTACCGCCCAGATGATCAGCATGCTGATCTAGCATGCTGGCTAGTGGGGCATTCAAAGTGGGTGGGCTACGGCTAGATCCCCCACTCCCTCCCCCTTTTCTCCATGTTGGCCTTTTTTTCCTTGGACTGTGGTCCGGCCCCCAGTGCTGTCTGGGGCATGGTGGACCAGCCCGCTGTTTGAAAACTTTGAGGACCCCTGTACTAAGCAGTCAGTTTTCTGTTAGCCATCAGTGAACTACAGACTTGCTTCCACAATATCTGCATTTTCAAAACAGATACATTTATCATCAGACTGAATAAATATAGGTACTGTATTAATAACTTGGCCTCTTTGTAACAGGAAAAAATTAGGTACATGTTTGTTATATGTATGGTATAAATGTATAAAGCTGTGGCAGGAATGTGTAAAAGAATCGGTAGGTGTTTAATTTTGTTGTGTTGCTTAAGTATTCTGTAAGAATTCAACTACTGCAGGAGATGGCAGAGTAAGGGTTAATCACTATACCACATGTAGGGAAGAGCAGCCCATTGAGGGTTAAATTGCAGAGTCTAATGGAATAATAACTGGTAGCACCATCTGCTGGCCTACTTCCGCAGAAGGAGTCAGTATTTTTAACGACATCTCTAATATTCATGCTGATGCATTTTGATGCTTTGTGCATTCATTTCTTTCTGTGTTTTCTTGGAATCTGGCTGTCTGCTTACCGCTGTTGTTGGGATGCTGCTCTCCCAGGGAATCCGGCAGTATTTGGAGCGGTTAGATAAATAGGAGGCTCATGCTTGTCAAGAGAGGAATATGTTGATAAATCACAATGTATATTTGTGGAAGCGTCTGCCTCTCTCGGCTCCTGGCTTGCTAAACAGGCCATTTAGCAATCTTCTTTCAATGCTTCCCTCTTGAACACCATCTCGGGTGGTGAAGAACCAGAGGGCCAGCCTTTGTCTCGTGCCAAAAATGTCTTCAGTGAAGAGGCCAAGAGGAAGGGTAAGTGAAAGCTTGAATGAGTGGGAGGAGGAGGGGTTCTCTGGGCTAAAAGGCTAATGGGATTGAATAACCTTCCTTATTACTGGCTGCTGCTATGAGAGTCGTGCTGCATCGCCATCTTGAGCTTGTTGCTGTTTTCTCGAGTCTTCCCGACTTCTTGTAGCCCGCAGGCCTTGAGGTGGCATTTTACTTCGCTGTCGTCAGCCGTGCTTTCTTCTTGGTGGTGCAGTACTGCTGTTAAGCTTTGATGAGACACGTATAGAAACATGTATCTAGCGAAGCGAACGGGATTTGGCCTGAAAATGTGTTTGGAAATTCCTGGCTTTCTCCCATGCTGTAGTCAGAGGCACATTTATGGGTGAGAACAGAACAGAATTATTATCTGCTCCCCCTTCCCCTCCTCCCCCCTTTTTGTGTGCTTGGATAGGAAATTCTTTCCATTCCTCTCTCTCTCTCTCTCTCTCTCTCTCTCTCTCTCTCTGTGTGTGTGTGTGTGTGTGTGTGTGTGTGTGTTTTAACTGTCCTTCATGAGAACTCAGAGAGGCTGCTGGAACTGCTTGTGCTAAAATGGGGAATTTCTATCTGCGTATGTTTAGAAATAACATCAAAACAAAGGAATTGTTTAATTATTTCCTGGGATCAGTTATTTACACAAGATTCTAAACAGGATTTCTCCCCCTAACGCATGGAAATTATTGTGTCATTATTTTGTAATGATAAAATATGCTAATACTGTATATTCTGAAACCCTCTCTTGCGTCTGACTGCAAAACAGTGCTTTATGTACAGATTATGTTATGACGTTAAGTTTTCTGTTATATAAGTTGGTATAATTTGCCGCTGTTTCCTCATCACTAAATCATTCTGCATCTTTAGCTTTCAAGGCTGGTCAAGCCATGTAGCCCTGTCTTTTTTAATAGTACACCTTTGTTGTTGTTTAGGTAGCTTGCTCCAGATAGATAGATAGATAGATAGACAGACAGACAGACAGACAGACAGACAGACAGACAGACACAGACAGACACAGTATATGTATGTATCTATACTGACATGAACAAAGCATTTCATTGTTTTTTAAAAATAAAAAGAATAAAATCATGAGAATAACAGTATGCAGTTATTTTAATATTTATATGCTTTTGTGCATACTCATGAGGGGAGTAGGCCACAGAATGTAAATTTACAGTTAGACTAGAACAGAAAAACAGGCATTAAATAAGGGGGAAGAGTAAAATGGAGCATGTAGATAAATGAAGTTGGAACAGGCATAATATTATAACCAACCACACATTTGGACTAGAAATTGGACCCTTCCCAAGCACAGCTGCTAATCTATTGAGCTCTGTATATCTACCCTTCCTTCTCACAAGGTTAGTAACATCCCCAGCTATGAAAATCATGTAATGGAAATTTTTGGGAATCAAGTTGGTCATATTTTCAAATTACATAAGCTTTATAATACAATATGTGACTACACTTTTGCCTACTAATTAAACATATAGTATAAACATTAACAGTTGCAACCTCTTTTAAGGTAATTTTTCATTAAAACAAATTAGATATCTGATTTCTAACTTGGGTCTGTGACCTTCTAATAAAGAATGAAATGAATGTTTTCTGTTTCCCCTTCCTCTTTTTTTTTTATTGCAGAGAGAGTTCTTGCAGTAATTGTGGCTTCGTTAAAAGCTACAGTATCTTTTCTAAGCAGTGGCTATCATGAATACATGAAAACTTTGGATGGCTTTTCCCATAAGTAATATAGCTTTAACCAAAACAGTTTACACCAGCTTCTGTATGCCATGTGGTAGACTTGAAACCAGCTTCTTATATGCTTTGTGGTAGACTTGAGACATTTTCTATTGCATTTCCACGTAATTATTTGGCTTTATCTGACTGAACAATCCTCACGCCAAAATCTACCTGGTGGAGATGATCAAGATGGAATGCCACTACTGGAGGAGAATTATGAGAGCAAGAATGCTTTTCTGTGTGAATTATCTTACTACACACTTGGAAAGCTCTGCAGGCAAAGCTCTACTGCCAGTGGTGTCTCTGCTAGTGGGAGACACCATCCAATGAACAGCCAGAAGTGGGCTTGGATTTACTGGATCTAATGCCCCTTTCATTCTCTCCAAGAGTCTCAGATCTTGATCTATGAGCTACATTGGCTCCAACCGGATAGAAATCTGAAAGAAGAAGAAAAAAATGGGGGCGGGGGGGAATGTAGGGCCCTCTGCACCTTCTATACATAGTGCAAGCCTTAAGTGCCCTGGACATGGCAGATGATCCACTGGTCATCTGATAAAGATAGTCACTTCATCCCATCTTCTGCCATCTCAGCTCAGCTACATTTATAAACAGATTTACAACCATGGAAAGCTCCATTGAATCCAGCGGAATGTGATTTTAAGTAAACATGCATAGGATTATGTTGGCGCAGCTAAAATAGTGTATAAGCCTAAAGGTAAAAGGTAAAGCAGGGGGGCACATGTGTGCTAGTCGTGTCCGACTCTAGGGGTGGTGTTCATCTCCGTATTCAAGACGAAGAGCCAGTGTTGTGCAAGTCCGTGGTCATGTGGCCAGCATGGCTGCAAGGAAACACTGTTTTACAGTACATTCCTACTTTTTTTTTTAACAGCGTTACCTATTTCCCTACTTGTATTTACATGCTCCCAAACTGCTAGGTTGGCAGGAGCTAAGGTTAACATTGGGAGCTCACTCTGCTGTGTGGCACCCTGGATTCGAACCGCCGAGCTGCCGACTTTGTAGCTGACGGTTTTCAGTGCTCTAGCCCGCTGATCCACAGTGAATGCACCAGGACTCTTGTAAACATGTGCACCCATTCAATGCAAATTTTAAGTATGAGGCAATAAATCTACCTAAAATCAATAACCTTTCTTCATTTTCTTGTAGCCTCCTTCCACAAAGAAAGCAGATGGTTCTGGGACATATGCTAAGCTGCAGAATACCCAGGTGAAATCTGTGTCTGAGAAGAAACAGAAAAAAAAAGTGGAATCTGAAAGCAAGCAGGAAAAAGCTAACCGCATAATATCTGAGGCAATAGCAAAAGCAAAAGAAAGAGGGGAGCGAAACATTCCGAGAGTGATGAGTCCAGAAAACTTCCCCAGTGTTTCCGCAGAAGGAAGAGAAGAAAAAAAAGGCAGGAAAGTGAAATCCAAACCAAAAGATAAAGAAAGCAAAAAGCCCAAGACTGGCTCGTCTTCGAAAACTAAGGAGAGAACAAAGATTGGGTAAGTAGACTAACAGGGTATTTTATGAATCTTAATTCCCTATTCTTATGTATGCTTTGGACCAAATAATACCCGCTGATTTACATATGCGAATATAGATGTGTGAGCTCCAAAGTATTTCCAGGAGTTGAAACTTGATGGTGAGGAATCTATTCACAAGGGTTCAGGAAACAATTAGGTGCGTTTTAAGAACAAGTTAGAACAGAGCCAAGATAGGAAACATTGGTTTGTTCCTTAGCACAACATTAGCACAACCTTGGGTAACCCATGTGTTCTTTGACTATAAAACCCTGGCTATCTTATCTAGTGATAAAGGCTTCTGGCAGCTACAATCCAATAGTACAATGTTGGGAACCACTGGCTTAGCATGATATGTATGTCATTCTAGACTTTTGGTGAGTTTCATTGATTCAAATGAATCTATTCTAGTTGTGACATCCTTTGGTATAGTAAGTTGCAGCTAGAGCTGTCCCATTTGAATCAATTGAACTTATACAGGATTTCAGCCATCCAGAAAGAAACAAAAAGAATACAGCAGGACCCCAGTATCCACTGGGGATTGGTTCCAGGCCTTCCCGTGGATGATGAAAACCGTGGATAAGAGGGAACACCTGCCCACTCACCCCCAAACTACTGTTTCCTGACAGTAGCTTGCTTTATGACTGCTGTTTTGAGACAGTAGCTTGCTTTATGGCCACTGTTTGTGACAGTAGCTTGCTTTACAGATGCTATTTGCGACAAAAGCTTGCTTTACAGCTTACTTTGTGGCTGCTGAATTATTTAATGTTTTTCCTCTGCCAACCGTGGATAATGAATCAGTGGATACAGGGGTCCTACTGTATATGATTTTAGAAGTAGCATGCAATGGGTGTTTCTCAGAGCCTGTCTCAAATGAGATTTATGTAGGGACAAGAGAGAATTAACCAACAAAGAAGGCAAAACAAGGTGCAGAGTGCTTGAATAGTATATGCTCTTTGGGGAAGTAACCAAATTTGCTTCTCCCAGGATGAATCTAGGTCTTTGTTGTGAGAGATTTTGACAGAGGACAAAACTGATCTAGTACATCCTGAGGGAAAAAATGTGGCTACTGTACTAGCAAGATCTGTGCATTATATCCATAATATATTAATTATTGATTCTATGGAGAAATGGTATGTGTGCTGTCATAAAGGCACACTCAAAAGCATATTTTAAATATAACCAAACCAAAAGTGAATGTAAGGAGGGAATTCAGTGGCTGAGACATGCTTACCGATACCTAGAACTGAACTGTAAGATTATTTGATGCTTTAACATTATTTCCACATTGTCAATAGTAAAGTCCTAGTATTCAAAGTGGTTCACTTCCACTCAAGAACAGTTCTGACAATAAACACTGGAAGATAGGTCACAAAATGAGAAATAGAAAGGCATCAGTACAAGTGAAATCTTAGAAGCTCACATTTTAGCCCCATATAGTAGAGCTAATTTAAAAATAAAAAGCCTCACCCAGCATCAATAAATTTATGGCCTATCCATAAGTCCAAGAACATTGTTTTTTCCTCCAGTGTGGTTGAAATAAGCAGCTGTGCAAAGAGACTGTAGCACAACTAGTCTCTCATGTCCTTAATATCATGCTTGGTTGTGCTTCATATGGCCACATAACATGGATATTCTTTGTGGGAAGCTTAAATGGGTTTGGGCTATATGACCTTCATGTGCATTCAGCATTATGAGTCATAGAGTTGGCAAGATGAATCATGTGTAATGTGGAAGCCTGCCAGATTAGTCTGGCTGCAGCAGCAGGGGTGTTACAAACAAAGAACAATTTTCTTTCTTTCTTTCTTTCTTTCTTTCTTTCTTTCTTTCTTTCT
>JAHTLZ010000213.1:7467831-7480036 GCA_023846285.1 Phrynocephalus versicolor | reverse complement strand
GTTCATCCAAACAGCTTCATCAGACCGATGAAGCTGTTTGGATGAACAGCGAAACGTTTCTATCTCTCAAAAAGAAGTCCAGTAGCCATGACTCAACTCCCAAATTGGTTGCATAGAGTTCCATGATCTGGATTTAACTTGTTTGCACAATATGGTAACATATTGCACAATATGGTAATACAATATGGTATCCTTAACAATTCTGTGCTGAGATTTTCAAATTATTTTCCTCCTACAGGGGGAAGTACCTTCATAGCCATGGTGTACATAAAAAAACAACCCTGTCCCTTCATCTGAAGGCATAGCAATGTAGTGCAGGATTCACCAACCCACTGTGACATTTGTCTGTCTTTGGACTTCTCATTCTCTGATACTTGAAACAAATAAAGACATATATCCATGTAATTCTAAATTATAGGCAGAAAAATAAGGAAGGTGACAAATGGCTTGAGAATGGTATATATATAAAAATCATCCCAGGGACCTTGGTAGAAACCAAGATAAACATGAGTCAGCATCATGATACAGCAGCATTTAAAAAAAAAAAAAAAACACCCGGTGATTCTGGGCTGCATCAACAGCAATCTAATGTTCCAGAGCAAGAGAAGCAATAGCACGTATCTAATCTGCTTTAGTTGGATCTCATCTGGAGTATTGTGTTCAGTTCTAGGAACCACAGTTTAATTTTTTAAAAAGTACCAGAAAGCTGTAATGTGTGCATAGGAGAGAAAGAGTGATAATCAACGGTCTGAAAATTGCATCCCAGTGTTTCAGCGTGGAGAAGAGAAGATTAAAAACTGTGATAGCCTTCTTGAAGATCTGTCATGTAGCAAATGGGATAAAATTGTTCAAAAAAAAAAAACCCTGTAAATTTATAATTTACACCAAGGACTTTCTTCAAATGATAAGACATGAGTTTTCAACTAAAAATTATGAAGAGTGTCCCAGTGGCCTCTTCTTATTTGATGTTTTTAGACAGAGCATAAGTGGCCTCACGGATACTTTAGCTGTGAATTTTCTTCCTGGAAAGGCAGTTGGAATCGATGAGGTTTGGAATCTCTTCCAACTCTTTCAACCCTGTGCCTCTCTGATCAAAAAAAATCTTACAAGCTTAATACCTTCATAATTATCACCCTGATTTCTGGCAGTTTGAACCATACTGCTCATAGGATCCATAGGATGAGTTCATTTTTCCTATCTCTTCAGTGTGGTAGCACTTAAGATGAGAGCCCAAAATCATTGACATAGGAACTGTTTAGAGAAGTGGTGGCGAACCTTTGGCACTCTGGATGTTTTGGATTGCAGCTCCCAGAAATTCCAAGCCTGTAGTGCCAATGGCAAAGGACTGTGGGAGTTGTGTTCCAAAACATCTGGCGTGCCGAAGGTTTGCCACCACTGGTATAGAGTGACAGTTCATTTTATCATTTATATATTGCAAAATGGCATGTTTGAAATGAGACATAGGAGAACTTCACTAGAGACTTCACACACACGTTTCATCCATGATTTCTAATCTATGAGCATGTAGGCTTGGGCAGAAATCCTGGATGGTGGCATTTAAACATCATAGTGTTCCATTCACATAATTTGAATTTTTATATGGAACATCCCAACTCCTTATAGAATGTCAATGCCAGTGCTGTTTCCAGCCTCAGGCGTGAAGGCTGCATATGTTGCCAACAGAGTGCGAACTCCAGTTTCATCTGAAGAGTTGAGATGTGTAATATAATACTGAAATGCCCCCATAAGCCTCTGCCATGAACCCATATTCGCAACTTGTAAAGTTATAGAACGATCTATTTTTTTTCTACATATTCTATGTACAACTAAGATTTAACATTGTCGTTGAATTGTATAAGAATCACAACTAGCTGCTTAATTGTAATATTACTCACAATTTGATTACATCTCACTGGGTGCATCATGTAAGCATGCCTGTTTTATCTAGACATTTCTTTAGAGAGAGAGATTTTATTTTACGGTAACATCATTTATATATGTTGCAATGAAAATTGATTCAGTCAGCCCTGGTCACTGCTTTTGATTATCTTCCCGTGACTGCTCATGTTAATTTTTCAACATGTAATAATTTCAGCAAATGAATGAGGCCAATGCTTTTGGGGAGGGAGTATTTGGGAGGCGAAAGAAATTCCCATTCTAGAGCAATTCTTTCACTGTTACATAGTATGTAATTATCTAATCTATATTATGTATAGCATGCCTCTAAGGACATCTCTTTATCTGAATTTGGGTTTGATTGTAATCGCTTCATGGTTATTTTCAGAATGCATTGAAAAGCAGTACTTGTCAGATTTCAAATATGGAAAATTATATGTATTTGCAGCCCTCTGATTAAAATCAGATGGAATGATATTAATATTGCTCCTTTTTCTGTAACCCTTTGAGCATAAACTCAGAAATAATTAGCACTGTTGCATTAAGCATATATTCTACCCTACAATTCTAGAGTCATTCTCAGTTGCAGCTGATGAAATGTTTTTCGTACTTCCTGATGATTCAAAATTCCTGTCATCTTGACCATTTTATACTGTGGGCCGTGTATAAAAAAATAATTACGGTATATATCAATGCATTCTTGTTTCTGTGTCAAATAATTAGAAGTTCCAGGCATATATGCAGTTTTTCTTCTACAGCTTTATACTCCTTCACTTAAGCAGACCATTTCTCAGGCTGGAAAGCTGTATTTTTTTTTTATCTTTCATTCAAAACCATGGTAGGATTAGGATAAAATGGCCAGAATCCTACAGGATAATTCCACTGATTTAAGGCCGGTAGTGTAAATTGCAGTGTTTGTTAAAGAGCTGCTCCTTGTATCTGTCATTACACAGCAACTCACATGACTTCTATATGACAAGGGATACAAATGTCTAACGGTGAGTTGCATCTACAGTTTGCACCATTACACGTGTACCAGTGTACCTGCCTGATAAGATTCTGGCCCCTATTTTAATACTGTAGCACCCTTCTTAAACGCAGAAATGACTCACCATTTTATGCACTGGTTTAATGCTGTATTTTGTTTCAACACAGCAAACTTATTATTACACTGGGCAAAAAGCAGAAGAGAAAAAATGAATCTTCAGATGAAATGTCGGATGCTAGGCAGACTACTCAACAGCCGTTCAAAAATGAGACCTCTCAGGTATATAGGATTGCCACTTTCAGAATCTTGCTGCCTTTGTTAACTGCTTGCTCCTATCCATATCCGCCACCCACAAAAATATTTTGCAGGGGTTGATCTAAACATTATTTCAGATGTATGCCATTCTGTTTTAGAAGAGAAGATCAAATCGACAAATTAAACGGAAGAAATATGCAGAGGAAGGCGAAGGGAAACAATCTGAGGAAGAAGCCAAAGTTTCGGTGAAAATAAAAAAGAACCCTGCCCCGTTGCCTGCTGAGCAGCCTTTACAGTTATTTGTAGTGAGTAACGTTCTTTTTCTCGAGTTTATATCTTGCAATCCTTGGTCTCGGCCTTGAATTCCAAAGGCAATGTTTGCATGGTGTTTTCTTCAGCAACTCAGAGGGCAGTACAAGACAATGTGGTTATCATTTACCATTAAGTTTAGTGTTGTAACTGCCTGAGGCAACATCTGCCATGGTGCTCTCTCTCTGTGTGTGTGTGTGTGTGTGTGTGTGTGTGTTGTGTCATTACAGTCGTGACCGACTCTTTATGACTCCATCTCCATGGAGTTTTCTTGGCAGGAATACTGGAGTGGCTTGCCAGTTCCTAATCAAGGTGCCTACAGCACCTGGTATTCCTTAGTGGTCACCCATCCAAGTTCTAACCAGGGCTGACCCTGCTTAGCTTCCGAAATCAGGCGAGATCGGATGTGCTTAGGGCATCTAGCCAGCCCCGTGGTGGTATAGATGGCCAATTTTGCCCAAGGCCACATCTCCCATGCTGCACTACCTGGTTAGTGTGTGACTTGGATGACAAAGCTTACTTATAAAGACTTAAGACAATTTGGATCCAAGAGCCAAGAATCCATATCTGACCACTGACGAAGCAGTGCCCTGTGTGGGAACACTGCTGGGTGCCTTATTGGAGCATGATATGCTCCTGGACACTCACTCACAGCTCCTGTGCCCATGTGGGTATTCGGTGGAGGATACCAGGAACAGTAGGTGCCCACTACACAGAATCTGTAAATCTAAACTTGATCTCAGCCAAAATGCTGAGAAGAGTTAATAAACATTTGTTGACAACCTGTAGGGCACAGGGGCTCTTTTTATGTAAAAAGTGCAATTTCACATTTGGGTCATGCTTGCCTTTTCAAGGTGCAAGAGGGAGAACATGCAGTGTCTTGAACATGGGAGGTTCCCTAGAGTGGATTCAGATAAATAGTTTTCTTTTTCAAAATGATTTTTAAAAATGGCTCCAATTGTAAATTTGGAGGATGATATCCAGGATTAAAAGTGTTGGTTTCTGTTTTGTTTATATCTCACTCCTTATTCATGCATCAGAATCTTATCATCCGTTTGGATTTAGGACAGCTTTATTTAACATTTCTTCTTTCTACTCTCTAGGAAAATCCAAGCGAGGAAGATGCAGCAATTGTAGATAAAATTCTGTCATCCAGGATTATAAAGAAAGAAGTGAGTTAAATATAAAGATCTGAGTTTTGTTCAAAATTACTATGAAGTATAAATGAATCTTTTAACAGAATTCTATTAATCTTTCCAGATTCCTGGAGGAGTGCCAATGGAAGTAGAGGAATTTTTTGTTAAATACAAAAACTAGTAAGTACAGTGTTTAAGTTGCTATCTTTTTATGAATTCCACCCCCACCCCCTGATTGTATGCTTTGTCAGGCTTGGCCATAGTCCTGTGAGTCCCCATGAAGGATGTCTTCATATAAAGATTGTTATAGGGAATTTCCAGTTTGATTCTGGACAACTTCTGAACACTTCTAGTTTCCTTTTACTAGCAGAAGTGATTAGCAGGTAGAACTAGGTATTGTAAACCTACTTGTGATTGCTGGCCTCCATCTGTAGTTTTGCTTACATGTACTTGATTTTAAAATGTGTGTGTGTATGTGTGTGTTCTGTCCTTATACCGTGTTTCCCTGAAAATAAGACAGTGTCTTATATTAATTTTTGCTCCCAAAGATGCGCTAGGTCTTATTTTCAGGGGATGTCTTATTTTTGGGGAAACGGTAGTTGTGACCGACTGTTCGTGACCCCATGTCCATGGGGTTTTCTTGGCAGGAATACTGGAGTGGATTTGCCAGTTCCTACTCCAGGCGCCTACAGCACCTGGTATTCCCTGGTGGTCTCCCATCCAAGTACTAACCAGGGCCGACCCTGCTTAACTTCCGAAATCAGGCGAGATCGGATGTGCTTAGTGATTTATATATTGTTCAGTTTATTTAGGCACCTTTATATTTTTGGCTTCATTCCAATGTTCAGAGTCATTAAACACACTCCCAAATAAAATTGCTAGAATGTAATGCCTAAGAAGTAGACCTGCAGGAGTCATCTGATGTCGCCTAGGGCTACGTGTTCAAATGAATACCCCAATCTACACTTGCCTCAGTGTGCTCACATACTCTTCCATAATTCCAGCTCATACCTTCATTGTGAGTGGGCCACAGAACCACAGCTTCTGAAGGATAAAAGAATCCAGCAGAAAATCAAACGCTTCAAGCTGAGGCAAGCACAGAGAGCCCATTTTTTTGCAGACGTGAGTATGTGTAAAAGGCAAAGCAAAACCCAGCTGTGCTCATTACATTCTTGACTACCAGAATCCTACACACACGTTTCTGTTCAGTACACGGTCACATTCTGAGCCGGTTTCTCTCTGTGCCTGTGGCTCATTGAATGAAAAGGAATTTTTAGATTTAAAATAATGGAATGCTAATATTATTCTTCAGTGCATAACAAAAACAACAATGTGTGTTCTTAGTCGTTTTATCAAATACTGAATGTTTCCAGTTTGATTTACAAGTAAAGCTTGAAGTAGAATCAGTGTGCTTCTGTATGGATTTATATTGTTCTAAAATTGGATATTGTTGCAAAGTTACTTATGGCAATTAAGTGTTAATAAAGGTAGAATATTCTCAATTTCAGATGGAAGAAGAACCTTTTAATCCTGATTATACTGAAGTAGATCGTGTGTTAGAAGTATCCTTTTGTGAAGATAAGGACACTGGGGAGGTATGCATCCGATAGAAAAGAATCATATATATATATATAGTATTAATTAACACTTTATTTCCTAATTTTTGTGTGCCTGTTTTCCAGTTACAGTATAAGCTTCCTTAAGCCTAAAGAACAAATGTAACTAGGTAACAAATTTGTGATAGATATTTAAACATGGGGAGCTAAATGTTAGATTACATAAAACTGAAAGTAACAGAAGCAAGGGAAGGAGAAGTGTCAACTGTAGAAAAATTTGAGTGGAGAAGAAAACATCGCTTAGAGAGTAAAAAATCATTTTGGAGGAATGAAGTTGAGGGCAGTGCTGTAAAAGGTTATGTAAACCAGGCAGAAATGTTTTGGTAGTACTCTATATATATTAAATTTGAAATAAATTAATCTTGCGTTATTTTGTGTTGTCATTGTTAGTCACTATGAATATACATTGTATCTCAATATTTAAGACTGCTAGGATTTTTTCCCATTTAGTGTTCTAAAGTTGTAGTGTTACACAAATAATACTGAAGTTCAGTCACCCTTAACTAGTCAGACATTTTGGATTGCCTTTTGCTGTGCTCTGTTCTCCATCCCAGTTATGTCACTAATTCTGTACTAAATGTGTATTTATTGTACCTTACTTTGTTTTGTAATAAAGTGAGAAAGATTTTTAAAATAAAGGCAGTCGAGTATCGGTGCCAGGTAGCATTAGAAATGTAGGAGCTCTTTGCTCTTGCTCTAGTCTAGACAATCTCCCACTTAGTTTATGGTTTATTGTAACGTAGTAATTTGTTAGAATTCCATAAGTTAAGTTGTGGACTTACAGGTTATCTTTCCCCTCGGCAGCCTGTCACATACTATTTAGTAAAATGGTGCTCATTGCCTTACGAAGACAGCACGTGGGAACTTAAAGAAGATGTAGATCAAGGAAAAATAGAAGAGTTTGAACAGCTGCAAGCTCTAAGACCTGACTCAAGGCGACTGGTAAGGATAAATATAGTTAAGTAATCACATTTCTAAAAGAAAGAGACGGGAGGAGTGACCAGTCCCCTCCTATTGCATATCTTAATTCAGCTGAAACACAGAGTGGTAGCCCACCTTCACCCCCTTCTGTGCAAGATAAAGAACTGTGTTACTGATCCCTGAAGGTGAGTATGTAGCATAATCATTGTATGATCCAGACGTGAGATTAACTAGTGAGAGGGAAAGATAACTAATTGTTGGTGTATTTTTAAATATTTTGCACAGAAAAGGTTGCATTTCACAAATAACTGTGATGACTCAAGAATGCATACATGTAATCAGTTTTAGCAGAATAAAGCCATTGAATAGTATTTCTAAGTTAATACATCATATAGTTTCAGTAGGTCTACTCTAACTCAGACTAATAATGGAATTTATCCCATAGTGTATTAAATATTAGCCAGTTAGCATTTTGGGAAAGAGCAAAGGACATGAAAGGCTTTGTCTTGTTAGAACATAGTCCTTTAATTGTTTTGACTAGCTTTACCTCAGAAGTTTTGCTTAAAGCAGAAATTTATAGATAATCTACTTGCTTATTTTAGTTCTGCAACAAACAACTCCATCTGCCCCTCCTAACTGTCCTCAGTTCTCTTCTTCAAGAGGATAATGATAGCTCAATTTGTATTTTGTTTTATTTCTAAGGACCGCCCTCCTCCTAATTCATGGAAGAAAATAGAACAGTCCAGGGAATATAAAAATGGCAACCAACTCAGGGAATACCAGTTGGAAGGGCTCAACTGGCTCCTTTTCAACTGGTATAACAGGTGCGTAAAGAAGATGGATTGAAATGGAAATAAACAATGGGATGCCTTGAACCGGATCTCAGTAGACTGTCTAGTTTTAGTCCCTTTCTTGGTGGTGTTAGTGATAGGGGGAGAGCATTCCCTGTGCCTCAAGAAAGTGGAACAAATGGGAAGGACCTTGTAATGTAATTTGCTTGGAAATCTGAAAATTCTCTTAATATTTATTGAGCTGAATGATTTCATGTTATCCCGAATGTGTGTCTGTCTCTCGCCTTAGTAATAAGGCTGTTTATAGTAATGTCTACTTTCAGTTTAGCTTAATTTTAGTTTATTGTTGTTGATTTATGTATATTCTGTTTTTATTATGCTGTTTGTGTTCTAGTTTTTTTAATACATATTTTTTTGTTACTTGTCATGTTATCCTATATGTTGTAAACCGCCCAGAGTAGCCCTAGGGCTAGATGGGCGGTATGAAAATCAGATAGATAAATAAATAAATAAATTTGTGTTTTCAGACAAAACTGCATTTTAGCTGATGAAATGGGCCTCGGCAAAACCATCCAGTCAATAACATTCCTCTTTGAAATTCTCCTGACTGGTATAAGAGGACCTTTCCTGATCATCGCTCCGCTGTCCACCATAGCCAACTGGGAAAGAGAGTTTCGTACGTGGACTGATCTCAACGTGGTGGTGTACCACGGGAGCATGATTAGTAGGCAGATGATACAGCAGTATGAGATGTATTTCAGGGATTCACAGGTAATGTTCCTTACTGGCGTCTATGTAGCAAAGCATTAAGGCTTGATTTTTGTTGTGATATCCTTTATTTATTTTTTAACGATCTATTTGGTGGTCATTTTTTATTTGGGGTACCAGAAACCAACAGTGATGTGAAACTACTTCTACATCCTCTATCATAGAACAAATGAAAATCAGGCAAGCTTAGACTTGTTATCATACTGATGGAACTGGGTGAAGACAGTTAAGCTTTTTGACTCGTTTTTTTCTAATGTTTTGTTTCCTTGCACTTGTGTGTTGTGTATTGCTCCAGTAAGTTCTTTGTACTAGTTTAGCTGGGGCAATGTCAAATACTTTTTCTAGGTGTTTTACCAGACGCATGCCATCCTTATAAATACTAGTGAGTTCTGTAATTATCCTGGCTTAATCTTCACCTGCAGATTCAGTCAAGAACGTAAGGTTCTGAGATAACTGTGGCAATTTGTTTTACTTCCGTTTGCTCTTCTTTTAGGGTCGCGTCATTAGAGGTACATACAAGTTCCAGGCCATAATTACCACATTTGAAATGATTCTTGGTGGCTGCCCAGAACTCAACGCTATTGAATGGCGCTGTGTCATTATTGATGAAGCACATAGATTGAAGAATAAAAACTGTAAACTTCTAGAAGGACTAAAACTTATGAATCTTGTGAGTCTCTGCTCGGTTTCTTGAAGTAATGAGTTATTTATTTCATTGAGCCTGAATACACGCATAGAAATGGGAAGTTGAACTGGAAGTGTAATGGGGAAAGGATTGCAAAGTTCCAATCCCTACTTTGAGTGACGTCTGTTGCTCATGGGCTAACTCCCACTCTACAGATCCATGGGTTATGTGGCTTTGGGCAGCCTAAAAATTTAATTAGTTTCCTCCTTGCTAAATGATCAGAGAATATCTTACATCTTACATATAAGGAGAAATGTGTGTTCCTACTTGATTCATGTTAACTTTGCTTTATTGCTTGGTCTTCATGTGCCTTTACAATCACACCTCCTGGGACATCATGTGGTCCAATTTTGCCTTACTGTCTCCTATAAATGTGTGTTCTGCTACCTATACCATGTCATTTATTCTCTCGGAAAAATTCATAGCAGATACAATGTAATAGTGATTTTTAAATGTGCAAAAAGCAATTTACAATAATATTTAGTTCAAATCCCTTTGAAAGCAATAACAAAATCTATAAGCCTAAATTGAGCTAGAAAAGACCCAGGGCAAGCTTGATAAAATCCCATTGATTCAATACATGTACTCCATGTGGGACAAATAATTGGATTTATGCAATTAATTTTAAGATCTGATTTATTTTTTTTAAAGTCATGAGAAGTTATCATTTGTCTATTTTATTTACAAGCTAATTTATCTGTGCCATTGCTAAATCTTCTGTGAAATTATCAAGATTAAAAATAACTTTGTATCATCAGTGTGTTAGAGGATAACACAAAGTGTACTTTTTCTACAGGAGCACAAGGTGCTGTTAACAGGCACCCCACTTCAAAACACAGTGGAAGAACTTTTTAGCCTTCTTCATTTTCTTGAGCCCCTTCGTTTCCCAGCAGAATCGACATTCATGCAGGAATTTGGAGACCTTAAAACAGAGGAACAGGTACTGAAACTTTTTTGACTGTTGGGATATCAATTGTGATTTCTTTCTTTGAGACATTGAGTTTCAGGGCCCACCTTTAACCAAAGTCAAAACTGGAACATTGCCTTTTTATGTAAGTCCAAGTTGATTTTAAAATAAATCCTGTCCGTCAAAACATTGAAACATCTTATAACAATGACCAGCTTGAGCACAGTTAATCAAGTGCTGCTATTTGAACAAATGTTGATTTGAAAGATTTTTTTTGCTTACTACTGATATGTCCTCAGCAAAAATGCAGCAACTCATTGTGGTTGCAAAAACTCTAACACAGAAAAGCATCTGTTAAACTGCACTTGAATTATGTAGAATCAGACATGTGGGTTAAGTACATTGGCCAAGATCCAAGAGCTATTTACAATTCATCAAAAGATTTGGGCAGGACTCCGGTCAATTTGTATGCCTATATTGCCGTGCTTCTTCAGATTTAAAAAAAACCTACTTCACAAAAAGTTTCAACTTCAAGAAATGTGTATCCAAAGTCTTCTACAGGGAATGGAATGAAGAAATGGATCTCTCACTGTGACTGATCTGTATCCATGATAGTCAACTGTGCCACACGCAGGTCTTATCTTGGGTAGTTCAATTTTGTGTTCCAAGCACTTCTTCCTGAATTTTCTGAAGTCACAGACTGTTCCTAAAGACAGCTGAATCTGTCAAAGTGCAGTGTGTTAGAATTAAATGTGGGCTGGTTTTTTTGTTTGTTTTTTAGTGCTGGCATGCCACATTATTTAAATGCCACAATCTGTGGCATAATAATTCAGCAAACCCACATTCATTCATTCGAAAGCTTACCATAACTTCTCGGGGGCGGGGGGGGGGGTCATTTCAATAGTGTTTTAGCCGGTTGTTGTATTTGTTTGTTTTTAAAATTCCATCTAGGTGCAAAAGTTGCAAGCTATCCTGAAACCAATGATGCTGAGAAGATTAAAAGAAGACGTGGAAAAGAAATTAGCTCCCAAAGAAGAAACAATAATCGAAGTGGAGCTAACAAATATCCAGAAGAAGTATTACCGGGCTATTCTAGAGAAAAACTTTGCGTTTTTGTCAAAAGGAGCTGGGCACGCCAACGTTCCCAACTTAGTTAACACTATGATGGAACTCAGGAAATGCTGCAATCACCCATATCTGATTAAAGGTAAATGCAGACCATCCTGCTCTGTTAACGTGTCATTGAACTCTTGGTAGTGTTAGAGCTAGGCTGAGCGTGGAAAAGGTAGCCATAAAATAAGTCAAGTAGCTGAAGATAAAAAGCAACCAGCAGTTCCCGTGTTAGGTCAGATTTCAGAGGAGATTAACCTTTGCATATATTACAGTACTTTATAAATATTGATGAATTGAGTGGGAACTGCTGATAACATTAATATAATGTTTTGAGCATTACTGGTTGAGCTTGAAGGAAAATCTGACCGCCCCTCTCTCAGAAACAAGGAATTTATTACATGGAGATGTGTATTATTATAAACATGCAGGACTCGTATGAATTGTGACTGTATTTAAAATGAAGCAAAAGGGCGATATTTTGTAGCATATGTGTTACCTAACAGGTGCCGAGGAAAAAATCTTAGGAGAATTCAGAGAGACATACAGTCCATCTGCTCCCGATTTCCACCTGCAAGCAATGATCCAGTCTGCTGGGAAACTGGTCCTTATAGATAAACTTCTTCCAAAAATGAAAGCAGGGGGGCATAAGGTGCTTATCTTCTCTCAGATGGTTCGCTGCCTTGATATCCTTGAAGATTATCTTATACATAAAAGGTATGGCGCAACGTGTATTGCAGCTAAGTATGCTGATAGATAGATAGATAGATAGATAGATAGATAGATAGATAGATAGATAGATAGATAGATAGATAGATAGATA
>JAHTLZ010000213.1:7424198-7460318 GCA_023846285.1 Phrynocephalus versicolor | reverse complement strand
TCTATCTATCTATCTATCTATCTATCTATCTATCTATCTATCTATCTTAGCATGTGCTACATGTATGTTTTTCAGGGATGTTGAAGATCCAGAGTACAAACCAGCCCCAGCAATGTTCAAAGATGATATGGAGGTAAGGGATTCTCACATTGTCATTAATTTATTCCTTTACCATTATTCCGACACTTAGAAATGGGACAGTTCTTCCCTGTGTAGAGACTTGAAGCGTCTTAAATAAAAAAGAGTTGTCAGTAATCTATATTTGAGATGAGTTGTCACTATTATTAGGATTTGAGTCACCCTCAGGATGTGCTGCCTCTGAATCATGCCTCTGTACATTTTAGTTTTTTGTTTTTGTTTTAATTTGATTCTTAGGATGATGTGTCATCACCGGGAGATCTCATAATAGCAGACGGAGGTAAAGCCCTATGATTTTTAAATGAGTGTGTTGTGCATCTTATTTTGGAACAGTGGTAGATTGCACTCGTTGTAGTGCAAAAATCCCAGCCGAGACTGGTTGTTTATCATTTGTCTTAATCCTAGATGGTCACGTGGCTGAAGGGGACAAGCTTTACTGGCCGACACAGTCTGCCCTAACCACACGTTTGCGTCGCCTCATAACAGCCTACCAGCGTACTAGTAAAAACAGGCAGACCCAACAGATTCAACCTGCATTTCCAGTTCAGGCCTGTGTGATGCAGACTCCATTTGACGAAGCCACTTTGAATCCAAAAATGGCTGCCAAAATTGAAAGACAGCAAAGGTCCGTGATTAAACACTTAACTTTGGTCGATCACCTGGTTCTAATCTGATTTCTTTCTCTTTTCTGGCTTTGTATTTTTGGAGAGAAATACTGAATTGTGGTTTATTTTCCTTCTTGGTTTTTCAATCTAGGTGGACAAGAAGAGAAGAAGCCGATTTCTACAGAGTGGTTTCAACCTTTGGCGTCGTGTTCGATCCTGACAGAGCCCAATTTGACTGGACCAAATTTCGAGCGATGGCTCGGCTGCATAAGAAAACGGACGAGAGTCTAGAGAAATACTTGTACGCCTTCATGGCCATGTGCAGAAGAGTCTGTCGGCTCCCTTCAAAAGACGGTGGGTAGCCTGTGATTCCTGACATTTTTCCTTGACATAGAAAAAGAAAAATTAAGGGGAAAAAATACTTTTTTAAAAGTAGGCTGTGAGACTTCTAATTAAATGGGTTCTTCATGTAAGAAAGAAATCGCATTAAGCACATGGAATCCCCAGTGGAAGTTTTCATGCCCATAAGATGGTGCAGTGTAAAGTTCATAGCCATATTGACAAAAGAATATTCTTAAACTGATTTTCAAGCACATACACAGAACAGTCATCATCGTTAGCTCTTAATTTCCCCAAACTGTAACTGACTTACCAGAGTATTTTTTTTAAAAAATCAGGAGTTGCGCGGTGGTGGGGAGCAGTATTTTTAGAGGAGAACAGCACTATTTCCCCCCCCCTGAACTTCTGATATAAGTTGTGGCTTTTTTGTATGTGTGTTTCCCCCCCCCCTCCCCGCACAGAACTTGTGGATCCAAACATTTTCATCCAGCCAATTACAGAGGAGCGGGCGTCTCGAACCTTGTATCGAATTGAACTACTCAGGAAGGTCCGAGAACAAGCGGTCCGTCACCCCCAAGTCTTTGAACGGTTAAAACTTTGTCAGCCAAGCCCCGACTTGCCTGTCTGGTGGGAATGTGGGACTCACGACTGGGATTTACTGGTTGGTGCCGCGAAACATGGGGTGAGCCGGACAGACTACCACATCCTTCGAGATCCCGAACTTTCGTTTATGCCAGCTCAGAGGAATTACAGTCACAACAAAGTAGCACTTTCAAGGGCCCCTACCCCGCTGCTGCATCAGTATCAGATGGCACTGCCTGCACCTCCTCTCGCGCCTCAGGCAAGACTGATGGATGTGAAAGGAAGCACACTGGAGGAGGCAAAACTTAAGAACGAGAACCATAAGGAGGACGCTCCTTCTTCAGGAGACGAGGCGATGGCTACTGAGGAGGTACGGCCAGGAGTCAAGGCTGAACCTTTAAGCCCAAAGAATGGCACGGCACCACCAGCGATGGACCACAAACCCGTGGCGAAGGCAGAGAACGATCGGCGTATGGTGGCGGCCAGGACAGAACCCCTGACGCCAAATGCCGCTTCCAAAAAACAGAGGCCAAGCAAGAGAGGATCGGAATCCAGCTCCGATTCGGACTCAGATTCCGACAGATCGTCCTGTTCTTCCAGAACGTCTTCTTCTTCTTCGTCATCCTCTTCTTCCTCTTGCTCACGTTCCAGATCGGGATCCAGCTCTTCATCCTCCTCCTCTTGTTCTTCAGCGTCGTCGTCGTCGTCTTCGTCCTCCTCTTCGTCGTCGGCATCGTCGTCGTCGTCCTCATCAGAAGAAAGCGACAGCGAGGAGGAGGAGGAGGCACAGAAGAGACGTATGTCTACATTGACAAGTTTTCTTTCCCCGTTTGTTTCTGTCTGAGGTGGTCACAAGGACCCTTTCCCCTGGCTCAGGGAAACAAATACAGTGGTACCTAGTAAAAATGAATTAATTCGTTCCAAATGAAATTAGGTTAAGCAAATTTCCCTTTATACAAATTTCCCATAGGAAGGCATTGAAAACAGAGTCATTCCTAATCATGACCGTTTTTATGTTGTACGGATTCGCCCCATAAACGATTCTGTTAAGCAAATTTCCCCTATCTCCAGAATTTTTTACGTTGTACAGATTTTATATTATACAAACCGTTCGTTATACGAGGATCCATTGTATTTTGAAAATGCCAAGTGGGGAGAACAGGCATGTTCAGGGTGGTATGGTCGTAGGTCTAAGAACTAAGACCAGCATAAGTGTGCCTCTACACAGCTGTCACTAAAGGCTATATCAGAATATATTTCTCCCATATTTAATTCCTGTGGGTTTTTTTTTTTTTTGGCTTAGAATAGTAGCAGACCTCGTGTGGCTGGGCCACTTTTCATGCCATTCTATTGTCCCCCATCCTTTAAAGAATTGTTTGTGTGTGTGTTGTGTCGTTATAGTCGTGACCGACCCTTCGTGACTCCATGTCCATGGAGTTTTCTTGGCAGGAATACTGGAGTGGTTTGCCAGCTCCTACTCCAGGCGCCTACAGCACCTGGTATTCCCTGGTGGTCTCCCATCCAAGTACTAACCAGGGCGGACCCTGCTTAGCTTCCGAAATCAGGCAAGATTGGATGTGCTTAGGGCATCTTGGCAGCTTAAAGAATTAGGTAGCTTCTGTTAACCATGTTTTATGAGTGTGTTTCAATGGAATTAGGGTAATCATTTATTGTAAGCATATCCAGCATTTGGCTAGCCATCCTGTTTGTCAAACCTTCCTGCAGCATCACGAAAGAATTTCCTGTTGTGATATTTTTAGTCATTTTCTCCATGCCTCGATGATCTTGGAACTCGGAGTGTTCCATAGGCTGGAGACTCCCACGTAGCTGCTACTGTTGCAACACTCTGTCTAATGTATTAGAATTACCCTTCAAGTAAAAATTAATTAAATCTGAGGAGCTTGAGGAGTGGTTCTGTGTTTTACAGTCAAGTATTTGCTGGTACGGAGGAGGAATCTCCACTGTGATTTCTGTCCATCATCAGCCATCAGTGGCAGGAATAATGCGACCAGAACCACTCAGGCAGCTCATTATTTTCAGTTTTGTTTTCCTTCCTTTGCTGAGAACAGAGTGTTTTTCACAAGTTCCTTCATTTTTGGCTAAGCTACTCTAGTTTGTATTATTTATTTTTTCCTTCACTTTCTCAGATCTGTTTCCACACCCCCAATCCTGATTTTTACCAGTACAGTAATTCCCCATTTATCACAGGGTATTAGGTTCTCTGACCACCTGCGATAAAGGAAAATCCGAAAAGCCGCGATATGTGGACCCCTCCCATGGCCTCATTTCCAAAGAGGCTTCCTCCACGGAGTCTTTCCTCACCCTTTCCTTGCTGCAGCTGGGATTCCACCTCCCGCCCAGATCACCTCATTTGCAAAGAGGTCTCCTCCACGGAGGCTCTCCTCCCTCCTTCTGCAGCCCAAATTCCCCAGTCCCAATCACCTTGTTTGCAAAAAGGTCTCTTGATTGCAGAAGGGGTGGGGAGAGAGTTTATAAAACTCTCCATGGCTTGGGCCCGGACTACTTGTCACAGCGGATCGTCTAGCGATCAACCTCGGCCCGTCCAGTTCGGCAGTTGCGAGCGCACACGCTTCGGGTGGCCACCCCGAGAGGGGCCCGGAAGACTTCCACTCGTAACCGGGCCTTCTCGGTGGTTGGCCCTTCTCTTTGGAACAGCCTACCAAGCGAAGTGTGCTCTGCAGAGTCCCTGCTGGCCTTTCGCCAAGTGTTAAACACCTTGCTCTATGGTGAGGCCTTTGGCGATTCGGTTTAGTGTTTTTTGGGGGGTTTTTCCCCCCTCCGCCATCAGTGTGCTCGCTTATGCTGTTTGCTGAGCTCCGAGTACTTCATGCCAAGGGTGCTAAAGCTGTTTTAACTTTGCTGTTTGTTGTTGTTTGTTTTACATTGTTGACTGTTGATTTCTCAGCCTTGTGTAAGCCGCCCAGAGTTCCTAAGGGAAGATGGGCGGGGTATAAATTCAATTAAATAAATAAATAAATAAATAAATAAATAAATAAGATCTCTTTGGAAAGAAGGTGATTAGGGCGGGGGAATCCTGGCTGCAGAAAGAGAGTGGAGAGGCTCCCTGGAGGAGATCTCCTTGGAAGCTGTATGTTTTCGCAGCACTCCAGCTCCCCTAGAGTGGGGAGATTATGTTCTTTTTTGAAAAGCTTGTACATAAGGGCCTGTGCATCTTGTATGCTGTCATTTCTCATTAGCAAAGCAGGGTATTCACATACAGCCTAAAAACCAAGCAGGTCCAAACTTCAGCCTCCAGATGTTTTGGACCGGAACTCCCACAGTCCTTTGTCATTAGCAATCTAAGCTGAGAATTCTGGGAGTTGTGTTCCAAAACATCAGGAGGGCTGAAGTTTGGACATGTCTGGCCTAAACCATCATTAGAGAAGGTGAAGGGGCTAAGTGTTCTTTCAAATTCGTACCTGTTTGTGTCCAATTTGAGACTTAAGATTTCTCTGATTTCCTTCTTGTTGCCATCCTGTGATTCAAAATATAGTAGGCTTTTGCGCGTCGTTCTACACCAGCAATTCAGAATTTTAAATGATTCCGATTTTTACACATTAAACTCCCTGGTTGGAGAAATTGGACATCCAGCGCCGAAGGGTTTTAATTCAGATTATTTTATTTCAGCAGAAGGAACGCCTCACTTAAAAGCATATGATGAAGAGAGTGTAGCTTCCCTAAGTACTGTGCAGGATGAAACCCAAGACAGTTTCCAAATGAATAACGGAACACCCAACTCTAACTGTATTTTACATGGTGGCTATATGTTGGCTGCTTCCTACTGGCCCAAGGTAAGTTAACACGTCACCTGTGTGAACTTCATTTGGCAAAATTATCGAAGCGGGGGAAGGTTCTCGTCATTCCAAAACAGGCTAATCATGCAATAGTTGCTTTCTGTCGTGGCTGGGAAGAAATCTCAGTAGCTTCCCTCTGCTTATTCTAGGATCGAGTTATCATTAACCGCCTGGATAGTATTTGTCAAACAGTCTTGAAAGGTAAATGGCCTTCTGCAAGGAGAGGTTACGACGGCAATGCGGTAGCTTCGTTCTATACCACCAAGCTTCTAGACAGTCCCGCTGCTGCTGCAGAGAACAGCGAGCGCAGTGTACCCACCCCTCCAAATGCCGAAGTTAAAGAAGAAAGCGATCAGTCACCACAGATGTCAAAGGTGAAGACGCATGTACGGGAAAAGGAGTTTACCGTGAAAATCAATGACGTATGTGTATTTTTATTGCCCTAGGACCTGATCATGATTGCGGTGTGCAGCATGCTTGACTTAATAAGTAGCTGCCTGCTCTCATTCTATGCTGCCTTCATACACTCATTTACGGGCAATTTCGGAGCAGTTTCTTCGGGGCCTTTTTATTGTGGGCCTTTTAAATGCTCGTTTTCAGGAACTAAATAGTATCTTTCTTGGTGTTTTGAAGCTTTGCTGGCAAAAAAGCTTTCCGAAATGGCCTTTCTTATGCTCTTTGTAGTACTGTGATTACCTTCCAGCTGGCCTGGCTCTTCTGGTTGCCTCTCATGCCTGAAATTAAGGAATTTTAAATTTAAATGGCCATCATTGTGAATTTTCCCGATGAAGCACTGGAATAATAAAACTTCCTCATGTCCAAAATTCCCTAGAACTATAAATAGAAGGTGGATTATGATACTAATATAAGCTTTTTCCTAGTAATTAAACCTGATCTCTGCATATTTATCTTTCAATATGTACTTATAAAGGTATTCATATGCCGTTACTGCATTTGGTACTTACATTCCTATATCTCCAGTTGTCAAATATAGATCAGTTCTTCCTGAATGAAATCCCCGAATTATGAAATCCTGAACTCAGAAGTTAATTTTTCTTCCCAAAGAAATCTTCTAACCTTGGTGTTTGTTCAACAGGAAGGTGGTTTGAAACTAATTTTTCAGAAGCAGGGGTTTTGCCAGAAAAGGCCATTTGAACCTGATGACGGCACCCTCGGGCAGCAGCAGTACCTAGCCAGGTTGCGTGAACTCCAGAATGCCTCAGAGACATGCCTTGCGAATTTCCCAAAGTCTTTGCCTGAGTCAGGTAAGCGTTCAAAACCTGTTATCTAGCATCTGTAAAGTAATTGCAGTTTAAGAACATGAGGTGTCATAGTTCATCTGCTTTTTTCGCTCACCGAGATTTTGCTGAGACCATGTTACTTCAGAATCTAGATAGATTGTTGGTTGCATGCTAACCTCGACATAAACCAAAATCCTAAACTTACTAAATGTCGTGATGGAGAGAAGACTGGTCCTTCTCCATGCCAGTTTCTCCTTTGCAGCAGATGCTTGTGTATGGAAGGGCATTGAGTGTAGCGAGCCTGTGTGCCGTCTGATCTTACGCAGTTCAGAAATCTGGCATACTAAGTGGCCAATAGAGTAGGCACATAGAAGGCGCTTTTACACGACCTCTAAAATCCGCTGACAACTTAAATTCGGACCAGAGATCATGGGGTTTGTTCCTTTTCCTGTGTTCCCACTCTTCCGCACTTCATTGCTCTTGTCTGCGGTGAGGGGAGGAAGAAAAAAAAGGAGAAAATAATGCAGGCTCGCCTCCACTCACCTCTGTCTGCCGTCAGACCAGCCCCGTAGAGATTCCTGTCTCTTAAAGGGGCGGCGGGGACAAAAAAAACAAACAGAAGGCGAGGAGAGCCCAGCATCCACAGCTTTATAATCCGCATCGGAAAAGTTTTTACCACCAGAGACCAGGTACTTCTAAAGTGCGCTGGGGCACGCTTAGGTGGGCGTGGTCGTACTTTATTTTGTTTAAAGTCCGTAGCTGGTGGGGGAAAAAATTTAAACTCCACATCTGGGAGCCCTTTGCCTCGGATTTTAGGGGTCGTGTAAAAGCAGCCAGAGTCAGTGGATGGAGGAGTTGACTGACCTGGTCCTCGCTGACGGAGCAGGCTAGTCAAAGAGTGACTTACTGTGGCAAGCAGTGGGATTTTAGCCATACTGAGTGGCTAATAGCTTCACAAGACAGAGAGGGAGAGAATGACCTGGGTAGACATATTAGCAGCAGTGAGTTGAGAGGGGAATGAGGAGAACAGTGGACGCATCATTTGGGCTGTGCACCTCTCTGCCGTATGATTGGGAAATGCCCCAATTTTCAGTTTCTGTTGGGAGCTTTGCTTAGAAGCTTTGGCTTATTTTGTGGTCATGTTGTTTTTCTGAAATGGACATAAGCATTCAAAGAGAAGCATCAGCTATTAATCTTCTGGGACTCTTTGTTTGGTTAGGAACTTCCAGCCATTCAACAGCCAGTGCAAATGGAGTAATAGTTGACGACCAGCCTGTATTAAAAAAGAGGAGAGGAAGGAGAAAGAATGTGGAAGGAGTTGATACCTTGTTTATAAACCAAAACAAAACACCTAATCACGTAAGTTTGTAACCCAGATGCAGTGGTACCTTGTATAAAGGAATTGGTAATTCGTCCCAAATGAAATTCTTTTAAGCAAATTTTCCTCTATACAAATTTCCCATAGGAATGCATTGAAAACAGAGTAATCCCTAATCGTGGCCATTTTTATGTTAGTACGGATTCGCCCCATAGGCGATTCTGTTAAGGAAATTTCCCCTATCTCCGGAATTTTTATGTTGTACAGATTTTATGTTATACAAACCGTTTGTTATACGAGGGTCCACTTTACATGGTTATGTTTGAGAACTCTGGTGTCTTTCAGTGAGTTGAACAATTTGCCTTCCTGCCTTCTTTAATAGGCTTCTCTGTACTATTTTTGCTGCCCGCCCAATTCCCACCCTCAGAAGAATCCTGTTTAATTCAGTCTATACTTACTTATTTGCAAAATAGCTGTTTATTTGATCAAGTTTGAGGTTGGAATGTGCTTTCTCAGTTATTCGTCTTTAAGTATTTCTCATTGCAGGTTGTATTTTGGCAGGTTTGTCATGGCATTAATGCCCCTCCAGTTGCTCCAGGAATGAACCTAGCACTTCCATATGTGCAGGCCCAAGGTCTATGTGATGCAGAGAGTCCAGTTCCAGTTATTAACTTGAAAGATGGAACAAGACTTGCAGGTGATGATGCCCCCAAAAGAAAAGATTTGGAAAAATGGCTTATTGAACATCCTGGATATGTTGAAGATTTAGGGGCTTTTATTCCTGTAAGTATTGTATTTAGTATAAAAAAGGAGCTTCCTTTCACTCCTATTATATTCAAAAGCAACAAACAAATTATGTTAAATAGAATGTAGTTTTGAACACACAAAACAATGCCTGATAATTTTAGCATGGTCTGAGGATGTTTAAAACATTGAGGAATATAATTTGAAGTAGTATAATGTACAGTGGGTGTGCGCTCAGATGTAAGTCATAAGCTTATGGGACTGAATGGGATTTCAGTGTAGGCTTGTGTGTCTAATATTTCAGCCTTGGAAGCATAGATACTGTAGGTACTTTGTAAGCTGTTTAATAGTATTTTAAGATTCTCCTTTTTTTCTGAACAAATTCTCCTGAAACAGAAAATGCAGCTTCACGAGGGGAGACCCAAGCAAAAAAGGCACCGATGCCGCAATCCCAATAAGTTGGACATTAATAGCCTTACAGGGGAAGAACGTGTCCAGCTAATCAATAGGAGGAATGCTAGAAAGGTAAGTGTTTGTGTGCCTTATTTTGCCACCATACCTGTTCCACTGAATATTCAAATCTGTGTACCCGTATATACTCGAGTATAAGTCGACCCGAGTATAAGCTGGGGCCCCTAATTTAAACCCCCAAAACTGGGAAAATTTATTGACTCAAGTATAAGCCTAGGGTGGGAAATGCAGCAGGGCCTGGCAGCTCCTCCTTTGTGAGCTGGGTATGTGTGTGTGTGTGATGTTTAAAATGACTTTTAGCCACCGAGGCAAGTGCTTGAGTTGGTGGCTAAAAGTCATTTTAAACATTGTTTTAAAATGAGCTTTTAAAAAGTCATTTTAAACATTGTTTTAAAATGAGCTTTTAAAAAGTCATTTTAAACATGGCGGTGTGTGTCAGGAAAAGTGGCGCACAATGTTTAAAATGACTTTGAGCCACCGACCCAAGCGCTTGCCTCAGTGGCTAAAAGTATTGACCCGCCTATAAACCGAGGACCCCCTTTTTTCAGCCCAAAATTAGGGCTGAAAAACTAGGCTTATACTCGAGTATATACAGTACTTAAATTGCTTTCAATTCACTAGATAAAAGCCAGTTGATGTCTTATGTTTCTTAGCTGTGCCTGTCAACTGAGTGTTCAGTCCATGAAATAAGCTGCCAAGTGTTTCTTTATTCAAATGTTTCAGGTCGGAGGTGCATTTGCTCCCCCACTGAAAGATCTGTGCCGATTCCTGAAGGAGAATTCTGAATACGGAGTAGCTCCTGAATGGGCTGATGTTGTAAAACAATCTGTAAGTACCCGCAAAAGCAGACCTGTTCATGTGATGCTCCACCTTTCCCAAAGTTTGAAGACTAGCTTTAAAGTGTGGGGAGGCTGTTGTTTTAAGCATTTTGATGAAAACTTGGGAAATCTGATAATTGAAAAGAAAAAAAACAAACCCGTTAAGGTTGACAGAGGGCCGGTCTTGTATTTCTATAAATCTCCATGTACCCCAGGGGTGTCCAAACTTTTTGCAAGGAGGGCCAGATTGGTCGGGGTGAAAATGTGTGTGGGGGCCGACCATTCAGCCACATTTTACCCCCGGGCCGGATTTTGGACAAGTCTCTATAACATGCAAGGGGCGGGGAGGATGCTGGAGCAATGGAGTCGGGGGCAGGTAGGCTGGACAGGTGGCTGGGGGGGGTGGCACAGACAGAGGCAGGGAGGGCAGACAAACTGTAAAACTGCAAGCTGACGTCTCCATCCGGTATGGGGAGGGGCAGCTGGTGGGGATGCATGACAGGCTGAGCCGGCGTGGAGAAGAGGTTGCAGGCCACTCAAAATTTGTCAACAGGCTGCATTTGGCCCTCGGGCCTGACTTTGGACATGCCTGATGTACCCTGAACTATGGATTAAAAGGGAAAGGAATATCCGAGCAGACCAGCTTGCTTGTTCTGTGACAGTTCAAAATCTATAAAAAGCAAATATTTGCATTTGTGCTTTAAATTATAGTGCCTTACATTCCCATGTTTCACATGTGTATGCTATGCTCTAAAATGCATGTTAAGGTGAATATAAAGGTATACCCGTTAAATGATTATATTGGGGTGGGGTGGTCTTTTCCCCCTTCTCTCTTCCAGGGCTTTCTTCCTGAAAGCATGTTTGACCGTATTCTCACCGGGCCCGTCGTCCGAGAAGAAGTGAGCCGGAGAGGGAGACGGCCTAAAAGCGAGGCGGCCAAGGCAGCCTCTGCTTCCGCCGCAGCGGCAAACCTACCCGCCGGCCCTTTGCTCGCCAACGGGCTACTCCCGGGAGTGGATCTGTCAACTCTCCAGGCCTTGCAGCAAAACTTGCAGCATTTCCAGTCCTTACACGTGACGACGGCAGGCTTAATGGGAATGCCGGCTGGCCTGAACGCTGCCGGAGATGGGAAGAACATGGCTGCCGTGTTTCCCATGCTGCTTTCAGGAATGGCTGGTTTACCAAACTTACTAGGAATGGGAGGACTCCTAACGAAACCGACAGAGTCTGCTTTGGAGGAGAAAAAAGCAACCGACTCCAGAGAGCCCGAAGGGAAAAAACAAAGGACAGAAATCCACAATACACCCAACGGCGGAGAAAACCACGCGTCCGGTTCTCCTTCTACATCCTCTGCTGCAGCAGCGGCTGCCGCCGCCGCCAATCCCTTATCTCTTAACCCCTTACTCTTGTCCAATATACTTTATCCAGGGATGCTTCTCACTCCAGGCCTTAATCTCCATATCCCAGCTTTATCCCAGTCTAATATTTTTGACGTACAGAACAATGGAAACAATGGCACAGGCTTAGCCAAGCCTACAGAAGAAAAGGAGGAAAACTCTAGGGTTGAGGATCAAGAAGACACAAGGGGAACGGAGCCTAGCTCTCGCCACGAGAACAGCACAGACGAGGGTTCGGAGAAAGCAGAGGCTTCCTCTGCATCGGACAGTACATCGTCCTCATCGGAGGGTTCAGACTCCAGTGATGAAGACTGACCCTCCCCTCCCACCCCTCCAGACTTTGCACTTAAATTATAAACTGATTTTGAATTTATTATTTGGTTACTTTGCTGTAAATAACCCAGTGTTGAGTGAGTGCATCGATATTTTACTGACCGAACATTTCAGTATTTGTTTAAAAGTGCAGATTGCTTTCAGAGACATTTTGCATGTAATATTTCTTGAAGTTCATACATTTCTGAACTTGTATGTACTATCGGATACACAATTCTTGTGTAAAAAGAATTACAGCAAAAGGCATTATAATTTTTGGTTGGGGGGTTGATTTTTTTAAAAAAAATGCATAGTGAGAGCTGTATATTTAATATATTTGCAGTGAACACAATTCTTTATGTGCGTTATTGATTTAATCTGAATATAGTTTTACAGCCTCCTTGACACTTATAATTTACAGATCAAAACTCAGCAATAATTTGGGCAGCTAATGAATGTCATGAAAGCTGTAGAATCTACATCACCATCCATTGCTTTAATTTACATGAAAATGCTGTAGTGTTGTGATGCACTGCTGATGTTTCCAATTCAGGTACAACTGTGTTTAAAAGAAAAAAATATTCCCATTCAGCCAATGTAATTGGCTGCTTGTTACCTCAGCTGAGTTAGTTTAGGAAGTTTACATTAGTTTATCTACTTGTTTTCTGCTCTGCTTTCTGGAGGCATCCTGTGTATGTGAATTGGACAAGGGAAATGACCATTACCAGTTGCACTCTTCAGCAGTAAAGGGAATTTTGACACAGAAAAATCCCTTTTTCTATGTATCTTTGACACAATGAATACCTAGTTGATTCTAAAACAATTGCTCCTTCTACAGCCTTCATGTTGTTGAGGAGCTGCGATCTGTAAGCTGAAAAGACTTAAAAGTGCCACTTTCAACACAGCATACTTCATGTCTAAGGATTCAGTCCTTGTGAAAAATGGCTTGATTGCTTTGTTTGTCTAGATTTCTATTTTGTGTTTGTTTTTCATGTAACCTCCTGTAGTTACCAGTTAATAATGGTAAGGGGAAATGTAGACATGTTTGAAACGTTCATATTTCTCTACAGGTTTGAATCTGACTATAAAGAAAAGTGTTACCCCAAATCAAGGTTTAGGGTATCATCAGTTAATTATAATAACACTGAGTTGCCCAAGAATTTAAAGCACTTTCAATGATAATGTGAGAACAATGTGTACCATAAAACCATGACAGTAACAGTGCTTAAAAAGCATCTGTTTGAATACAGATCCTTAGAATCTTGGTATATAAAATCAACATTTGGAGCTTGATAGGATTCCTTGCTCTGCTGAAGCTGCTATTACTCTTGTTATGGTAGAATTACAAATTCACACCATACAGTGGAACTAACAGAGATTAGATATGAGATTGTATTCATCTCACTTGTGGTCCAAGAATAGCTAAATATTTATGAAATGGATAAAAATACTGGCGACCATCAATGACAAACCTTTCCAAAAGGGAATAATTTAACAAAATCTGTATTTTGATATGGTTCTGTTGCTTGCTTGTACAGTAAAAATACTGTGTTGTTTTTTTACCAAGATCTTTACCAATAAAATAAAGTTTGTACATGCAAAATAATTAACCCCCTTGACTAGAAAGCAGTATTACATGTAATTACACACTTATGAAAAGTATGATTTGGATCGTGCTGGTTATTGTATTTCCCCCTCCCCCCTTCCTTGAGTAGTACAACTCGTTTGGCTCATCATACAGTGTCTTAGCAATAGTCAAAACATGCCACAAGAAAAAAAAGGGGGGTAGCAATTCTTCATCATGAAAGGATGTATTACATATTTAATGTTTTGCCCTTTGTAATATAGCACTTTTGTTTATCTTGTATGTATCCATGATATAGCCAAAGTTTTTCCAAACACCGTTGTTGACTTAGTCGATTGAGCATTTCAACAATATCACCACTTTGCACCATCATCCTAACATATTTCCCCCAGAAGAAATCCTAAGCATAATTTTTAATAAATTTATGAAATAAAGTATTTTCCTAATTATGGTCAAGTGAATTTGCTTACCACATTCTAGTGAATTTCTTTCTCTGTAATAAGGCAATTTTGCAGTTACAGTGTGTGGCTGATACGGATCTGAATATGAAGTAAAGTTTTGTTTGATTTTCTTTTCGGTATCGGTCAAAGTATGAGAAATATGTAGCTCTGTCAGTTAAACAATATGCAAGTGTGGCTGCGTAAATTCAAGGGTAATAAGGAGCCTTCGTGAGAATTTCATTAATATTGAAATTTCAGTCCAAAAGATATCCAAGATGGTGAAGAAGTGTATGTGGATAGTGACTAAAAGAACATTAGCTGTTTATTGCCTTGTATTTCTATCCCTTGTTTCAGGCTTCATGATCCGTCTTAGTCCTGTTTTTTTTCTTTCTTTTGGATATTTTGCAATATTTGCCCGTTGTGTTCTGTGTAGTCTGAATTTGCTTTCTTGTAGTTGAAAAAAGCGTCTTAAAAGTCATTTGTAATTTATTGAATTACTTTCTATGATGTTCTATAGAGCAAATGGAAGTTTAATTATTTTTTATTAAACATATTCTTTGACAACCCATGATGTTGGCCTCAGTACATTAAACATGCCTGACAGTTGATCACAAAATGTAACTAAGCTTGAGAATAAGCGATTTTTACTGTAATTTCAAAGCCTTCGTGGAGCTAATCACTATCCATGGGTAATTTCTCTGGGTATTTTTTTGCAAATGTGTATTTTCTTCTCCATTTATATGAAAGCAGCCAGCAATACCTTGATGAGATCTCTAGGGTGTATGTTGCCTTTACCCTAATCTTGCTCATGCAACACTAGGGACCATACTACTCCCCAGCAGTTCATTGTTCCCTAGTTTTCCACAGTAGTACAGCTGGAGGAGTGTTGCACCACTGATGCAATATGCATCCTGTACCTTAACATTTTCTTATTGCATGAAAAACTTATATATTAAATTAAAACATAATAGTAAGCCTTTAAAGCGCCACAAGGTTTACTTTTTTTAAAAAAATTATTTATTTTCTACCTGACAAATCTACTTCCTAACTGGCATTTAAAAAAAAAACGGAATGCTCGCAATTCAGAACTGAAAACTTCCTCCTCCTCCCGGGATTCCCCGCGCTCTTTTCCCTTTAACCCGCGCGCGGCCTTGTGGGAAGCGTAGTCCCGCCGTCGTCCACTTCCCTTCTCTCGCCATCCTCTGGGGCATCCAATGAGCGGCGAGGGGCGGAGCCTAGCGTTGTTTGGATTCGAAAGCGGCGGCCGTGGAGGGGGGTGGGCGGAGCCTGGAAAGAGTTGAGGCAAACCATCCGCCGTAGCGCAGGCGCAGAAGCGGCCCCCTCGCGCGCGACGGCCTCCTCGGCGGCTCCTCTCGAACCAACCCCTGAGGCGGCGGCGGCTGTTCTGCCCTGAGGGGAGCGGCGGCCATGTTGGGGGGAAGCGGCGCCGGCGGAGAGGCAGAGGAGGAGGAGGAGGAGGAGGAGGAAGAAGAGGAAGAGGAGGCGGCGCGGGCAGCACCACCGGCGCCCCTCGCCTCGCCGCCTCAGGCCGCCTCAGACCGGTTAAGCGCGGAGGAGGAGGAGGAGGAAGGAGCCGAGCCCTCTGCCGACGGCCGTGAGGAAAAAAAAGGCGGCGGCCCCCCCGAAGAAGAAGAGGAAGGAGGAGGAGGAGGAGGCGAGGAGCATGAGGAGGAGGAAGAAGAAGAGGCCTCGGCTGTGGAGGCGGCGGAGCGGGCGACGCGCCAGCGCTACGAGGAGCTCTGCGGGAGCCTCAACATGGACGAGCGCGCCCGGGCCGAGGCCTGGCTCAGCTACCAGAGCATGAGGCGGAATTACACCCTGGAGGTGAGAAGGGGGAGGGGAGGGAATACAGGCCCCGCCCACCAGGGCTTTGGGGGCGTGGCCACGGGAGAGGGAGGGGTGGTCGAGTGAGAGGGGGTACAGGCTCCGCCCACCGGGCTTTGGGGCGTGGCTACGGGAGGGGGAGGGGCTCTTGGCTTGCTCCGCCCCAATGGGAGAGGGGAGGGGCTACGAGGTGTTGGCGTGGCTTAGGGAGTTGGTGGTGGTGGAGGGCCGTTGGGGGCTGGGAGCCGGGCGGAGCCTCAGGGAGGAAGGCTTGGCTGCTGGGGTGGTGTTTTGTGGACCACCACTCCCAGAATTCCAAGCCTGTGTTGACAATGGCAAAGGACTGTGCGAGTTGAAGTCCAAAACACACCTGGAGGGCCGAAGGTTCACGCCCACCCACCCGCCCCACATACATGCACAGGCAGTGTGTTTGCAGCCGAGTGTGGATTTGAACCCAGGGCTCCCCCAACCTTTATTTATTTAGCTAGCTAGCTTGTATGCCGCCCACTACCCAAATTTTATTTATTATTTTGTTTCCTTTTTAGCTTCTTATTTGGTTTGTCTATGATGGGAGGGTTTAGTTTGGGTTGTAATTGTTATTTGTTGTAAACCGCCCAGAGTTCCCGTGGGAAGATTGGGTGGTTAACAAGTACAAATATAAATGAACAAAATAAATCTTTCATCTGTATCCACTGCACTGCCTCCTCTTTCATGCTGTGGACACCTAACCCACAGGGAAGATGCCCCACTTTTAGGTGTAGGTTTTTTGGTGGCATTCACAGACTCCTCGTTTAGTATTTCGTCCAGAACCCACCAACGTCCCCAGGAGAGTTATGAGACTGGAAGTCATCAGACTATTAGGAGGCTAGGCAGATGGGCGACCAGGGAATACCAGGTGCTGGAGGCGCTTGGAGTAGGAACTGACAAACCACTCCAGGATTCCTGCCAAGAAAACTCCATGGACATGGGGTCACACAGAGTCGCCCACGAGTGTAACTATGCAACACACACACAGGCAGCTCTTAGGATGCCTCTCTCTCTCTCTCTCTCTCTCTCTCTCTCTATCTATCTATCTATCTATCTGTTTATCTATCTATCTATCTATCTATCTCTGAAAGGGCATGATTTGAGGGCTCCCTGCCCTATAATTCAGATTAGATGGTTCCCTCTAAATTACGGAGCTGGGCGTTCATTAATATGGAAAATCCGATCCCTAGTCCCCTCCGCTGGATGAGAATGCCGGAAGTCAAACTGGCTTTTTGGAAAATATCCGCCATTTGGAGAACTGTCCGTTCCAAGCTTGATTTTGAAAAAAACTAAAAACAGCCCCAAAAAGGGTCCTTGAAGTTGTCTTATGTCTAGTGAACAAATGCAGCAGGGACATATCAATGCTTATTTATTTATTTATTCAGAATATTTTTACCCCACCCTTCTCCTTGGAAAAGACCCAAAGGATGAAAAGATAAGATGTTCAGAAAGGCCCTTTGAGTAAGAAAGGGTGAAACCGAAAGTGTTATCTTTGCAACTAAAAGTACATCCCTGATCAATTTTTTATCTCGGTTGCTGTTAGTTCTTTGGTGTTTCATGCCCCAGACTTATCATTTTTGTTACATGGCTTGTTGTCTTACACCCAGTGCTTTCTGAGTTCTTTCCTATAATCAAGTTGGAACTAAAAGAACTGTACAGTTGGTTCTTTGTATTCAAGGCTTTCAAGTTTGTGTTTTGCCAATAGCAATTCCCTCCCTTTCATGGCCACGTGATAAATTATATTCAAATTTTACTGATTGTTAACAAGCTCTCTGTGATACAGCACGAAATGGTTGCAGTCCCTGTTCTTCATATGCAGCTGCTTCTTCTTAGATGTATGATTTAGAGGAAGGAAAAAAGTTAGCACCTTTTTCTTAACATGACAGGGAAATGATCTACATTGGCTAGCGTGTTCCTTGTATGTGGCCTGCAGAAAAGCTGTCCCAACCGTTAGCAGAGGAACTGTTGAAGGAAACTACGTGTCTTTAATCAGAATATTACGCTGCTCGGGACAAAGGTAGGTTTCTGGTTTGATTGATTTTTTGTACAATTTTGGAAAGTATCAACATTTAAGTAAGAAGGCTGCCTCTGTCAATTACTGGACAAACCTTGAATTTTCCAGTGAATGTGTGGATTGTTATAGTGAGAATGTTTTCATTACTTATTCATCTATTTATATAGGAATTTAGGCTAAACCATGAAAAAAGAGTGTTTCAAGCAGTCGTAATGTAGTCGTTGGATTTTACTGATAGCCAGCCAATGCCTCTCTTTCCTATTTAGACATTTTATAACAACAGTGTGGTTTCCTCCTTTCCTCCCTGTAAGACGTATTTGACTAACACTTATGGAGGTAGAGTGTTCCTACAAAGGTATCTGCTTCCTGTAATGCTGACATTAATGGGTTTTTGAAACGGAAAGTGTTTTATGTCTGGCAGCCTCGTCAAACTTCACTTGTCCCAAGATGTTCAGACTCAGGCTTTAAGACTGAAGTGAAAAGTTGGCAGCAAATCTATAGCTGTGGAAGGAGAAGAGAAGGATGCATGTGTCATAAAGTGTAGCAAATTGATGATCTGCTACTTTGTCTAAGGCAGGAAACATTGAATATCAAATTGCTGTCAGTATACATGAACAGGTGTTTGCAGTCCCCTTTGTTATTGGGCTATATTGTATCAGCGAAGAATTACAAGACAATAAGGGATGAAATGACAGCACCATAATCTGACACATAATTTAGAAGAGCTGGCACTAGAAACCAGACACGCAGGCAATGTGGAAGGAGTATCTTTCTACTTAAATGACTAGATAAATAGTGCAGTGCACTGGTGGGTTATGCTTTTCTGAAATTTGTTGCAAAAAAGAGCTATAAAGCTGGGACGGTTTTGTGTTTTAAAAATAAACCCGAACAATGGATTCTCGAAGGCTTTCACAGCTGAGATCTGACACCTGTTGTGAGTTTTCCGCGCTGTTTGGCCATCTTCTGGAAGTTTTTCTTCCTGAAGTTTCGCCAGACTCTGTGGCTGGCATCTTCATAGGGCAAGGAGTTCAGAGAACTAGGAGTTCTGTCTCTGTACTCTAGATCCTAGTTCCCCTGATGAAATTCTTCTGGTGAAACGTCAGGAAGGAGAACCTTCGAGAACATGGCCAAACAGCCTGAAAAACTCACGACAGCTAAAACTGAACAATTTTTTCATGCACATTTCCTCTTGTAGACATTCCTGGTGACATGTCACAATCGATTTTCTGCAGGATTTCAGAATGTTTCATGGTATTAAGACTAAATCCTGATAATCTAATGTCTTCAGTTTGATAGAATTTTTTAACAAGATGAAGAAGTGGGAAGATATGGCAAAGCTACCCTCCCAATTCAGAGAACGTACTACAAGATTAGAAAGGAATTTTACCGTTTCTGCTGTCATTTTTAAGAAGTATGAACCCATTTTTCAGGACATTTTCAAGTACCCGCAAGAAGACCAACCACGTCAACAAAGAGGAAGAAAGCAAAGGTATGGTTCATGTCCTCTCTCTCTTCTGACCATAGTTACTTTTTAAGCCACTCACACAGCATTGTGAGATGTTTTCACATAAATGTTTTTAGTGTTTTTGGCAGCCTTCAAGGTCGGCTCTGCCATTAGGTGAATGTTCCATGGCCCCAAGGCAGTGGGTTTGAGCTGCTATTAGAGTGTACCAGATCATTTAAGCAATCAGCGTGCCATGGATGAATTAATGGCAGGCATGTCCAAAGTCAGGCCCAGGGGCCAAATGTGGCTCGTTTTCAAATTTCAAGCGGCCCGCGGCCTCTTCTGCCCACCGGCTCAGCCTGCCAGGTATCCCAGCCAGCTGGCCCCTTCCCATACTGGATGGAGACGTCACCTTGCAGTTTTACAGTTTGCCTGCCCTCCCTGCCTCTGTCCACCAACACCACCACTCCAGCCACCTGCCTAGCTCCGTTACTGCAGCATCCTCCCCGCCTCCTTGCATGTTATAGAGACTTGTCCAAAGTTCACCCCGGGGGCCAAATGCAGCTGAATGGTCGCCCCCCCCCCACATTTTCACCTCAGCAAATCTGGCCCTCCTTGCAGAAAGTTTGGGCACCCCTGAGTTACGGCATTTCCTCCTTCATGGCACAATAATGTTGTTGGCTTTGGTACTAGACAAGTCAGTTTCGGGTGGGGCAAGGATGCTGTTTGAGGACACCTTGACAACTTCCTGCTCTTGATCAATACAAGTCTCCTTTTCTCTGTCTTCGCTGCTCAACCACCTTGGGTCCTTTCTGGGGGGAAACAGGGTAAAGATACGTCAAGTAGATTAGCGTTGGTCTATCGGTGTAACTGGCTTGGGAATTAAATGTCACCCCCAGCCTCAGTATCCATGCCCAGGTTAACAGAAGAAAGCCCGATGGAAGATGAATATGCAGATCATTTTTCTTATTCATGTGAGCACTCCCCAAGCTCTCAACCTAGACTGAGAAGATAATGTGGGCTTGAATACAGTGGTACCTTGTACAAAGGAATTAATTCATTCCAAATGACATTATGTTGAGCAAATTTTCCTTTATACAAATTTTGCATAGGAATGCATTGAAAATGGAGTAATCCGTAATCGTGACCATTTTTATGTGGTCCGGATTCACCCCATAGGCAATCCTGTTAAGCAAATTTCCCCCTATCTCCGGAATTTTTTATGTTGTACAGATTTTATGTTATACAAACTGTTCGTTATACGAGGGTCCACTGAATTTCCTTTTGTGGGGGGGGGCATATTTTGGAAGTGTATTGTTGTGAAAATGGAAATATGTAATAACGCCTTTTGTTTCTTTCGGTGGCTTTGTTTCTGAAAAGGAAGCAGCCTTGTACGGTCTCTGAAGTTTTCCAGTTTTGCTGGGTGCTTTTTGTTTATGCAAAAGGTAAGAGTCCCGATTTGATCTAATAGCTTGCTTCTTGACTTGGCTTATAAAATGTCCTTCAAGGTGTCCGGAAAGCAGTGGGCTGCAGCGTTTGCCATAAGATGGCAGAAAGAACTCCTCTTGGCAGATTGTGTGCTTAGTTTACTTTTAGCAAGAGTTTCACAGCATATCATTTTGACTCTTGGTTTGACTGGCTAGTCTTCTTATAGATATATCAGGTGAGGGTAGTGAGGGGGTCTTTGTGTTTTGGTTGTATTTTAAGGTGTTGTGTCAGTAAGTACCGTCACAAAACACATGCTGAATTTTGGAATTTTTTTTAAAACCAAGCAGAGCCTTCTCCACTGGCCAGCTTTCTTTCCTGCAGACCTAAGTTGAGTTGTATGCATGGAATTTAAACACTTTGACCATTTTTGACCAGAAACAACCGACTTTAGTTGACTGGGAAGCTGCTGGAAGCTTCCACGTTTGTGGATTGTCCCGCTTGTAGGATTATCCAGAAGTGCGGTTACGGGTTCTTAAATGGGATGCTTGAGATCACAATTATTGTGAACTTGTTATGAATTTGAATATATCGCAAGAGCCACTCATTTGGGTGACTCTTGTAGGACAAGAGTTCATTTACTCCAGTTTTAAATGGTTTTTCAGTGTTCAAATTCCAGGTGGCTTCCGGTACAAAACCCACAGTTACAAAACCGGGGTCGCTTCCTCAGAAAAGCCCACAAAATCCACATCCTTTCTAAGAAACAGCTGCATAGCGTCTTACCGTTGCAAGGCTTGTGGTCGAGAGAGTGCCAATCAATTGTGCAGGCTGTGGATACTGCATGTATACTGGATATAGCCGCTTAGAGTTCGCGAAGAAGATAAGCGGGGTATAAATGCAAAAATAAATAAATAAATAAATGAGAGACAACTGCTTACATTTGTGGGCCTTAGCCTTCTGAAGAATCCTCTTTCTGGCCCCCTGTTAAAAAAAGCTGCCCTCTCCCAGTGGACTGTTATGTCTGTGAGAAGCACGGGTGCGAATACTACTTGGGTAGACCCGAACAGCTTCCGCACCCACCCCGAAGCTCTAAAAAGGTGAGGTAGCTTGTGCTGTTCTACCTGGAAAATAAGAACCTGACGTGATCAGATTCCATGTGTGTTTGTGGTTCGGAGGAACTGGCATCTCTTTTGCTCCGTTGGTCTGGGTAGGTTTATGCTTGGGTTTATCTTGGCAGCTGTGCTCCGAGGACAAGTTTCAACTTGTCTTTGTGACAGGCCTCCCTCCTGCTTTCAAGAACAACAGCGTCCTTTCTTTGCACAGACGCTCTGCCGATTTATTGCTCTCTGCTTCTTTTACCGATTAATCATTTTGCTGATAAGTATCGCTTGATAAGGGAAGCGTTAAGGTAACGTAAAGTAATGCAAGCTTAGTAGGGTGGCTGGAGCTTTATTTTTTCCTCTTGCTTTTCCAGTTTTAAAAAGTGTAGCAGTATCCATGGTTGTTTTTTTTAGCACGTGATATCTTTAGTCATTAAATGGTTGCAGTATCTTTCCTTTCAGTGCTTAATTTTAATTGTTAGGATCTTGTAAGAAAAGCAAACGTGTCAGTTAGAACTTGGAAATATTGGCTGCTTATTGGTACTCTTTAATGATTATTGAAATTATTACATGTAATAGTTTGTTTGGGCACTCGGTCTCTAAAAGGTTCACCATCGCTGCCTTAGGATGCACTCTAGAAAAAGAACCCATTTCACAATCTATTTAAAGATTTATCAGCATTCCTATATCTGATTATTCTACATTTTTATTTTCTCTCACCATTTGTTGGTAAATAGGCAGTGGCGGGTATTTGGGTGTTGTATTTGTATATTTAAAAAAAATCTAGAATGGTCAATGCATTTCCTCTGCAATTCTGCTGAAACCTAATTCAAACACTGATTGCATTCTCGCAGGGAATTTCCCTATGATCAGTGATGACTTGGTCAATTCCTATCATCTCTTGTTATGTGTCCTTGACCTAGTCTGCAGAAATGCTCTGCAGTGCCCAAATCGAAAGGAGCTTCTGAATCCCAGTTTTAAAGGTATGCTATATTATGCATCTATTTATGTATATATATATACTCGGAGAGATACACACATACACATAAAATACCTGCATAACATAATGCTACCAACAATGGCACTCCATTAATTTCTCTTAATTTTTGCTTGGAATATGGTCATTAAGATGTCTTATTAAGGTCAGGGTGTAACAAATGGAAGGTACCCCGACTTAAGAGCAGCTTGACTTAAGAGTGGAAAACTTCCAGAACACGGCCAAACAGCCCGAAAAATTCAACAACTAATTGCTGTATTAACACCCAGGGTAGAGGTCCAGGTTTTGTTAATAGGTGGTGGTTTCACATTTATTCTTTAATGGTAAGAAGATACAAAAACATACACATTTTTTTCACTTCCCTCTCACTCGGCTTATCATCACAGGACTGCCTGAAGATTTTCATAATAAGGATTTTAAGCTGCTGTTTGAACCTCCTTGCATCATCGAAAAGCTTTGTTCCTTGCACGACGGCTTGGTTTTGGAAGCAAAGGGCATCAAAGAGCATTTCTGGAAGCCTTATGTCCGAAAACTTTTTGAGAAAAAGGTAAACGACTAAAGAACCAACGGTGCTTCAAAAATGGCTCCATCCCTTGCGCTAAGCATCTTTTTTCCTTTTTTTTTTTTTGCGTAGATTCTAAAGGGGAAGGAAGAAAGCCTGACAGGGATTCTAGATCCAGGAAACTTTGGGGAAAGCTTGTGAGTACCAGGAACCTGCGCTAGCTGCTCTCTGGAGTGATGCCAGAGGCTGCCTTGTTCTGCCTGTCCTCCTCTGGAAAGCCTCTCGCCTGACACTGAGGGCCTTGCTCTCCTATGCAACCCTTCTACTGTCTTCAAGCCATCAGGTCCTCCAGTTGGTACATTCCCAGTGCTCTTTCCGTAGCACTGTCAATGCACAGTATAAATAAAAGTCGCAAGAACAAGTCTCTTCTTGTTGTGACTTGGTTCTAACACTTGGGCAAAGGAGGAGATGGCACAGGTAGTCTCTCTTTTTCATTATTGAGTGAAATCCGTTTAGCCGGCATCAACTCTGGGTGAAAACATTCCAGCTTTTGCCTTCCATTTACAGAATCCATGGTGTCCTAACAAGAGGCATGTTTGTGAAGAAGCGCCTAGATTTTGCAAAGACGCTGCAAATTAAATTATACAAGACAGAGGCACTGTATCTTAGCAGCAGCAGAAATACATCTGCCGTTTCTGATAATGCCTGCCCCTCCCTGAAAGATTAAATTCGTGGCACAAAGAAGAGACTTCCGTGTCTCATATTTCACGGCCAACCCGGTTAGCTTTCTTGGGGTTTAGATGGTGTGGGAATGCGGACAGGACTGGAGAGAGAGGACACTGTTTGAGAGAAACCCCCATCCCACTGGGCAATGAACAGAAGAACAACTTTGGGTCTCTGCCTTTGACTGGACCAGGAGCTGGTGCTGATATTGCCCCATACATGTCAGTTACAGAAACAAAGCATGTGGCTTACTTACCGCCCCATAGCGCTAAAGTCTCTCTCTGGGTGGTTTGCAGTATAATTATGCAGGCTACACATCCCCCATCTCCCCCTCCCCTCCCCCCCGGGGTGAGCTGGGCACTCCTTTTACCAAACTTGGGAGAATGGAAGGCTGACTGAACCTTGAGCCTGCTACTGGGACTGAACCCCAGGTCGTGAGCACAGTTTTGGCTGCAGTACAGCAGTTTAACCACTGAGCCAGGAGGCTCGTATACAGTTCCCCTGTATTGTGTTCTCTGCCTACCCACCTCTTGATAGCAAACTCCTACTGTTTGTAAAAATTATTGTAATAGTTCCATATAAGACTGGATTGCCAGGTTAATTTTGTTTCCATTTTTTTATCCATTTTTTTTAAATCTGTTAAAAGTCTCATGGAAGAAATTACTGCTGTTATTGTTAGCACTTCACTGTTTCTGTGGAGCCGTTGCTGTTGCAGTTTTTATTTTATTTTAAAAAATCTACCTCTCCTGTAGCAAATCCATCAACAAGGCATACGAAGAGTACGTCTTGTCCGTCGGAAATCTCGACGAGCGGATATTTCTCGGAGAAGATGCCGACGAGGAAATAGGAATCCTGCAAAGGTGTCTGAACACGGCGTCAGGAGCGGAAACAGCTGAAAGAGTACAAGTGAAATGCCATTTGCAGGAGCATTTTGAGCGGGTGCGTGTGTGCGCCTTGAAGCATAATATCTCATTCTTATTCTTTAAATGCACTCCTCCTGGGCCTGCCCACTGCAGTATTAAACCATCTTGCCCTACCCTGCATGGAAGAGACTATCCTATGTCTGCAGGCGGCTATTCTATCCCTTCCCACTCTTATAATATCAAATAACTTAGTGTCAATAGTGGAGTCCTTTATGTTTTTAGGTACTGTTATATCTCAAGACTTAAAATGATCATCTAACATTAGGAGTATGATCAAGAAAGCACAACAAAGAATGTTTTTTCTGCGTCAACTTAGGAAGTTCAGACTGCCGAGTGAACTGCTGATTCAATTTTATAGAGGTGCTATTGAATCTATCATTTGTTCCTCTATAACTGCTTGGTTTAGTTCTGCGACTAAGCAGGACAGATATAGACTTCAACAGATAATTGGAACTGCGGGGAAAAATTAATACTACCAATTTGCCATCTTTTGTGGGATTGTATATACCACACAAGCTAAAAAGAGGGCAATGAAGATATATACAGATTCCACACATCCTGGACATAATCTATTTCAACTGTTACTCTCAGGGCAACGTTTTAGGGCATTGCATACTAGAACAACTAGATACAAAGATAGCTTCTTTCTAAGTGCTATCAAACTGTTGAATAATTAATTTTTTTCTTTCTCTTATTTTTTAAAAATACGTTATATTGTGTTGTTGTACTGTGTTTTTATTGTCGAATATATGATTCTTATATTTCCTTCTTGCATATGGAAAGCATTTTTTACCATAACAAATTCTGGATGTCTAGCCACACTTGGCCAATAAAAGGATTCTGATTCTGATTCTTGGCTCTGCACTAAAAACATATCCAGGCACAGCTGAAAGGGGACAGAGAATATTCACCTTTTATTGGGGAGTGACACTACTGGTCTGATGCCAGATTGGCATTAAATAGCAAAACCTGTGCTCTCACTGTAACTACGAGACCGTGGTGCAAAAGCCACTCCTACATTAACATAACACACTGTAATAATTCTCTTCCTTGAAATATTTTCCAATGTGCTTTCAACTAGGCAAAATCCTTTAAAATCGCCACACCTCTTACCGGCCGGAAATACATCAAGGAGAGCGATCTCTGCGCAAGCCCGCTTTCTGCTGCCACGTACAATTTGACACGACTCCACACCATGCTGACTGGCCTGAAAAATGCCCCTAGTGAAAATCTGGAGCAGATCCTCAGGTCAGTAAAATGGCTTGTAGCTTTGAAAAGACAATGTGATAGAGTAGAGAAATGATATGAATTGAGAGGCATTGCTCAGAACAGATTGAAGAGATGTATGGCTTCATGTGCAGGGAGGTGCAATTCTCTAGAATAAATGCTTCAATATTCCTCACTTAACTCACACACACTTGTTATAGAATAGTACATGCTTGCTATAGCTGTTGTTTGATTGCCCGTTCTTGGGGAATTAGTTTAGTCAAAATAGACGTGCAAAATATACCATGCAGGTTATAATCCTGCATCCATTCAAAACTAATAGGTCTGTTGTGGGGGGTGGAGCTCTCGTGTGAACTTGTAAGCAATCATACTGATGTTTTCCTCTTGAATTTGCAAGCGTAAAGGTTTCCCTTATTCTTTGCCAGGTCGTGTTCCAGGGACCCGTCTGTGTCGATTACCAACAGAGTGAAAGAAATGTATGAAATTTATTGTCAGAGGGTGCAGTCTCAGGGAGACCCAGATGGCTTCTCCAAAGGTAGGGCCATATTTTGCACGTACTTCAAACACTGTGTTGAAGGTTCCCAGTAAGAACCACATAAACTAGGACATGTATTTGGAATGAAGCCAATGAAAATAGGACCTGACCAAAATAATATATTTGAATCTGGCCTGTTCTGAATGAGAATGTAGAAGGCCACAGGTCCAGCCACATAATTTGGATCTGATTCCGTGGAACTACTCAGTGCCATCTAGGTCACAACTCTTGTGTTCGTACCATCTCTTTGTTTCAGTTGCCCTACTGAGCTAGCTGGAAAGTTACGGCAGTCCAAAGATCCACCCACTTGGACAAATATTGCCATATTGCCACTGGCAAGCAGCCGGTGTGTACGTATGCCAAAAACCTTCCACCCAGCCAGAAACTGAGCAGAATTCTTGGAGGGTTAGAACCAGTGGTTTGTAATTCAAATCAGAGGAAGGAAGCGCTTGCGGTGGGGTGGTGTTTATGTGGAATTCCTCCCCATGCCTTTCTCTTCTTAATGGCTGCTTGACTGGGAGCTGGTTGAATCCACACCCGGTGCTTGATCTTCTGAATGCTGAGCGGCCGGTTTTTGTTTTGCTTTCTTCTTCTAGATCTCGTTGGGAAACACTTCCACCTTGCTGAGGTCCTTTACTACAAGGTGCTCGAATCTATCATTGAGCAGGAAAAGAAAAGACTGGGAGATGCTGACTTGTCTGTAAGTAAGTTCTGTGGAATGGGTTTGTGTATTGCTGCTCAAGCCTGTGTGTTTTCTCGCAACACGACCTTCTGAGTGCCGTGCCAAGAACATTCAGGCAGTTCTGGTGCCTGCAGGCTGAGGGGCAATGACTCCTTCCTTCAGTGAGAGGCCCAGAATTGGCATAATTGCTCATTTCTTTGGTGGCTGGGGGGACGACTGACCGAGGGCTTGAGGTTCAATATTGTTTATCCAGAGCTGCCCTCCTGCTTCCTGCCTTTCAAAGCACACAGATGCGCTACTTTCAGCTGAAGTTCATTAAGCAGCCCGTTGCTCTAGTAAAATCCTTGTGAATCTTTATCCCATCGCAATCGTTGTGATGTTTAGATTGCATCAATCCGTGCGCTATCAGCAGGACTCTCTCCGTTCTCAGCTTTCCTTTGCATAGCATAAACCAATGGGTATTAATCAGACTTCTAAATGACTTGTGTACATCTTTCTCTTTCTTTTAAATCCTAGGTGATCCTTGAACATGATTTATTCCACAGATCTCTCATGGCTTGCTGCCTTGAGATAATTACTTATTCTTACAAGGCATCTGACAGATTCCCTTTCATCATTGACCTGTTTGATATTCCTGCTTTTCACTTTTATAAGGTAAGCCCTTTTGGTGGTCTCTGTTCTGCTTTGCTAACAAATGAACCTTTTTTTCATTGTTCCCCGAACTTTCAGCATCATTTGAACTTGTGGCTTTTATTGTAGGTGGTAGAGATTCTGATTAGAGCAGAAGACGGTCTTTGCAGGGAAGTGGTGAAGCACCTCAACCACATCGAAGAGCAGATTTTAGACAGTCTGGCATGGAAAACTGAATCCGCACTGTGGGACAAGATCAAAGAAAATGGCAATAAAATCCCAACCTGTGAGGAGGTGAAATAGGGTTATCTACTTCACAGCTGCACTTGGATAAGTTAGTTAATAACGTATCTTGCAGGGCTGCCTCTGAGGTTTTAGCAGAAATAGTTTCATAAACGGAGATGCTTGTTTTCAAATGTGAATTGAAAGACATTCCAAGCCAGTTTTCTTAGTATTTGGCAACAAATGGTTATTAGGCTGTGTCTAAGTCTTAAATCCTGCAAATATTGCTACAGATTGGCATTTTCCCCCAAGGGTGAGAAGACATGTTCCTTCATGGGATGGCAGTTGGGCACCACATAGTTGTGGTTAAAGGCAGCAATGGGCAAGGATCCCCTTCTTATTTCCAGTTGATCATCCCTTCATTCTCTCTTTGGCACTAACACACCCACAGACAAATACTGCATCGTCTCAAGGAGGTATCCCAACAGAGCTTTAAGCACACCTGTTCTCTTTCGCTCCCAAATATGAGATTTCCATCACCCTCTTCACAAGACCTGTCTTATAGAGCTTCCCTTCCTTGCTCTGCGGTCTGTGAAAACCCTGGTTTTGGCTGGCCTTAACAAGCCCCAACGTGGGGCGGGGGGAACCAGGAAAAAGTTGTAAGGTTTCCACAGGGAGCAGAGGTGGGGAGCGTCTTACATGGAATGTATGCATGGAATGCAGACCAAGCCACAGACAGCAGCTTTCAGAAGCATTAAGGTAAAAAGGTAAAGGTTCCCCCTGCACATGCATGCCAGTGGTGTCCGACTCTAGGGGCGGTGCTCATCTCCGTATTCAAGCTGAAAAGCCAATCTTGTGCAAGTCCATGGCTGACACGGCTTCAAGGAAACACTGCTTTACCTTCCCGCTTTTTACGGCGGTACCTATTTACCTACTTGCATTGACATGTTTCAGAACTGCTAGGTTGGCAGGAGCTGGGGTTCGCAGCGGGAGCTCACTCCGCTGCATGGCCTTCAACAGCATAAATCTTGCGTTTCCAGGTAATGCCGTCTCAGTGTCTCGAAAGGTCTGATGGAAACAGCGTGGCAGATTCCCCCTTAACCCCACGGAGACTTAATGAGGTTCGTGCTGAAACTGGAGCGCTGGGAAAGGGTAAGAGTTTGCCAATTTAGAACGGGTGGCAAGTTGTGCGTTCCGCAGAAGCAGCAGGTCCTGAACGCGGACCTCCATAGCATGGGGTTAGGAAGCCGAGCCAAGTCTTTCAAATGCAACAGTAGTTCATTTAAAATTGCAGTCTTTGAAATTATTTGTTAAGTGTTTCACTCATTACTATCACTGTTCTTACTAGACGCTTCCCTTGTTCTCTCAGTTTGGTAATTCTGGAGAAAAGGGTGAAAAGCAGAAAAAAAGACTGCAAAATAGGATATGGGATACAAGTAAAGATTTTGTATACCTCAACTCATCTTCCCTGAAAGTTAATCACACCCCAAAATATGTTTTCATTAATAATTGGGGTTGATTTATATTTTGCTTTTTGACAAGACTGCTAAAATTTATCACAAAGAGAGGTTTGTTGCAGTGCTTTCCGATGAAGGCTGTTACGCCCTAAGCAGATCCGATCTCGCCTGATTTCAGAAGCTAAGCAGGGTCGGCCCTGGTTAGTACTTGGATGGGCGACCTCCAGGGAATACCAGGTGCTGTAGGCTCCTGGAGTTGGAACTGGCAAAACCACTCCAGTATTCCTGCCAAGAAAACTCCATGGACATGGAGTCACGAAGATTCGGTCACGACTGAAACAACACATTACTGATTGCAGCCTTGTGGCAGTAGGTGGTATTTATCATATTTAAGGACAGGGACTTAGTATGGATTCTCAGCAGAGGTGGGCACGAACTACTGGTTCAACATCTTGTGCCGCTTCATTTAGCCAACAAACAAGTGTTCCGCAATTCAACATCCTGCTTCTTCTGGTAGGTGCACACACACTCAGAGGCAGCAACCAGAGGAGGCAGGGCAGAGAAGCCAGGCTGTTGCTTCTGAATGGTCGCCCTATTGAAGGGAGGCGGGGTTCAAGTGCCAAACACCTGTTCTGCTGCTAAACGACTCACCAGGCTGGCGGTTCGTGCCCATCTCTTATTCTCAGCCATCATCGTGAAAGTGCCTTTAAAACGTAACATTTTCTTTTATCAGAATAACCCTAGCAACCTGGCCGTGTTCAAATGTAAGCGTAGTCCTCACTGCGGTCTTGGGTTAATTTGTAAGCGAGAACTAGGGTTGGCTTGAGTGTTAATGGCATCCCCCTTGCCTTACAGGCCTCCCGTCTTCTCCGGCAATGCTTTATGAGAGATACAGCCCTCCGGCAAGCAACCCGACCAGGAGGAGATTGTTTGTTGATAACGACACCCCCACGGAGGCTCCTCGGACTCCAGCCAGGGTCTCTCAGCAGCCTGTGATTAGTACAGTGCCCGTACAGAACGTCCCCCAAGAAACGCTACCCGTCACTCCGGTGCCCGGGCAAACCTTAGTGACCGTAGCGACAGCCACCGTGACGGCAAATAACGGGCAGACGGTGACCATACCCGTGCAAGGTATGAATAACGTGTTGCTGCCAGATGAACTGGGTTTGTCTGTGAGGAGAAAAATAACCACACGGGTTGCTCCCTAGAAGAGGATTGGAGGGATGGGAACAAGTCAAGACACGTTATAAAATCAGGGTGTTTCCTGGTGCAAATGGATGGCGATGAGGCTGCTGGCAGCCCTTAATCTGATATTATAGTGCTTCCCCACCCCTGCCCTGAGGCTCCCAACGGCTTCCCAAGATTATTTAAGCCAGGCATGTCCAAACTTCGGCCCTCCAGATGTTTTGGGCCACAACTCCCAGAAGTCCTTTGCCATTGGCGATCTAAGCTTAGAATTCTGGGAGTTGTGGTCCAAAACATCAGGAGGGCTGAAGTTTGGTCATGCCTGATTGAAGCCATGAGTAAGGATTCTCATCAGCTGAGAGGAAGATATCATAATCCCTGTGCAGGGTGCCTCGACTCCTTCGCCTCCCTCTTTACAGGTATTGCCAACGAAAACGGAGGGATCACGTTCATCCCCGTCCAGGTCAACGTGAGCGGGCAGGCTCAACCCCTGACCGGTTCCATCCCGCCGCTCAGCGCCCAGGCCCTTGCTGGGACGCTGAGCACGCAGCAGATGGCCGGCGCAGGCCTTCACTTACAAGGCCAGTTCCAGCTGGCGGCTCTGCCAGGGGACCAGCGACAAAAGCAGCTGATGGGCAGCGGCACAACACCCCGGAAGGCCAGCTCCCTCTCGCTCTTCTTTCGAAAGGTACCTCCGCTCAGGAAGGGCACATGCGTTGCTCTTTTGCCGGTTGGGCTGGGAACGCTCTCAAGACTTCCCCCCCCCCTTTACAAACAAATCTGGCATGCAGAGAAGAATGGGATAATGTGCCCCCTTCCATGTAGTAGCGCCAAAGCTGCCCGCTTAGGTTTACTGGAGAGCTAGCTGGCTGTGGTTAAATGAAGGGGACAGAGAGTGGAGTGAGGATAGCCAAAAATTAGGAGTACATTGGACCGATGGCAGGTTAGGGCCCATTGGAAGGCCTAATTTGTGGTGGTGGTGGTGGTGGAGGAGGAGGAATCAATGATGTCTGCCCCCCATTCCATCTGCCCCAAGCTGTTTTGAGTGGGTTTGTAGCTGCGCAGGGCAAACATACCCTGAGATAACTCTTGACTGTCTTTTCATGATCTTCCAGCACTACTAAGACCTCTCCTCCCTTTGAAGGGGGTGTGAGAGAGAGATAATTGGTAGAGTTGTTTAAGCCGATGGTTTCAGGTTAAAAGAAAACAGAATTTCTGCTCAGGTTTCTGAAGGCTGAAGAAACGAATTTGGTCACGATCAGGGGCATGCAAGCAGACAATTCATAATGTTTTCATAAGAAAACTCACGAATTTTGCATGAAAAGCAGAATTTTAAAAAAGACATCTCATTTCAGTCTAACGCTGGTGGTATCTCCACCCCCCCGCCCTCAGGTGTTTCACTTAGCGAGCGTCCGTTTGCGGGATCTCTGCCTCAAGCTGGACCTCTCTGATGAGCTGAGGAAGAAAATCTGGACTTGCTTCGAGTTCTCGCTGGTGCAGTGCTCTGAGCTCATGATGGACCGCCATTTAGACCAGTTGCTCATGTGTGCTATTTATGTCATCGCAAAGGTAACGTCATCCGTCGATGGGGCTGTCGGACCTGAAACTGAGTAGATGTCGTAGTAAGTCAAGAAGCCAGATCTAGTAAATAAAGGATTTCTTTCTTTCTTTGCATGGCAGGTCACAAAAGAAGACACGTCATTCCAAGATATCATGCGCTGCTATCGGACTCAGCCCCAAGCTAAGAGCCATGTAAGCAAAGCTGGTTTGAACATAATGCCTGAGCCTCATTTTTCCAGTTACTCGCCCGGTACCTTGGTTCAAACTATGGGGTGTGTTTTTTTTAACAGTTGCACATATTTCTGTTGCCCAGGTACTGGAATGAATTTGACATGCGTTTTCCTCTCCTGCTTATTAGTCGTCATATATGTGGAGTCTGTCCACAGTCAAATTGGCCCTTTGGACAACTTCTCGGTGATTTCTGAGAAGCCCTTATCGCTGGCCAAAATCCTATGGGAGCGCATGAGACTAGATATCTGTCTCCTGCAACCACTCCCCGGCATCTGGCCCTTGAAGAACCCTGGTTTTAAGCCTGGAGAGGACACATCTCCATCATGGTTTGTAACCTGTGATGGACTTTTCCTCCAGGAATCTGTCCAATCCCCTTTTGAAGGCATCCAGGCTAGATGCCATCACCATCTCTTGTGGCAGGGAGCTCCACAGACTTCCACAGTTTCTCTGTCCAGGGAGAGTCTGCCTGCTCTGTTTGATACCTTCGGAGAGAGAAACCTTGTCATTTTTGGGGATGCACCTTTCATTCAAGTAGAGCTACATGCCAGTGTTATTTCTGCAGGTGCCTGACAGATGTTTTCCAGCTGCAAGGCCTCTGCCTAGCTAGGCATGTGCGCAGTGCTCCACAATAAAGAGTGCCCCCCTTTACATTCAGACTGAGCGACAACCGTTTCCTTTTTTTTGCAGGTGTATCGAAATGTCCTGATTAAAGGCCGAAGGCGAAGACATTCTGCTAGTAGTGACAGCAATAATCAACAGAATTCTCCCACAGACAGAAATAAGGAGAGAAGTAAGTGGTTGGTAAATGGTCACGTTTAGAAGGCTTTAAAAATGAGACGAAGAACTCTGATTTGGCCAGAGATACACCTTTGAAAAATCTGTTAATTTCCTTAGTTGTAGAACCCCTGGTACTGATGCAGATTCCCACTATTTCATAGTCATTGTTTCATTATAACCTGTTGCCAGACTCGGCTTTTGAGTTGGAAGGAAGTCTAGCGACAGATATTTCAGTTCCTTAGCAGTGGTTTATCCACTGGCCTCATTTTAAAAATATTGGCTGAAGATACCCTAAAATATGTGTTAGTTCTGTACACATTTACCTCATAGGACAGTCCCATCAAACACTACACGGGACAGGTCCGTCAACATCCACATGGTTGCACTGTGTTTTCCGTAAGGTTCTCTGAAGTTCCAGGCAAGAAACTCGTCGAACAGAAGACAGCCTGCCAGATGATCCTTCTGTTGAACAGACTAGAAATATCTTAGTATTCCAACGACAACAAAAAACTTTATGGGAGAGGAACTGGGATGAGATGTGCTTGCCGTAGCTGTGGTGGAGGAGGCGTTAGGAAGGAAAGTACAGTGCTATAATTTTCTGTGTTTTGGAGATCAAGTGGAGTGGAGATGTGTCCTAATGCTGGCTGGGTGACTTTAAATGAGTGTAAATGATGTTTGGCATGTGAATGTTGGAGTATGTGTATAGATGGTTTGTTCTTAAATTGTAGATTTTACGTCTTGGATTTTTATGCTGGGTTGTGTGAATGACTGACTGGATGGCACTTTTAATCTCGTTGTATTTATACAATGACAATAAATTGCATTCCAATTCCAATTCCAAATAAAAGAATCCTCGCCAGGGACTGCCTCTACTTTACAGCTTTTTAATCCTGTCCTCTTAGCAAGCAGGGATTCTAGTCCTGTGACGAGATCGAGCAGCACCCTGCCGGTCCCCCACCCTAGTAGCGGCCCTCCTACACCAACCCGCCTGACCGGAGCCAACAGTGATACCGAAGAGGAAGAGCGCGGAGACCTGATTCAGTTTTATAATAATGTCTACCACGACCAAATTAGAGACTTTGCCATGAAGTACTCCTCGGCCAATGGAGTAAGTAGCATTTCTTTCTTGGTAACGGCAGCTAGAGATGGGCACGAAACGAACAATTTTTCGTTTCCGTTTTTTGTTTCGTTACGTAATGAAACGACAAACGAATTTTGTCTCTAAAATGAAATGAAACGAACAGAAACACTGGAAATTTTGTCGTGCATTTTGTTTCCGTTACTGCAATATGAGTGAATTGCTTAAAATCGTTTAAAAAATCACAAAAAATAAATAAATTAAATAAATAAATAAATAAATAAAATAAATGGTAAGGAAATGGTAACGAAAACGATATTTTTGCAAAAATTCACGAAAAACGGAAACAAACCGAAACTGACCCGACAAACGAAATGCCATTTTTTTTTTATTCGTGCCCATCTCTAACGGCAGCGGTTGGTTTCAGGGACTCGAGAAATCCTTTGTTTTTAGAAGTCATGCGTTATCCTTGACACACAGAGAGGACCATTGCAGCCCAGAAGTTAACACTTCCATCAGAGATCCATGAAGTCGGAAGGGTGGTTGTCCAAATTTTTCTTGAATGCCTCCATTGTTGGGGCACTCGCCACATCTCGTTGTCATTGGTTCCATTCCCAAGCAGATTTTTTCCTGATATTCGACCGATATCTTGCTTCCTGTAACTTGAGCATTCTGGGTTGATTATACCTTTAAAAGCTCAGCACATTACTAGTGATCCGCTTGTGCTCCTTTAGTCCAGAGCTGTAGGGGATAGCTCGTGGTCTTCAGGAAAACCACATCGGAGGGACTCGTCTGGCCTTGGGTTTTTGCTTCGTTGGGAGCCGTTGTAATTTGAGAAATGCCTTGATCTCTTTCCTCATCTATTGCAAGTACCTGTTTGGATATGAATACCGTGTGGCCTGCAGACCAAGGTGGGAAAGTACCGTTGTTACAGGGGGAACGTAACCCACTCGAGGGAGCAAATTATTTTATTTTCTTCAGCAGTCCAATGAATTTTCAGCTAGCTTATGGACTCCTTCGAGGCAGGTTATTTTGAATAGGGTCCCAAATGGTGTTCATGCACAGCCCTGCCAGCATTCCAGCTTTATTGCTGCCAAAAGTGAAATGGCAAACATGCCTTCTTTTCCTGTATTTAGTTCTGTTACCAATCACCGGGAACCAACCCAGATCCACTGCACCTTCATTTCTGTATTCCCAACAGCTGCAAATTAATTTCCTCACTTTTCTCTTGACAGTCTGAGCCGCCGCCTCTTTCACCCTACCCTTTCGCAAGGAGTGGCTCGCCGCGCAGAATTCAGCTGTCGCAAAACCACAAAATTTACATCTCCCCTCACAAAAACGAGGTGGCGCTGTCTCCTCGTGAGAAAATCTTCTACTATTTCAGCAGCAGCCCATCCAAGGTAGGCGCCAACACTGTGCAGCACAAAATGTTTTCAAGGTGATGCCACTTTTACAGTTTAGCAAGATAACCCATTATTCAATATTTTTTGTACTGTGAGACTGCTTGTGTTCTTTCCTTGGTATGGAAGGCAAACGTGTAATAACCATGGGAACCCAGATACAAATAGTTCACTCGCTTATTTATTTTATTCTGCCTGTTCTCCTGTAAGAGTGTTTCTTGAGTTGAATGAATAACCAAACTTGTGTAGTAGTTAGAACTAACTATGTCTGTGAAGATTCTCAGTCATCCAGGTAAGTTTATCTGGAAGTTGAGTCATGGCTACTGGACTT
>JAHTLZ010000213.1:7404987-7424158 GCA_023846285.1 Phrynocephalus versicolor | reverse complement strand
CAGTAGCCATGACTCAACTTCCAGTTAGAACTAACTAGTTAGTTGGTTCTGAAGGTTCCCACAAGCCTGCTAAAGGTACTTGACATAACCTCCTAGTACAGATTTCTGATTAGTCATCTTTTGACTTGTTACCCATGTTCTCATTCAAGCCATGGTCCTGAGCACTGTGCTGAACTAGTACGGTGCCACCCTGCTAAAGAAACTTCACCAGTGTTTCTTGCATCCAAGGCTAGGCAGCATCAAGCTCACGATTTCCCCCTCCTTGCGCTCTGTTTTCAGAGGCTTCAAGAAATCAACAGTATGATCAGAACTGGGGAGGCTTCGGCCAAGAAGAGGGGCATTGTCCTGGAGGAGGGGGCCGAATCGCCAGCCAAACGCATGTGCCAAGAAAATCACACCGCCCTCTTGAGGAGGTTACAAGATGTGGCCAACGACAGAGGCTCTCACTGACCAACAACTTGCACGGCTGGAGATTTTGACTGGTCTCCGGTGGTCTTTCGCCAACGGCCACGGAGCTGGCAACCTCTCTCGTCCTGGAGGCGCCGGCCACAAAGAACTGGCAGGCATCACTTCCGGCACAGATGAACACCCATGGTCCAAGCAGCGTCTGTCTCCATTGTTGCAAGGGGCTACGGGACCCCCTGAGCCGACTTCGGCAGGGCGAGAGGCAGAAAAGGAAACCGCTCCTCCATTTCTTGTGGCTAAAACCGAAAGTGCCACGCCACATTTGCTTAGGAATACTGTATTTGGGTAGGGTGTGAGAGTGCGTATATGCAGCTGTAGATATCCAGCTGCGGCATTTTTAACTTATTTGGCAGAATTAAGAGTTCTCTGAGAACTGGCGATAACTCATACTCTTGCATTAGTTCAGACTGCATTTGTGTTTTTGTACTATTTTGTAAACTATCAGTGTAATGCTTGGGATTTGGGGGGGGGTGTTTAGAAAAAAAATCACATAGCAGTGGCAGAACAGATGTTGTGGTCTGACACAAACGAACACCCCCAGAAACAGGAGTTTTGTTGCATTTTAAACTGGCAGTGGTAAGGAACCTAGTTAGGGCCACCTTGGAGGTAGAAGATCAACAGTCTATTTTTAACTACCATGAGGGAATACAGAGCTTGATTCCAGCTTTCTTTCAGCTGCCCTTCACATAATTATGGTAATATAGAGACAGTATGTATAGGCAATATGTTCTGATGATGTTGGGGATGTGTGTGCGTTGTGTTAGCTGTGCAGTGATTCACAGTGAACTGTCAGAGAAGAGCGCTTCAATAATTCTAAAGCACTGTTTTGAAATGCAGATAATAGTTTGGCTCCTTTGCAATGGCACTTTTAAATATATATATATATATATATTAAAATAGCCAAACCATAAGATAAAATTTCTGTTTAAACTGTTTGAATTGTATTTATTTATTTTTAAGAAAGTAGACCATGGCAATTCTCACCTTGGATGCATAGTTTTTAACAACGCAATTGTCTTCCCTGCATTCGAAACTGTGCTAAGTGTTAACAGTTTTGGACAAAAGTATAGATAATCCCCTGTATCCTGCAGCGTTTAATCAAAAAGAAGAGGCTGCGTTGTGACCTATTTCAGTAAGAAAATCCGACACAAGGTCTCTTTGACAAGCAAGTCTGAATAAGGCGGCATAGCAAGTATTTGGAGTTGCCCTGCGTTAGAAAAATGGTCAGCTAGATGGCACAGGACTGTTAATTTTTTTGCTAAATTCCTTGTAGATTTAGGCTGTCTTGACTTCATATTCCTCATCTTCAGCCAGGACCCATTAAAGATCTGTATCATTTGAATGAAAATGAGTATATCTGTCCATTAAGAAATGAAATGTGCACAAAAGAACTGATTTTCTTCAACAACTAACCCATCCACAGCTTATAATAGATTCATAATTAAGCTGAGCCGTTGGCTCAGTTTTACATAAAATCAAAATCTCTCATGCAGAATTCAAGGAAGGAATAAAAGTTTGTGATCCCTGGTGTTTGTCTGCAACCCTGCTGGCAGAAACCTAAGTGGCCAGTAGAGTGCTGAAGTTGCTGCCCTCTAACGGTCACCCCAGAAGGACACAAACACCCAACTTGGTATGGTTTATGCCTCCTCTTTCTCATGAGTGGGCCAGCAAAATGAGGATGTGGGCTCAGACTACCCCTACTCTGATTTAACACCGGACCACAAAGGCTTCTATTAGGTGTGAGCTTTCTCCCTACGCTGACAGCATTCTATGTGGGCCTGAACTCCCTTGGTTTGGCTTGTGTTAGTTGTCCAAAATTTATACAGGCATCCACTTGCTCCTGTATGTTTCTTTCATTGGAAGTAGAGATGGGCATGAATCAAAAAAATGGCATTTCATTTGTTGTTTGGAGGGTTCGTTTCCGTTTTTCGTGAATTTTTGCAAAAAAAATTGTTTTCGTTTGTTTCGTTACCATTAATTTCAATTTTTTGTGATTTTTTTATGATTTAAAGCAATTCACTCATATTGCAGTAACGGAAACGAAACACACGACAAAATTTCCGTTGTTTCTGTTTGTTTCGTTTCATTTTAGAGACAAAATTCGTTTGTCATTTCGTTACGTAACGAAACGAAAAAACGGAAACGAAAAATTGTTCGTTTCGTGCACATCTCTAATTGGAAGACATCAAAGATCACATCTAAGCCTCTTGGTATGCTAAGTATGTACCTTGCAAGGAGGTTACCGCCCTCCTTTCAAAGTTGCTCTCTGCTGCTTTACGGAAGGGGAAAAATTAGGAATCTGCATAGGTTTCATCACAACAATATCACTAGGAATACCTGTTTTAAGATGAGAAAGCCGCATAACACAAGTTATTCCAGAGAAATATAAACATACTAATCTGAAAGGCAAGACACCTATCTTTTAAAAGCTGTATACGGAAGAAAACTAGTAAACGAAACCCTTTCGTCACTGCTGGCACCAGAGAAGAATGCTACTCTACAAGATACTGAAAGCGGCAGAGAATCTTCAGTATGCCTTGACATCATTAGACTTGAGCCCCTGTATGCATGCAAGACCAATAAATAAGACTTGAAAATGATTATCTTGATATTGTGACACATTTCTGCTTCGAAGACAGACAGGCTCGCTTGTCCCAATCGGGAGCACTCCTCAAGGCGGCTTCGAAAACGTGCTCCAAAGTCAAAGATAAAGAGGCCTACCTTTCTGGTGATGGAAGTCCAGAAGTGCTGCCTTGTTGGCCTCTTGTTTCCAGGAAGGTGTGCAACTTTGAAGAACAGCTGCATTGATTGCTAGGGAAGAAACCCAGCCTGCTCCCTGCAGGTGACGGCGTGTGGGAGATGAGTCTTAATCCACTTGGGAACGCCCCCTTGGAGGACCAGCAGCCCGTGGCTCTCAATTTGGCAAGCCATTTTGGTCAGGCCCTCGAGCAGCACTGGTCGCTGAGGAGCCCCAACTGGGAGGGCCCCCCGAAATGAAGGTTGTCACCTTGCCACTGCCTACTCTCTGCCTGCAAGAAGACTTGGGAATCACAGGATCTGGTCCTCAAACTCATGCAGACTAATATCTTCAAGAAAGACGAGTGACAAGACTAGACATTGTACCACGATTGGACTTTTATTTTTTTTTAAGATGCCACTATTAACACATAAGTCACATTAGCTCCGAGGCAGCCCCTCTAGGTCCTCTTGGAAGATTAATTAAGCCAAGAACTGTTCACCACAAAGAGCTTCCGTTTTCATTCTAGTGGTTTTTAAAAAAGCCCAATGGCTCTACCATCCCGACAATGTACGCTTTTAAGGCTGCCTCTAATATTACTTTGACACATCTTAAGGCCACTGGTTTAAGATGCATGCCAACATCAGGAAGAAAGAGTTACAGATGTATTCTCTTGACATTCTTTTGAGATTTCCCCGTTGTGCGTCTTTGTTACAAAAGGAAAAACAAACGAAAACCCAGCGTAACTCCTTCTCTGGACGAGGCTTGCAAACAATAGGGATCAAGGTCTCAAGACTGTGGAGCAAGTGATATTAGGAGCAGCCTGTAGTGACGTCTATTAGGGAGAGGAGAGGAAATTAAGATATGCATCACCATACATGCCAATCTCAATCTTTCTGCCCCTAAAAAGGCCTGAAGAGAATTAGATCCAACTATTTACAAATTCCATATCCTAATATATTTACAATAGAAACCAATGCATTTAAAAGTGTTTAAATATAGTATTTTACTCTGCTATATTAGTTTACATAAACACAGATTACCTCTGGAACGAGTTTTTCCTGCCTGCTCTCGACTATTTTTTTTTTTTATAAAAAGAAAGCTTAAAAGTAACCCTAGTTAAGAACCCCCCAGGGCTTTTATTACAACCCTGAGGCACGACCCACCCACAGCGGACTTGGCCATTAACAAGTCCACCAGCATTGTTAAGAAATACATCCCACCTGCAGGCTGCAACTTTAAAATCGTACATGTAAAAACACCGAGCAATGCCACAGAACAGCTTTCGCTTGAGTCACGGCTACTAGCCTTTTACTCTTTCACTAACTCCAAAGTCAAGAAGGAAAGCCGCCGCTTTTGCCGTTCGGCAACTGTTCCGTTTCCCCCCTTTCCTGCAGGACGTGTTGGGCGCTTCCTTGCTTGCGCGGGTTAAGTGGGAAGACTCTTGTCTTCTTTGCTGAAAGGCTGCACTGAGCCAGGCTTCACCCAGGACAAGCCAGAAACTTGCATACTCTTATTCTGTTGATCCTCTGCCTTCTACTCAGAGGGGAACGGGGGAAAAAGAAAAGAAAAAACCCATGGTTTAATCATCACTGACTTGCTGATCCATAAAACAGAACATGTGTAAATAGGGCTTTATGATCCTTGATCAGGATGAACTAGTAATGCACTCAATCCCATCCCAATATTTTTTTCATTTAGCTAGATGGCACAAGCAAAATAAAACCTGGGACGGACTGATCCATTTCCCATACCTTCTGAGTCAACATCTTCTCTCTTGCATCATCGTGTACAGCTGGGTTCCATGGAGAAAAGCTGCAAAACGCAAACAGAACGTAAGCCTCCAACGCTGCCGTTCTTCAAATCTGAATCGCCCAAAAGGAGGTGTACACACACACACACACACACAAGGAATACAACCATCCCACCAGGCTTATCTGCTGGATGTGACAAATGCATGGCATTAATTTATGTATTTTATTTATTTTTTCAACTTATATGCCGCCCACTACCCAAAGGTCTCTGGGCGGCTTACAATCAAAAGAATCAATACAGTTTAAAATAGTTAGAAATAGAATATCCATAAATTTAAGAAGAATTTTAAAAGCACAAGGCAAGACTGTTGCGCTGAAAGGATTCATCACCCCACAGATGGTCTCTGTGACTTGGTTTCCATAGCAAAAAATAAAAATAAAAAATCTTAGCCCAGCTTCAGCTTATGCTAAGATGTGGAGCAAGAAGGGGCTGAGAGCAAGCTTTGAACACCGTGTCCATGTTGCTTGCACGGATCAGACACACAATTACAAAAAAGGTATTTATCCCTCACATAGCCTGGTGATGAAGGGAGGCAACCTAATTGAAGTTAAGGCTTTCGTTGCCTTCGGGTCTCAAAGATGTCAATTTGAGAGGAGTTTCGGTGCCAGAACCGCAGTAAGCCTGTACAGTGGGAGGCGAAACCATGCTATGGTGAGGGGCATGGTAGGTCAACCCCCTGATTTTATGGCTGCCTACCTGATCGCATAGGGATCCTCTATTTTAGGTGGATCAAATAAATGACTGCTGCATAATCGGACACTGTCCACCACTTTACTCTTGAAAAGCTGGATATCCTTTTCATACCTAAATGAGCAGGAAGATAGATTGAGACAGAAATGCATCTCAGGATTCTCTCCAAAGCGACACAAAGGTTAGGTAACAAAATCAAAACCAGACTAGGGGTGATACCTTCATGGGCTGCTAGTAGAAAATTTTTTAAAAGTTGCTGAGATTTCGAGAGCAAGCTCTCTTTTTCAAAGCAGGTATCAAACATGGCAAGGGATGTCATTTGCCAGGACAGGGTTCTTAAAAGTTCGCATGGCAAGAAGGATGCCAGAGGTGAGGATTCTACGCTCTTAGTGAGATGCCTGCAGCATCTAGGAAAGGGTTTTTAAATAACAGCCACAACAATAAAAAAAAAAAAAAAACATTGACCGATCCCACTCAAACAGACTGAACGGACCTGAACAGCTTAACAGGCTTGGCTTCCAGCTAGAAACTTAATGAAACAAAAAATAATGGAAGTAGTCCTCCGTAAGGCCAGTTCCCTATGTTCCGAATGGGAAGACGACAACCAATGGAAGCCCCTCTCCCTCCCCACAAGACTTACAGGACAGCAGCTTCAGGATTCAAAGGGCTGTTTGTGTCGATCTTGTAGAAGACCCTGCGAGCGTACATCAGGATCTGCCAGATGTGATTGTGGTTCCGCCTTTAGGAGAAGCACACGAAAGCCACGGGAGTACTTTTAATGGAGTGTCCAAACACAACCGCCCCCTCCGTTTCAACTCTTAACCCCCCCTGCACTGACCTCCACTTGGCAAAGGCTCTTTTCACGTCCAGTTCACCTGAGACGGGATCTACTAGCGGGTGGAAGATGGGCAGATCAAAAACCAAGCGCTGAGAGAAAGAGAGAAGGAAATGAACATTTAACTAAAACACACACACACACACACACAAACACACACACACACACACACACCAAATTTGCAGAATAACCCATCAACCTACTTAGGGAGGACAAACCTTCTACATTGCAAATGCTGCCCTTGTCAGTCAGAGGCATGATTTTTAAAAGCCAAAAGACCCATTAAGAAATAATTTACCACCCTTACGCACAAGAACACCCTTCTAAATAATGGCCTTCCTATGAGACATTGACAGGTACTTTGGGACTGCAGTGCCCATCCTCCTCTCCCCATGGGCGATCTTAGCTACACCTCATGGGGTCTCAAGAGTTCAGTAACACTGACAGAATCCAGGGTGAAAGGGAAGATCCAGGATGAAAAGAGCTGAAAATCTGAAAATCCAGTTTTAGAGGCGTGGGCATCCGGTTTCACCTCAGGGGGCACAGAATCCATCGTCTTTCTCAAACTCGGCAGGCAATTTCACAGGACGCCCAAGTGAATTCTGCAGTGAATTTTGGAAACAAAAGGTTTCAGGCTCTCCCCCTTTAAAGGAAAGGGGCAGAAGAATGCAGTGGCCGGAAGTCAGATGGATTCCAGTGGCCAGATGTGACCCAGAAAACCAGCCCTCTCCTGGGTTTGCAGACAGACAGCTATGTATCCAAGACAACTGTGAAAGCTCCTTCTGGTCAAACGTAAAGCAAATGCAGTACCCATGCAGTACTCCACGAGCCTTATCTTATAGAGATCTGAACAGACCTCCAGTTGGTATGTTCCCTGATGGAGATGCATAATTAAGTTTCCACAAGTGCACCAGAAGCACCGGTGAATCTCCTTTCAGAAACTGGAGAAATCCCCTTCTACCTGTCACACCCTGGTTTGTTTCTAGACTCATTTCTAATGCTCAAAAGGCAACTGGAAACATCACCGGAAATAGAAGCATAACATGAAGATAAAGATGAAAAACACACTGTTCAGACACCGTGCTCTTCCATAAAATGCAGCATTTTTTAAAATATTAATTTTAACGGCATGGTTGGCCGACACTGTCTCATCTCCATTCCACATTAGGATCTTAAATAAATTTCCCTTCAAAGCTTCCCAAGGATTCTCTTGCATTTCATCGCCTTCCTGCCCCCAGAGATCTGCCAAAAAGTTCTTCTGCCAAGAACCATGAAAGCATCTGAGGCATGGCTGGATCTTTTATTATTATTATTTTTTTTTAAGCTTTTTGGGAGCTGCCAATGCAAACGCAAAGGGAAGCCAAAGCGGTAAAGAGGAACATTCCGCCACTTGTCCCAGGGCTTCTGATTTTTAGGACCAGCTTTCTGGGACTGGGAGGAGGTTTCCTGAGTCCTGCCAAGACCGATGGTTCGCTCCGTTCTTGCAAAGGGCTGAGGCCAGCAGGAGATGTTCCAACCAGGATACCTCTTCCGGACCCGTCTCACTAGAAACTCTAAAAGCAAACATTGCTGGTGATTGTCCAGGCGTTCTTGGAACTGCACTTCCCATCATCCTCCGCCAGCAGAGCCAACCGTGAAGGCTCATGGGCACTGTAGTCCGAAAATGCCCGGAGGGATTGCAAATTGCTCACCCCCTGCTTAAAGCATGATCATCATGTAATGGCTAAGAAAATAAGCCTTTACAAGGGCAGCTATCAGTCCAAAGCTGATTTTCTTGCACTTTAATAAACTACAGTAACCCCCTGCCCCTGTCTATCACAGGGGTTAAGGACTGACCTGACCTGCGATCATAGAAAATCCATGCTATGCAGATGTAGGTCAGATTGGGCCTGGGGGGGGGTGCAATGTTTAAAATGTCTTTAAGCAACAGAGCTCCTTTGCTGAAAGCATTTTAAACATCACGTGCCGCTTCCCTGCACCCCGGAGAGTGGGGAGAAGCGGTGTGCGATGCCTCCATGGAGGCAAGCCCCAGGCAGTCTGCTCTACTTACAATTTAATTAATTAATTAATTAATTATTCAATGTTTTACATACGGCACCTCTACTTCAGAGTTGTTCACCTTAAGAGCATGCATTTGGAACAGATTAAATTCATAAGGAGAGGCACCCCCGTATGTTCAAACCTCCCAGAGCATGCTCTAGCACTATGGGGTGCCATACAAGTTGAACCAACCTTTTACATTTGCACCATGACCTCTAGCTAGCTCTCGCTTACAAGCTTTTTCTGGATCATAACTAAAAAATGGTGTAGGAAACCTTTTGACTGATAAAAACACCTTCAATAACCACTCAGATTAAAACACAAACACAAACATTACAACCAATGTTGGGAGGTTTCAGTCCCATTGTTACTTACTGGGCATTCCCCGTCCGGGTAGTTGTCAGGGATGTAGACTGTAAATTTAAAGACGCCATCCTGGTACAGCCCATGCCTTATGAATATTACCCCGAACCACACTGTTAGGGTGGGAAAAAGGAAGCCGATGAGCAGAGGCAGGGGGGAAATTTGTGTCAATGTTCAGAAGCTTTAAAAGCCTGAAGTTTTACCACTTACTTAACGCGGACTGGTACGATGGTTGCACGTAGACACCCGGCAACTTCTGTTTCACAACCAACGTACTGTAAGGGAAAGGAAGCCCATAGAGTTACCATTAAAAGTGTAAGAGCCCCCGTGGCGCAGTGGTTAAATGCCTGTCCTGCAGGTAAAACTGTGCTCACGACCTGGGGTTCAATCCCAGGTAGCAGCCTCAAGGTTCACTCGGCCTTCCATCCTTCAGAGGTCAGTAAAATGAGGACCCAGCTTGCTGGAGAGGGGGGGGCAATGTGTAGCCTGCATCATGTAATTAAACTGTAAACTGCCCAGAGACTACTTGAAGTGGTATGGGGCAGTATATAAGCAGAACACTTTGCTTTTGCTTTTCATAAAAATGAATCTACCCACAAAAATGTCACAGCCATGTTGGGGAGACTCTCTTCAACTCTGAATGGCCAAGCGCTGGTCTCTTTAGCAATGTTCTCTTGGCCCCCGAATGTTTTAGGGATTATTCAGCCTATTTAAGGCAGGGATGTTTCTGTTGGGAAGTCTCCTCCCATTCCATAGGTGTGTCCGCACACAGAGAAAGGGAAAGACAGTCAGAGAGAGAAAGAAAATGTTCTTTTCTTTATCTAGAAGAGACTTTGTTGGACTTTGGAGCGCAGATAGAAAGGTCTCCCCTAAAGCCTTGCAGCAACACAAGGCAGGTCAGACAAGGTTCACCTGATGCCAGAGAAGCTGAATGAAAGCCAGTCACACAGCAAGGAGTGGTATTAGGTTGCAGGAGCATGGGAGAGGCGCCATAAACGCAAGACAGCTGACTAGAGCTATGAAATGGATCCAAATGGCCCATAAAACCAGATTAGCTTGAGGGGTCTGCCTGGCAGGAATAAAAGCCACGCAAATGAGCAGAGATATAACACAAATTATGGGTAAAAACGTTGTTAAGAGAAATGATTCCTGGAAGTATCTGACGCTTTTCTACTGCTGAAGAAGCAGATTGTTATCTGGCTAGTGTCCAGATCAGTCAGTGCTCAGGCCCAACTTAAGATCCCACCCCGAGTTTCATAATGGAGGCAATGAAATGAAACAGTGGCCCTCTTTTAAGATGTCAACAGAAGGGTCCATCCAACACACAAGCAAAGGGAGCAGGCTGGTTCTTCACTCCTTGGTCCTAGCTCACGACCCATGGAGAGCAAAATATAAAGAGGAAAGCCACTTCTAGATAGATGGACTGGCTCTCCGTGTAATCAGAAACCCTGAAATACTATGGATCCTCACCCCATGCTCCATGTACAGATTCTGCAGACACGGTTCAGATTAAACCTGTTGCAGGACACCCAAGGACAACCTATTCTGTACTGCACAAAGCACCTCTCCTTCCATTGGCTTGATATGCAGAGAAAACCTGCAAATCAAGGGCTGAGGATGTCTTTAAAAGGTGTATGGATTACCACCCACTCTTTAAAAAAAAAAAAAAGAATTCAACGCATAGTATGAGCATACTGCAGCTGGAAGAGAAAACACCCAAGGCTTAATCATCACCAACCAAAAAGGACTATGAGAACAAGAAGTGGTTGTCTTCCCAACACAGCAGCATTAACGAATGGAATGTTTGTCAGTCACCCAACGACAATAAAACAATCAGCATGCATAGCATTTTGCCAGAGCAGTGTGCCTCGGATAAGCCTTCATAAACACGCTTTTTGATCAGCTGAAGCGTACAAGCCTGTTTAATTGAACCAAGCCGGGCAAACAAGACAGGAATAAGCCCCGCCACCCATTGTAGCTGGAGAAAACTCTGCGTGGTGGAAAGCTGAACCGAGTTCAACAGCACGTTTTGATTTACAGCCCTTGTTTTTCTGCGTCACGTTGCACGTAGAAAAAGGAATTACCATTTTCTACGTTGGCTTTCTCCTTTTTTAATGAGAGGAGGACACGATGAGAGTTATTTCCTGGGCAACTTTTCAACTGTTCCCAGAAGAGTTGCTAAGATGATGAAAAGGCTGAGGCCTGCATTGTGCTGTAGCCAACAAGGTACAGGGGCAGCCTTAACCGAATTTGCTACAGGTCAGCTTACATCAAATGTTGTTGCTGTTGTTTAACAACAGAGCTGGCCCAAAATGAAGACTTTCAGGCCAGCACGTTGTAGACCCTACTAGCTTTTCAGAAATGTCTACACGGACCATGCATGGACAACAAGGAATTTGCACCACCCTAATCCAGGCATGTCCAAAGTCAGGCCCAGGGGCCAAATGCAGCCCGTTTTCAAATTCTGAGCAGCCCACGGCTTCTTCTCCCCACCGGCTCAGCCTGTCACGCATCCCTGCCAGCTGGCCCCTCCCCATACCGGACGGAGGACTTAGCTTGCAGTTTTATGGTTTGCCTGCCCTCCGTCACTGTCCATCCCCCCCAGGCACCTGCCCAGCCTACCCACCCCCAGTTCCATTGCTGCAGGATCCACCCCGCCTCCTTGCATGTTATAGAGACTTGTCCAAAGTCTGGCCCGGGGGCCAAATGCGGCTGAATGGTCGGCCCCCAAACATTTTCACTTTACCAAAATCTGGCCCTCCTTGCAAAAAGTTATCACTTGTAGTCAGAAGCACTTTCAGACAGAGCTGCCAGTTATGACACTACAATGCACTGCCGTTCAGTTCCTTCCCTTGGCTATGGGTTTTGCGCATGATTTATAAGCAGTGATGTGCCCGCTGGACAAGGCATCAGAGGAAAATATGCTACTGTGGCCCAGCATCTACTCTCCTGACTTTGGGTGCCACATAGAAAGGATCCAGATGTCCCTGAGATGTCCACAGAGTGATTTACCATTGGGTACATTCCCAACTACCTTTTTCCAGGAGCCGAACACTTAAAACAAACAAAAACAAAACACTACCCTTCTGCATTGAAGAGAACAGCGGAATCTCCTTCAATGATAAACATTTGTGGTCAGTCAGCATGCAATATATTAGCTGCGGTGCTGCTTCAGAAGATCTGAAAGCAGATGCCCCAGTCAAGATTTGCATGGAATTCTTCCAAATGCTCAAAAGACTGAGAAGGGGGTCAAACCTCAGAACAGCAACCAGAAGGAAACCTTTTGAGATGACGTCGACACATCACTGGCTGAGAAGAGAGTCAGTGCTACCGAAAATGTAAGCCGCCAAGTTACAAGTGAGCACAAAGCAGGTGATTTTCAGACTGTTCACACACATCACAAAGAGAGAGAGAGAAAGAGAGAGAGAGAGAGAGAGACTTACAATTCTGCCAGAAGGGAGTACTCTAAGTAGAAAGGTCCATAAGAGGCATGTGTTCCATTCGTAGACTGGGCTGAGAGGGCAGGAGAGGCGGCCTTGGTCATGGGGACCACATTTTTGGGAATAGAAGGCAGCTGCTTTTTCGGAGCGGTGCGAGGAGGACTGCTCTTCACCTCACCAACCAGAGCTTTTTCTTCTGTTTCAGGTCTCTATCAGAAAACAGAAAAGATTCGTTCCATTTATGTCCCGGAATTAAGAGCACCACCTCATTTATTTTTTACTGTACCAGAACTAAAATTGCGACTTGCAGAAAGAGACAAACTGCCACCCCAAGGTACCACAAAATACCAGAACTAGGGGACGTACAATCAAATTGAGGGCTGGGAGAGTGAGAACAGACAAAAGAAAATATTTTTTTACCCAGCATGTTGTTAGTCTGTGGAACTCCCTGCCACAGGATGTGGTGATGGCATCGGGCCTGGATGCCTTCAAAAGGGGATTGGCCAGATTCCTGGAGGAGAAGTCCATCACAGGTGACAAACCATGATGGAGATGTGTCATCTCCAGGCTTAAAACCAGGGTCCTTCAAGGGCCAGATGCAGGGGAGTGGTTGCAGGAGACAGATATCTAGTCTCATGCGCTCCCAGACGCATCTGGTGGGGCCACTGTGAGATCCAGGAAGCTGGACGAGATGGTCCTTTGGCCTGATCCAGCAGGGCTCTTCTTATGTTCTTAATAATAATATTCTTAGAACTGCAGATTCTAGAGGTAATCAGGTCCAGCGCTGTTAAGGAGTCCCCAGTGGAGAACTGATCTCTCAGCCTGTGACTTTTCAGCCAGGCAGCTAAACCTCAGAGCTATCCGCCGTTCATGGGGAGGATACCGTAGAATTAGCTCAGCTTTGTGGGAAAGAACATGTTCTAATTTGTAAAGATCCGTGTGAATGTACTTGACCCAACAGATGCTCTTAAGTTGTTTTTTTTATTATTATTTGGGGGTTATGCTTTATATTTGACCCCATGATAATCACTGATAACCTGCAATATGTTTTTGATTAGTACTTCACATTCTTTAAGACAACTGCCCAAACATACTGAAGTCCCAACAAGCTCATGCGAATAGAGGAATATTAAAAAGCATGTTAGATAGTCCCGCTTTTCTAACAAGTCATACCTTGCGTGTAGAACTTGTAGACATGCTCCAGAAAGGGTTCATAACGTGTATTCCAAGTACAGAGCTGTAAATATGCTATGCTTCCCAAGTGTCTCGCTTTCTGGGTTTACTTTCTGTCCTGGAAATAGGAAAGAAGTCACCAGATGGTTATCTAGTCAACCCCAGAGCAATGCCACCTTAATAAAGACACACACTAAACACCCTGCCTATTTTCCCTTAAGCAAGCAGCTCAAGGGAACAGTAAGACTATTTTTTTTTAAATTCTGGAAGAGCAACTTTGACAGGAGAGGAGCAGCAGGTGGGGAAGGTTCAAAACATTCTTTCAAGAAACTGCCTTCGGCAAATGCTCCACCTAAACCAGGCATGTCTAAATCCCGGCTCTCCAGGTGTTCTGGACCACAACTCCCACATTCCTTTGCCATTGGAAATGCAGGGTTGGAATTCTGGAAGCTGTGGTCCAAAACATCAGGAGGGCCAAAGTTTGGACATGCCTGGCCTAAATATTATGGTCTGGCTGCAGGTCTGCGGTCTCAAGGGACCACAGCTCTACCATCGGCTTAACTAGCAATAGAAGCAACGCAGCCAGTTTTTTTTCCCTGTAAGCCTCAGAAAAATTCCTGCGCTGTCTTGTCACTTTATTTTGCTAATCTGAGCAAATTGCAGGCAGCTGCAATCCGGGATTGGATATAACGGCATCAACACAGCAGCACCGGCACATTATTACAGCCTGATTTCCTGCCTAGGTCATAGACACTCTTGCCAGCTCCTGTATTTGAAAAAAATTCACTGCACCCAACAGGAGAAAATGAGAGGAATGTAATTGTTATTCCCCCATCCAGCATTCAGAAAATAAGATTTCAATATATGGATACAGTTTGTTCGGCCATTGCTATTTACAGCTCTTACTGTAAGCTTCCACACCGTTAATTCGCAAGCATACTCAGAAGATAAACCTATTAGACCAGCAACTTGAAGGTTTACGCTCCTGCACAGCAGTGCTCAGAAAGGAGATAACACCTTTCTCACAACGTAACACTGCTATAATTAATATTATTTCAAGTTGGTTCTTCGGAATCCTAATGAATGTTGAAATAGCCATCCTAAAAGTCAGGGCTATCTAATCATTCCACGAATGCTTCCGAGGTGGTTCTAAAACATGGGCTATTGAAATTTGAGTTTTAAACCTCTGAGCTGTCACACTGGAATCTGCCATCCCACTGAATATTCAAATGATTTTGCATCTCTATGAAAAGCTCTCCTGCTATGTAAGAGGTGTGATCCTGCCATGAAATAAGTCGTTGCATCTCTTGAGAAATCTGAAGTCTCATAAATGCGACCCGAGGAGCAAATAGGGGCAGCATTTAGTGGAAATGATTCCCTGCCCGTCTGCAGAAATGATATAGAAATGTACTGAAAAATTGAGGGCATACACAGAATTCAGGACAAGGGGAAATATGATAGCAAAACCCAGAGAAGGAATAGAATAAGCTGCAAATGCATCACGAAACAACTCAAGTTTATGCTTAAGCCTTGTTAAGATACCACAGATGAGTAAACAGTGCATCTTTTCCCCTACTTTTTTTTTAAAAAAGGAAAAAAATCCAGCTATTGTAAATAACTTTTAATTTAAAGCCCTGGGTGAGGGGATCTATTACGGACATCTCTCTAAAACAGTGGTTTAGACTTCAGGGAGTCTAGGAGACTCTTGAACTGCACCAACTATCAGCAGCTTCCTGCTCTCTCATTTAGACTGCAGTCTTCAACTCCCTCTTGTGCATTCTTCTGCGCTCATGGTTTCTGGGGAATCTGCAAGCAACTAGTTAGGATCAGAATGAGAATACTGCGGAAGGCAAGCTTGACAAAAAAACATTCCTCCATATTGGCACATGTGAATAGGGGTTCTTCACGGTGTGGGAAAACCCAACGCTGTACCGTGGTACCTTGTATAAAGGAATTAATTCGTTCCAAATGAAATTATATTAAGCAAATTTTCCTTTATACAATTTTCCCATAGGAATGCATTGAAAACGGAGTAATCCCATTTTTATGTTGTACAGATTTCACCCATAGGCGATTATGTTAAGCAAATTTCCCCTGTCTCTGGATTTTTTATGTTGTACAGATTTTATGTTATACAAGCTGTTTGTTATACAAGGGCCCACTGTACTGAGCTCCCAGGGGCAGGGGGTGGGGAGGAATCATTCTCTTTTAACATATCTATGTGCGAGTCACGCTGTTTCAGCTTTAGGCACCACGAAAAAGTCACTTTAACAATCATCGTCAGGCCTGTTTCCCAGTTTGTTGCTACTGAAGAGCTCAGTCACACGCAGGTGCGTGCCACAGAGCTTATCCGTGTGTGTGTGTGTGTGTGTGTGTGGTGAGACTGCACTCTACCCCTTGCTCCAAAGAACTTTTTTTTAGCAAGATCTCCACAGGAAACCCTCCTCTGTTCTTCCTTTGATACAGAGTTTATATCCTGCCTTCGGGAATTTTGTACACTGCCCTCTCTTCAAAAATGTGAACTCACTGAGTGAGAATGCCACACACAAACACACGCACACAACGTAACCTCCCATTTGAGAAACAGCAGCAGGTTAAACCTGTTTGCCAAGTCCACCCTAAGAAACACCTTGTACACTTATTTCCTAATGCCTTTTAATGACGTCCCGTTCCATTACTCTTCAAATGCCGAATGTTAGCACATTCGTTATCCTTTCGTTTCAAACTGTTTAGGGAAGAAATGTAAAGACATGCTACATCACAAGAAACAAAGCACCTATATATGCTTATGTAAACATCCATATATTTAGGTGCATATGTATACATATATCTGTGTCGTTCAATTGTACCCCAGAGAAGTCGAACCACAGAGAAGTGGGGTCAAACATTCGGAACAAGGGGGTGTGGGGTTCAGAAAGCCTGCTTAAAGAATGTTATCATATCACAGAGACCCTCTGAACTTCAAGACCACAACTACGATCTGGAAGCAAGCAAATATTTAGGAAGCGGTAAGGATCAACTCTACTATGGACAGACAAATTTCCCTCTCAGGTCTAACTTTTGTGACTCACAACAGCAGTCTAAAAATATCACACACATCTGGAAAGGTTGTCTACCAGTAGGAATTTCGGACATGCTGGCAGGAACATCATCACAATACAGAGGCCAGCACACAACTGACATTCAGGTATGCGAAGCAAAACCTCATTCCTCATCATAAAGAAATATATGACACTGTATCTCTCCGAAAGGAATTTATGAGGACTCAGCGCATGGTTTCAAGGATAAAGCCGAAATGACCGGCCTTTTATAAGGAGCATGGTGGGATCAAACAATGACAGAATATATGAAGGACAGGCCTTTGCTCACACAAAGTATGAACAGCAGACACCATAAAAGCTCTACCCTGTCTCAATCATATACAAATCGCCACATATACCTCTTCCAAGAGGCTGGCTCTTGTCACATTTAAAATCCGCTGCAGGACAACTTACCACTCAGAACATCTTTCTTACTAGACTTTCTACCCATGCTTTTACATGGAGCAGGGGATTGGACTTGATGGCCTTCCAACTTCACTATTCTAAGATTCTGTAGCTTCCCCTGGGGAGAAATGACCCCTCACTTTGTTGGAAGAAATAAGAAACTTCTCGGGACTGGAAGCCAACTCTTCTTTCACCAGCCGGGACCCAATGCGGGCAAAACCCCTACAAAAGCACTTTTTTTATTCCATTCCTTCTACACAGGTTGTTCCCTGGCAACTAAAAAAAACTCAGAGGGTTTAGTGCGGGAGACAGCCTCACCTCCTGGAAGCTTCCCAGAGATCTAGTTCTTATTTTTAAAAGCAACAGGCTTCAAGGAATGGGACCGCCAAAAAGCAGATGTCACACAAGGCCCATCTTTGCTTTAAGGGAGAGCTTGCTCTCTCAAATAATGTCATCTTTCTGCTTCCAGTTAGCAATCCTTTATGCCTATGTTCTGTTTGCTTGGATAACCCCGGTAGTTGCTGGGTTTCAACTCCCAGAATCCTTCACCACTAGCGGTGCTAGCCAAGGATTCTGGGAGTTGCAGTCCAAGAAAAATTGGGTGGCCCAAGACAGGGAACCAATGCCCTAAACCAGTGTTGGCGAACCCACGGCACGGGTGGCCAAGGTGGCCCTCGGGGCCCTTTCTGTGGGGCACCCGACATGGCCCCTTCACAGCCACCTGTATTCAGGTTCAATGGCTGTACAGTGGTACCTTGTATAAAGGAATTAATTCGTCCCAAATGAAATTATGTTAAGCAAATTTTCCTTCATACAAATTCCCATAGGAATACATTGAAAATGGAGTAATCTCATTTTTATGTCATACGGATTCTCCCCATAGGCAATTATGTTAAGCCAATTTCCCCGCTCTCTGGAATTTTTTATGTTGTACAGATTTTATGTTATACATACTGTTTGTTATACGAGGGTCCACTGTATCGGCGCTTTGTGAATAATGAGTGGCTTTCGAATCGCCATTTGGGCACTCGGTCTCTAAAAGGTTCACCATCATTGCCCTAAACCCTTTCCTTCCTCTTTAGCCCTTCCAACACCTTGAAACAGGCAACACCTTTCGGAAATCAATCTGCCATGCACCTGTTTCTCTAGGCTCCCACCAACAGCCTAGCCACCTGTTCCTCAGCAACACCTGCACCGGCTTCTCAAGACAGGCAGGTTTTGTCTCCAAGGTCCAACCTCCTCTTCCTTTCCAAGTGCAAGTATCCCCACGGCCTTGCCAATTTTCTCCTGTCCTCACCGGCCGAGGCTGCAAAGCTGACTCTGTCAGGTGGAGAAGGAATTAGAAAGGTCCCCCCCACACACACTGAATTTCTGTCAAACTGGCACTCTCCAGCAATGGTTCCCAGCCTTGGTTCTCCAGAGAGGTTCTTGGACTGCCACTCCAAGAAATTGTGGCCAGCACAGTGAGTGGAGAAGGCTTATGGGATTCATAGTCCAAGAACAGCTGGTTGAACCAAGGTTGGAAACCATTGTTGTAGTGGTTCGGCAGCACAAACTCTGCATGGCCGACACTTATCAACATTGGGGCTATTCCTAGACAATAATGACTTAACAAACTGAAATAGATCGACGAAAGGAAGCAACCCCCCGTTTTGAGCAATAACCTCCAGCAGTGTGAGAAGTTCACCAGGTGAAGCTCCTCCTCCTCCTCCTGCATGTCCACAAAGAGAAGAAAAAGGACCATACCTGCTAAATTCCTACTTGTCCAGCTGCTGCCTGCAAACCTCTGCAGTACAGTAGTATTCAGCGAAGCCCTACTTCTATAGCGGTTTGACAGGCAGAAATGCAGCAGGTCAAGCCTCCTCCACTACCAGACAGCAAAGGGGAACCCTCTCGACATGGTCAACTTCTGCTTGCCTTGCTGCTGTCCTCATTGTCAAGAGGAGGCTAAACGGCCTTCTGGTTTACCTTACCAAGGAAAAGGAAGGCAAGAGCTGCCTGCCCTGTTGAGCTTCTGCCCGCCTCACAGCCACCACCACCACTGCCACTCTGCCTGCCTCCCTGTTGACTCCCCTCCAGCCTCCCTGCCACCCCTGTTGAGCTTCTGCCTGCCTCCCTGCCATCCCAC